>JAQIUQ010004253.1:290000-445000 GCA_030378365.1 Hybognathus amarus
ATATTTAAACACATACTGTTTCATATTTTGGTGCACACTTTACATATATTCACATCCTCAACTTTAATAATTCACACACACTAGTGCATATTTCAGTAGAAGATCTTGCTCTGTTTTTTGCAATAATTGGCACATAATGTAGAAATAAGGATGAGACGGTGGTTGTAGAGACATATACATATACTATACAAACACACACCCACATATGTATGTACAAATATGTTAAATATTTATATAATAAATAAATAAGGACACTATTCTGAAAGCGCAACTTATCCATAACCATAAACAAAGGCACTTCCTATAATAACTCCTATTATCCATAAAAAATAATCTTGTTCTCACTTTTATGATTAAAACATCTGTTAAAGCCCCCCTATAGTCAATCATCCCTTAAAATCCATCTTTAATCACCAAAATGACACATTTAAATGTTTTTTTTTCCTGTGAATTTTTTTCTTTGTACCTTAAAATAGCTTGAATGTAACTCTAATCCCTTGCTTCATTTAGTATTCACGGATTCATGAATATGCTAATTAGCTCCGCCTCCCCTCACTCACACCAGCTCAGAATACCTGATCCCCTCTGTCAACTTCACTGTAGTAAATGCTGCACAATGGCAAGTGGAAACACTGATTTAAATCAGCCATGCATGTTTGAACCAGAAACTGATTCAGAAAAAGTGGAAGAGCGACATAATGGTAATAAATAAGTAGTACAGTAAAGCACCAGTATAGCGTGGTACATTTAAAGCTACACTGTGTAACTCTTTTAGTTTATTCTTAGCTAAAAACACTTAGTTCTTTCAAAAATATATGTGCTCATTAATGTATATTTACTTCGTTCAAGTAATAAAGTATTCTCGTGAGTGTATAATATGCCATTGAAAATACATACGGGTAAGGGGTTCTAATCAAGGGAGTAATCCATCGACCGGAAGATGAAGCCTCACGGGAGCTGACATCTTGTTGCAGAACTTCACTTGCGTTAGCATTCCCATTGACTCCCATTCATTTTGGCGTAACTTTGACAGCGAATAACTTTACATCTGAGGCGTTTGAAGACTCCATTTGTCCTTTATTTATTTCTAAATAAACACGACAATGTATAAAATGCTCCATTACCTTGTAGCTTATGTTATGGCCCCGTAGAAGCAGTTTTAGTGAAAGTATGCTAACGATTGCGTCATACCCACGCGACTCTCTGTCGCACAGTAGAGAGATTACCGTATGGACAGGAGGAGAAGCTTGCACGCAATCGGGGAAACATGGAGGCAAAATGACAAAATAATTAATCAGAATACCTAGCAAAATTGTCTCCTTCTCCTAGCTCATGGACAGCTCCTATTCACACTCTCCGCCTCTGCATGTTTCGGAAGGGAATGATTTAGATTTCTCATGCCACATCCACTAGAAGACAGACGGGGTGCTCTCGTCACATCTACGTAGTCAAGCTCTGTTTGAGTCTGCGCGTCAGGGACGGAAGTGCTAAAAAATCGCCAAAAACGGGCTTCAATCGTCTCAATGGAGTTCCAATGAGATCACTCTGTCCATTTCGTTATACTGTCTATGGTTCTAATGTTCGAGTCGCCATGTTGCTCCTCCATCTTGAAAGTACATTAGCCAAAGAGGGACATACCCGTTAATTCAAGCTCCGCCTTTCGCGTTTACGTTTGAGTTAACACTCATGGGACGAGGTCGAACTGGAAGCCATGTTAATCTTGGACTACATTGGCCACCGTAAGGAGTTAAAACGAAATCGGATTTGAGAGGAACAGAAACTAATATTCACTGGATGGTCGTCATACCTTTTCACCGCCAGATGGGGGTAAAAATCACAGTGTAGCTTTAAGTTAATTGTGGGCTAAACTTGCACATTGTTAAAATTTCTGTCTTACCTTTACAATGTAGACAGAATGACCTCTGAGTGTGGTTTCATATTGGGCTGTGTGATAAACAATATCATAACCAGATCGTGATCAAATTTATGTTTATAATGATTATAAGCTCTGAACATTTTTACTTCACAGCTCGCTGCAGAAATAAACGACAACACCCAGTCGCTCTATGGGGAGCCGGTGAGGAAAATGAAAGTGAAATCGAACTGTCCATTTTGAAATATTACACAAACAATATAAAAGTTATTCTTACATTATAAAAATCAGTTTTATAAGAATTCACTGCAACCTTTTAGGTGGACATTTACACTAAAAGGCTTTTATTTGCTAAAAACGTATAAACTATTCGAATCAGACGACGCATGTATTAGATTGTGTGCAATAGGCTTTTATGGAAGGCTTTGGTCATGTTGATAATTTAGAGGCCTATCAAAATATGAGACAGTAGGCTATATAAGGTTAAGAGAACAGTGACCTCAGTGTTTTCTCACACTCAGACGCTTCAGTCTAAATCTGTATTACCTCATCACAGACTGTTTATGTCAGCCTTGGGTGTAGCCTAAATATCAGTCACCGCCCACTACATCACAGGTTACAGATTACAATGACCTCGTCTGGCCTCATAATTCAGACTCGCACTGAAAGTTCTCTTGACCTTCACTGAAGGATCAGTTTTCAACCTGAACCTATTGTAACCAGTTAAAACTAGTAATGTGAGATACAGTGAACAACTGAGGAGGTATGAGTGTCCAATGCCTGTGTCTCTTGTTGATTTTTCTGTTGCTACAGTTTGTCTCTTGGGGGGAAATGTTCTTGATCCCCACAAGGCCAATGAGATTGGTGGGCGGTGACTAACACACCTCCCGAACGCTGGTCTTTTGAGCAGTTGTTTGTTAACTCACAAAGAAAGCCTCAGGCAAACTTTTTAGAGTTTATTGAATGATACTGAATCAACAAGCTAGCCGTGGTGTTTGTCAGAGTAGTGACACACATCGTCATGTTTCTGTAGACCACAGTGGATTTGGACAGAGAGGAAGGAGAAGAATTAGAAGAGAACATGGAGACGTACGACGACAGCAGCTCAAGTCCTTCAGGAACCCTGAGGAACTACCCGCTCACCTGCAAGGTGCTCTACTCGTACAAGGTAAAATCACACATTTAACTGGGGCTTACCAATGTTCTGAAAACTGTGGCGACCAGTGATTTTGTTAATTGAAATAAAGATAAAATAAATATTTTAGATGAATTGAAACTTCTTAAATCATAAATATTTATGTATAATCAATATTCATAGTGTATTAATATCATTTTATTTGAAATAAAATGTAATACATTGGTTTTAAATGGGTTTTTTTACTATGCATTTTACATCAAATTAAACTAAAAACTTGCTTGCAAAAATTTATTAATTTCTAATAAATAGACACAAGTATGGAAGCTTGTTTCCGCCACTGAATAAAAAAATAAAATAAATAATTGTGACTTTTTATCTCACAATTCGGATTTTTTTTCTCACAGTTGCTAGTTTATATCTCAGAATTGCGAGATAAAAAGTCAGAATTGCGTGATATAAAGTCGCAATTGTGTGTTATAAAGTCAGAATTGCGAGATATAAAGTCAGAATTGTGAGATATAAAGTCAGAATTGCATGATAGTCGCAATTGTGTGTTATAAAGTCAGAATTGCGAGTTATAAAGTCAGAATTGCGAGATATAAAGTCAGAAATTGCGAGTTATAAAGTCAGAATTGCGAATATAAAGTCAGAATTGCATGATAGTTCGCAATTGTGTGTTATAAAGTCAGAAATTGTCGAGATATAAAGTCAGAATTCCGAGATATAAAGTCAGAATTGCGAGATATAAAGTCAGAATTGCGAGATATAAAGTCAGAATTGAGAACTTTATGACTCGAAAATTCTGACTTTATACATACAATTGCGACTTTATATCACGCAATTCTGACTTTATAACACGAAATTCTGACTTTATAACATGCAATTGCGACTTTATTGCGAATATAAAGTCAGAATTGCGTGATATAAAGTCAGAATTGGGTGATATAGTCACAATTCTGAGAAAAAAAGACAGAAGTGCGACTTTTTATCTCACAGTTCTGACTTGTTTTCTCATAATTGTGAGTTTACATCTCGCAATTCTGACTTTATAACACATAATTGCAAGTTTATATGTCGAAATTCTGACATCTTTTCTCAGAATTATGATATATAAACTCGTAATTGCAACTTATCAGGCCAATTCTAAGGGGAAAAGAGATAACATTTTCCCCCTCAGAATAGTTTAAATCTCACAATTCTGACTTTATATCATGCATTTCTGACTCTATAACACGCAATTGCGACTTTATATCACGCAATTCTGACTTTATATCTCGCTATTGCGACTTTATATCATGCATTTCTGACTCTATAACACGCAATTGCGACTTTATAACACACAATTCTGACTTTATATCTCGCAATTGCGACTTTATATCACGCAATTCTGACTTTATATCTCGCAATTGCGAACTTTAGATCTCGCAATTCTGACTTTATATCTCGCAATTGCGACTTTATATCACGCAATTGTTTTTTAAACTATCTTGTTTCACTTTTTGCTTTTATTAAAATAAATATGCTATAGAATGTATAAATACCCTTATATGTTTAAAAACACATTTAACTGGGGCTTAGGAACTGTCTGAAATGTGTGTTATTTGTAACTAAAACAAACTTTTTTAATGGAAATAAAATTTTATGTAAATATTAAATGAAAAAAACTAAACTTAAAAAAAAACTTGAATATGTTTCCTTGGCAAAATTTACTAAAATGACTAAATCTTAAATAAAAGCTATCAGTGACAGAAGCACATAACAAAATTACTAAAACTTAAAAAAAAAAATTAAAGCTAAATATATACAAATAAAAGTTAACATATGCAAAAAATGTATAAATGCTATAATAGTATTAATAGTTCTAAAATAACATTTAATAAACCCCATCAAAGTCTTTTTGTAAACAGATATTGTACCCCATATTGTAAACAGATATGACCGTTTACAATACCTAGTTTACACATCATCTGAAAGTTTGAAGAAATGTCAGTCACTGCCGTTAATTACATTTGAATTTCATTTGAATTTTGTTAACACACTGACACTGTTGAAATAGGTCTGTCCCTATTCTTTTTATTATACAAACAACTAAAAGCTAGTCAATTTTCAAATATATTTAGAAATATTAGCTTAGCAATAACATTATTCAAAGATGGCATCTCTGTTGTTAACATCTTTTCTCATTAGGAGTTTACTTGCTCAGCAGCTTGGCTCATGAATATTAATTATGTTATTTGGGATTCACATTACATGACGTCCTAACTGATCTGCTTAAAATGCTGACGTTGGACATTTATTCTGCACTTTACTGTCTTCCAGGATCCGTTCTCCTATTTGTAATGGTTGTGTCTGGGAAACTGCTAAAACGTCTGCTGGTTTCTGGAAAAATATTAACCACACAGTAGACCTTGTATTGCTTAATAGTCTTTTCACTTCTCTCTTTCTCCCAGGCCTCTCAACCCGATGAACTAACGATCGAATGAGCATGAGATGTTGGAGGTTATAGAAGACGGGGACATGGAGGACTGGGTGAAGGTGAACCAATTATTCCTTTGGTTATTTTAGCAGTTTTAACATTACCTGCTGAAGTTTATTTTTATCTATCAGACAAACAATTCTAGACAAGATTTCCACACGAATTCCAGTAACTGTTCTTCTGAAAGTTCTACATCAGCTGTTTGAATGACGGTTCTTTGAATTCTGTGGAAATATTTCTGCTGAGCTGGTGATGAGTGGGTGATGATTCCAGATTGATTATTTCATTTTTTGGTTTAGTATATATATTTTTTTATAAATAATTGTATTCTTTAGCTCTATATTTAAAGTCAATGAAACGCAACTAGCAACATCTTTTTTCATATTGTGGCATATATATCGGAGTGTAACGGATTATCGAAAAAATTTAATTATGTAGGTTCCATTTACTTTTTACATTTAACCATTTAGCAGACACTTTTATCCAAAGTGACTTCAAAATAAGGAAAACAATAGAAGCAGTCAAACTAACTGTAGGGCATCAGTATGCAAGTCATGTGACAAGTCCCAGTTAGTCTTGCACAGTACAGTAAATAAATAGATAGAATAGAAATAGAATAGTAAGTGTTAGTATTAATGGTTCAAGTGTTGACGAAAAAGATGAATCTTCAGTTGTTTTTTGAAAACAAATGCTGGCCTTGTCATTCCACCAGCAGGGAACAGTCCAGGGGCCTGTTTCAGAAAGGAGGTTAAGTGAAAACTCTGAGTATGTTAACCCTGAAATGAGGGAAACTCTGGGTTTTCCGTTTCAGAAAGGGGGGTATATCAAACCCGAGAAAGCAGAGTAAGTCAAGCCCGTTTCTGAAAGAGAGGTAACTTATACTCAGAGTCAGTTACCATGGTAACTTACTCTGTGAACCTAACCTGGTCGGGAGCAGGTTTTCTTCAGTAAACCCAGAGTTTCTTGCGGTCTCCTCCCTTTTTTAAAGAGGAAGTGCTGTTTAAACACCAATAATAATACTAAAATGTATTTACACATTCTTTAAGGAATATATATTGTTTGTCCATGGTTTAATTGACTAAATCTGTTTTGCAGCACTTTGGCAAAAAATAAAAGGATTAAAACGTTTGCTAAACTTTTATTTGATTACCACCGTTTTTGATAATATATTTCTATTAAATCATTAAAAAATTGGAATAAAAAACATTTAATAGAACTCAATTATTTTTCAAACTTAATTTAATAAGTTATTAATGATAAAAATAAGATGTTAATCTTATTCATAATCAATTATTGAAGTTAATTGATTACATATGTTTTATTGAACAAATGTTTAATTTATTTAACCGTCATTTTAACTGATGATAATAATAACCGTAATTTAATAATGCAGTTTATATATTTAATAATTGTTTAATACCATAAACCGTGATATTTTCTGAGACGGTTCTCATACTGTGAAACTCTCTCCACATGGGGAGTCCCCCACCCATCCCCGCTGTTAAACAAGTTACTCAGTAACTTTAACTCATGTTTTAAATTAACTACTTTTTACTTGAGTAGATTTTTAGACTGGTATTTTTACTTTTACTTAAGTAAAAATGTATCAAAGTAATAGTAGCCTACTTTAGGTTGAATAACATTCTTCCAGTTTCACCTCTGATATTATAACAGTAAGTTACTCTAAAATAGTTATGAATTATTAACAACAAATGACGTCTTCAACGGTGTAGTTAGATTAATGTAATAATTACTATCTCTAGAAAGTATTGGTCTACATATTACTAATTACTAAATCCTATACAACCTCAACCACTTGATTAATTCAAGAAGGAGAGACAAGAAACTGCACTTTTAATGCTTTCAAATTAACAACATACAATTGCACGAATTAGTCTTGAATTGATCAAAGTGTGTAGAGGGAGAAGGTTACATAAAAAATATACCTTTTAAAAATGTATGTTAAATCCACTATTGTTTTATACTGAATTGGTCTATAGTTTATGCAGTAGCCTATTTAATGTAATTGCATCATATTTTATTTTAAATTACAGAAGAAAATTAATTAAATTTCAATATTTACATTACTTGGTAACTGATTACACCAAACACCTCTTTTTTGTCTGGCGCTGTTGCCATGGTGACTCATAATATCTGCGCTCCATTGATAATGGCTTTTTATAGCTGTGGTGCACGCACTTAACTCACTTCATCAATGAGTTGATTGAACTAACTCATTTCAGCTGTTCTGAAACTGAAAACTCAGAGTTTCCTATCTCAGGGTAAGTCAACTCAGAGTTCAAGCTTTAACTCAGAGTTGGTTGAACCTCCTTATTGAAACGGGCCCCTGGTAAAGGTCCGGGACAGTGATTGTGTGCCTCTTTGGAATGGCACCACAATGTGCCGTTCACTTGTGCAAAGCCCAAGCTTCTGTAGGGCACACACATGGACGAATATCTGCGCGCGTTATCGTCACCGTTTTCAACACGTTTTTGTGTTCACACCCAAGCGATTTTTGCTTACGATGAGACGAGTGAACATGCAACTTCATTCCCTGACAGTAGATGGCGCCAATTTGCTCTGCAAAACCACTCCATATCAGTTTTCTTTTATCAAGATGTTTGTAGTCCAGCTCTACATTGTAGATCAGTTCTACATTCATCTTGCCTTGCATCTTCCTCGTCTTATTTCTTCCTAGCAGTGTAGACGGCAACGCTACTTGGCGTATATCTTCTTCTCCCTTGCGTATGTGTGTCTTGGCAAGACCGTTTTGTGTTTGAGCGCCCCAAGTTGTGTTTTACTGTAACTTCAGAAGCTCCAAACACGTGAGCAAAAAAGCACCAATCTCATTGGTTCGGATAGTGTTTTGACGCAGCGCATCAAACTAAAAAAAACCAACCCGCTGTGTTTTTTAAAAGAAATGATGCTTTTACGTGTGGCGTTTTACGCATCGGTGTGCACACTCACATTGGCGCCCTTTGCACTGAGGCGTTTAACGTTCAGCAAGAAACGCGCGCGAAATCGTCCGTGTGAACAGGCCTTTAGTCTGACGTAGTGACTGAGTTAAAGGTATGGGGTGCAGAGCCAGTGGTTGTTCTGTAGGCAAACATCCATATCTTGAATTTGATGCAAACTGCTATTGGCAACCAGTGCAAATTGATGAAGAAAGGAGTGACGTGTGTCTCTTCGGCTTATTAAAGGCCACTGTTGCTGCTGCATTCTGGATCGGTTGCAGAGGTTTGACAGCACATGCTGGAAGGCCTGCCAAGAAAGCATTACAATAGCCCAGTCTGGATAGAACAAGAGCTTGGACAAGGTTGTTGGTTCAAAAATGAATGCATATTTGTAGTCAGTTGTGGAGGGATGGGTTTTGAGCATAATGTCACCAGCGAAAAGTCTGACATCTTCACTGGGAGATCCAGTTATGACATTTTGAAGGTAAAGAGAAGAAAACTGCATTGGTGAATTGTTCACAATAAGATCTATTCTATGCATTTAAATATAAATATAGGTTGAATTTTCGGTAACACTTTATTTTCGATCGTCCACTTTAGACATTCTACTACAAATAAGTAACTTTTCAACTACATGTCAACTAACGGTCATTAGAGTATTAGTAGACTGTCAGCTTAATATCTGCTAACACTTTATTTTGTTGGTCCCGCAAAGACATTCAACTGACTAAGTAACTTGGTGACTACAAGTAAACTTATTCTCCTAACCCAAAGCCTAACACCTAACCCTAACCTAACAGTCTACTGACAGTCTACTATAATATACTAATACTTTAATGAGAGTTAGTTGACATGTAGTTGAAAAGTTACTTATAGTTAGTAGAATGTCTAAAATGACTATCGAAATAGTGTAACCGAATTTTCATCCAATTTTTAACCGTTCCATATTTTTCACCCCAAAATTAGAAAATAGGGTTCAAGTCTGGAGGTTCTGGTTTGACCCCAGTCATAAATTACTTAATGCTTAATGATGTAAATGTTGGTTCCAGGCGCGAAATAAGTCCGGCCATGTGGGCTATGTTCCAGAGAAGTACCTGCAGTTCCCCACGTCCAACAGCGTGCTAAGCATGCTCCAGTCCCTCGCTGCTCTGGACGCACGTTCACACTCCTCCCAGCAACTCCACCGAGCCTGAGCTGGCATCAGGCAGCTTCAACGGAGACAGCAGCAGTGAGTCAAAACACACACACTGAGACTAGAGCTGTCAAATCAATTAATTGTGATTAATTCGCATCCAAAATAAAAGTTTGTGTTTACATAATATATGTGGGTGTACTGTGTATAATTATTTTATATATAAATATATATAAATACAACACACATGCATCTATATGAAAAAAAATAGTAATTATATATAAAATATTTATATATAATATAAATTATATATAAATCTATATACAGTATATACGTAGAAAAGTTCCTTAAATATATATATATATATACAAGCATGTGTATGTATTTATATATATATATATATATATATATATATATATATAACACCATACACCTACACATATATTATCTAAACACAAACTTTTATTTTGGATGCGATTAATCGCGATTAATTGTTTGACAGCCCTAACTGAGACAGGTGAATACTGATGATGTGAGTCACAATGCATCTGAATATTTATTCTGGCCTTCAATAGTAAAAATGTGTCAAAAGTACAATGTTTTGCTGTGTTTTTAGACGTGGTCTCACAATCATTGAGAACTTGGAAATATCATGGGATTTTAACATTTTCAAGACAGAAAAGTAGGGCTGGGCAACGATTAATTCGCGATTAATCGCATTCAAAATAAAAGTTTGTGTTTACATAATGTATGTGTGTGTAGTGTGTATAATTGATTTGTATATATAAATACACACACATGCATGTATATATTTAAGAAAAATGTGTTATTAATATATCAAATATTTATATATAATATTAATTATGTATAAATATATATAAAGTATATTCATGCAATATTTCTTAAATATATACATGAATGTGTGTGTATTTATATATACAAAATAAGTATACACGGCGCACACACACACATATTATCTAAACACAAACTTTATTTTGGATGCGATTAATCGTGATTAATCCGTTGCCCAGCCCTACTGAAAAGTTTAAAAATAGTCAACATACACTACAGTTCAAACGTTTGTGGTCTGTAAGAAATAAATTCATTCTTTTATTCATCAGATGTGACAGTAAAGACATTTAAAATATTACAAAAGTCATCATGAAATAATGTATCACTGTTTCCACAAAAATATAAAGCAGCAACTGGTTTCAACATCGAAAATAATACGTTTCTTGAGCAGCAAATCAGCATATTAGAATGATTTCTGAATGATCATGTGACACTGAAGACTGGAGTAATGATGCTGAAAATACAGCTTTGCATCACAGGAATAAGAGTTATTTTATATTGTAATAATATTTCACAGTATTACTGTTTTTCCTGTATTTTGTATGAAATAAATGTATCTAACCACATTTTTTTAATAGATACAGTCCCTGACTAGTGAGCTTGTGCCTTTAAGATGTATCCAACCTATTTACAATAACTCAAAAGAGCTTGCTGTCTTCTCACCTATTAATAACCCCTTTCTTTTCCTCTCCCAGTGAGTTTTGTGAAGGCCATGTACGAGCTACGAGGGTCAGACAGATGACGAGTTGTCCTTTCCATAGGGAGCCATCATCCGCATCCTCAACAAGGACAACCAGGAGGACGACGGCTTCTGGGAGGGAGAGTTTAACGGTCGAGTGGGCGTCTTTCCGTCAGTACTGGTGGAGGACCTGACAGCCTCAGAAAACGGAAGATACTCACTGGGGAACAGACACAGGTAAGACATCCGAAACTCACTCTGACCAGTAAATGACCATGAGACTTATTTTCAGGGGCGTAGAATTTAGTAGCTACGCTAGGGACGTGTCCCTACCAATATCCAGTGACACTAGCCATGTTTCCATTGACAAGTTTTTATCCGAATTAAGTGATATGGAATGAAAAATGCCTTATGGAAACAGTAAAATGCGAATGAAATTTCATGAAAATTCGACTCAAATGAAATACGATTGGTCTCATCGGATTTTCTCTTGATTCGATATATGGCTAATGCGATAAAAGCTGATGGAAACGTTATTTGCCGAATAAATAATGAATTGCGATTAAGTTTTATGACCTTTTATGGTTGCAACACGTCAGAAGACGAAGTTCATTTCTGGCTAGTCTGTTTGCTGCACACATGGCGGATGTCAACAAAGACAGATGTAAGTGGATAAAGCAATACAAAATAAAAAATGCTTCAACCAAAGGGTTATGAACCACGATCTCCCAGAACTGATGGAGCGCTGTCGTTCCCACACCACATTCACCTTCGCTGTCGTCGGGCATTTACGCGCATCGGCATCATCATAGCAATGTTTATAGCGTCGTTTTTTTCTTACGTTAGTTTTGCTTGTTTTTACATGTCTTGGTTGAGTTCTAGTGTATAATGTGGTCTGTTATTTCTGGTTAACAGACTGCGGCGCTGCTATACAAACCGTTGCCATGGACGCAGTTCAGAGACGGAACAGACTATTTTCTTTAGCAGAAGCAATACTCGTTTTTAAACCAATAAACTCGTTTTTAAGTCAATATTTTGGTCAAATTAATTTGATGTATTTGTTTATTTGGTTGATTTATATGTAATAAGCAGGATAATATATAGTGAGGTGGTTGTTATAGCGAATACAACCCCTTCAGGCTAACAACCGGCTCGCATATACATTATCCCATACATATGTCGCTATCAGCTGGCACATACCGGTAAGCATTATTAGGCTTCAACTTGTGAAATACTTGATCATTTGTTGGTAGATGGCATGATCCGTTTTGTCTAACAAAACGTTCGCAAAAGTTTGCTTGAATGTTGTTCAATTCAGTGCGAAAATAAATGGAAACACATTAAAATGTCTCAAATCAATTCGATATACCAATTTGATCGCAAAACAGCATGTGACGTCATTACGTACAGGTTTTTATTCGCTTTAAAGCCGTTTGATGGAAACACACTTTCACCAGCTTTATTCGCATGTGGTGTTTAAACCGAACTTCAGATAATTTGATTGACAAGTAGATGGAAACATGGCTACTGATAGATCCCTAGCAATTCCATTAAAACATAAAATATATTTATAAATGGATTAGGGCTGGGCAAAAAATAGATTTTCCGATTAATCGTTTTTTAAAATGTGGTCGATTCAAAATCGATTCTTAACGGCCACGAGACGATTTTTTTTCCATATTCAGGGCTTGCGGTGTTGCGTCTCTCTCTCTGCACTAGGCAAGCGCTACTGCCAGGCGTCGAATACACACTCGCGTTCAGGACTCGGGACATGACGGAATATTCACTTGCACAATCGGGCCAGCATTGCATCATAACCTATGATCGTAACTAACATTTAACGTTTTCACATCTTTTTAAGTTTAACCAGTTTAAACATTCGAGCAATGTTAAACCATCCCGTGCTTGCGCCCGTGTCTTTCACTGCGTGAACATTAAACCCTAAATCCGCCTCACAAACAGCTCGCCAAAATCAAAAGTTTATCCCTGGATTATATCGCTTTAACAGTTAAAAACACACAAAATTAATGTCAAAACTCTGGTCTTCATGAGTAACCTCGTAAAGACAGTTGGTTATGTCTTAAATTAGCATTAAACGCGTGTGACAGACAGACAATGAGACAGTAATGGGTCCGTGCTCAATTTCTTAAGTGAACGCAGACATATGTGTCTGTCATTAATTATGTTGTCATAACAACACCATATAGCATTAATTGTGAGCAATAAGAATTATTAGCCTATGTATTTAATTTAGTCTGGACTAAAAAGACTATCCAGTGTTATTTTACATTGGATTACTTTATTCAGTTTCTGTAGTATTTCTGACATACCACAAAAAACTACCCAAAATGTCTCTTTATTTGTGTCTTTATTCTATTGTATTTATTTGTGCTACTTATTTCAATTTAATTCAAAGATTGAAATCAAGCTTGTTGCATAAACTCTTATCAAAACAATTACTTAAACATGTAGGTAAGATCAATGTAATAATAAAAAAAGTCTAAATATTTATATATTTATTTTTTATATATATATATATATATATATATATATATATTTATCTATATATATCTATTAAACATATATATTTTTTCATAAAATAAAACAAAAAAAAGTTGACTGACTTTTTTTATAAGAATCCCATTTATTTTAAAGTCCTGTCTCTTCATTGTATGCATTTTGTGTATAGTGTACCTAAAATAAAAAGAGTTTTATATACAGGTTTGTACATTTCTTTGTATTCATTAATCACTATAAACTTATGTCCACTGTTCTTTTTTTAAATCAAGCATTTGTATTACATCTATATTCATTATAGTCGAATTAAGAATCGAAAATCAAATCGCAATTGAATCGATCTAAGAGCTTTCGAATCGAAATTGAGTATGTGAATCGGTACAGCTCTAAAATTGATGTCCCCGTCCCCACCAATTTCAAAATCAAACCTACGCCTCTGCTTATTTTGTGTTTCTGAGTGGGTTTGAAGTCTGAGTCCTGCTCTTGATTACAGGCGTGGACACTTCCTTCCTGTAATTAATGCCATCCGAGGTCATGCCAGATCAAAGCCTTTCTTATTCTAATCATGTGAATACAGTCATAACAAAACTATACTTTAAAGGAGAACTCCGCGAACAATGAACCTTTGGTCTAATAAAACATTGGTACCTAGTCAATCATTCTCTGAGTTTTGTTTTCATGATAATCGAATGTAAAGAGTTTTATCTATAAAAACTGTTTAGCGTATAATGCTAGCACTGGGGGCATTGACTCAGTAAAAAGAAATCGCTAGTTTATACCACTAACAAGGCTCAAAATAGCCCCACACTAACACAGTAACATAATGAGTGTCCATACATGCAAAACGAAGCATTGAGAACTTTGTAAGAGTACAGACCGTTTAATAAGAAGATACGTTATTAAAGACAGTTCACTTCGTGTTTACAGACAGGAGCCATCTTAGAATATATTCTCGATAAGTTCGATCCCTGAATGCCGTTCATACAGTTCAGAAGTTCGCTGAACTTCATACAGTTCAGATCACTCAGCACGACGTTCGTGGTTTGACTTATCGATTCTAAGATGGCTCCTGTCTGTATACATGAAGTGGACTGTCTTTATAACGTATCTTCTTATTAAACGGTCTGTGACACTTACAAAGTTCTCAATGCTTCGTTTTGCATGTATAGACACTCATTATGTTACTGTGTTAGTGTGGGGCTATTTTGAGCCTTGTTAGTGGTATAAACTAGCGATTTCTTTTTACTTAGTCAATGCCCCCAGTGCTAGCATTATACACTAAACAGTTTTTAGAGATAAAACTCTTTACATTCGATTATCATGAAAACAAATTTCAGAGAACGATTGACTAGGTATCGATGTTTTATTAGACCAAAGGTTCATTGTTCGTCGGAGTTCTCCTTTAATGTGGATAATATAGAATTATTTAATTCATTACACGATTCTCTGAAATACTTGATTCTGAAGTCAATCGCAGAATTTTGCTGTCACATGTTTTTGTATAAGGATGTTAAGCTATTTTGCTGATTGGTATGTCTAAGACAGCGTTTCTCAAAGTGTGGGGCGCGCCCACTGGTGGGGAATAGAAACATGACAGGTGGGGTGCGACAAATGGAAGAAAATGTGGTAATTTTGTGCCCAACTCTATTAGTTCCTTTATCGAGCATAAACTCAAAACAAAACGAGGACACATTTAAATGTAAGCCTTACTTAACCTTTTCACACGTAAGTTTAAAAGTTTTTAGAGGCGCCCGTTATTCTTAGATCGTCTCCCTTTATGGTTCCCATGGTGACGCGTCATTGCTTGTCACACCCATAGACAGTATGGTCACACCGCATATCTGCGTTTATTTCACAAATTTGTTGGCTATAGCGGGAAATATCTGATATTCCGATTGTCGAATATGATCAAGTGGATGTGTATTGTTGTTTAACACCTTAATTGAGCTATGCGCGAGGTGTTCGTTTATGCCGCATTTTAGAGAATCGGATTTTGATTTAACAAACGTCTGTTTATCCACTTTTCCCGAAATACATGGGTGAACTGGAAGAAGCATAGAGTAAACTCGAGAGTTACTTACATGATGTGTATTTGATAAGAATAATACGTGTTGATGTCTAATTATAATGGAAATAATAATTATTGCCGCTTCCATAGACATAAGTCTGTATTTGACCAACTTTAAAATTGCTTTTTTTTTTTAAATATGTGTAGCCTACTAGAGAACAGGCTCATTTTAGACACTAAATTAGTTTATCAATTAATTTTGAACTTTCAAAGTGCACAAGATTTATGAATTTATCTTTAAAACGTGCAAACTTTTCTTCCGGGGAGCATGCCCCTGGACCCTCAGGGTGCAGCAGAGGTCCACACCACACACACAATACTGTGGGAAACACAGTAGCTTTATGATAGTTTTCGAAAATTATTATTATTATAAAAATACCTAAAATACAAACATTATTAGGATTTTACCACCTCCGCTTCGTTGTGAGCCAGGAAAACCCTGAGATTATTATTATTCTTTTTCAATTTTGTTTGTTCTTTTTGCATGCAGTTTGCGAAGTGACAAAATAAAGCTAATAAACTAGTCCACACTTTTATTTTCTCCGTTTCTGAATTTGATGTTATCAGAGGCAAAATAAAAACACAATTGCATTATTATTTTTATATACTGTCATGTTGTTTTTTTATTTTATTTAATTTTTTTTAAATGTCATGTTGATAAAATACATTTTAACTTAAAGCCTAGTTTATTAACATTTTTTGGTGGGCGATTGCAAGGGGACAGGTGGGGCTCTGAACCCTTCCCTACCTTCAAAGTGGGGAATGGCAGAAAAAGTTTGAGAAACACTGGTCTAAGATAATCATAAATGTGTGTTCTTTGACAATTAAATACCTCTTTATGAGTTTTATGTAATTTAATAAAACAGTACACTACCAGTCCATTCAAAAGACTGACTCTGTAATTTCTTGACGTTTTTAAAAGAAGTCTCTTCTGCTCACCAAGGCTGCATTTATTTGATCAAAAATACAGTAAAAATGCCAGTATTGTGAAATATCATTACAGTTTAAAATAACTGTTTTCTATTGTAAAATGTAATTTATTCCTGTGATGCAAAGCTGTATTTTCACTTCAGCATCATTACTCCAGTCTTCAGTGTCACATGATCCTTCAGAAATCATTCTAACCCGCTGATTTGCTGCTCAAGAAACATTTCTTCTTATTATCGATGTTATAAACAGTTGTACTGCTTCTATTTATTTATTTTTATTGGAAACAAACCGTGATACATTTTTTTTAGGATTTTTTGATGAATAGAAAGTTCAGAAGAACCCCATTTATTTGAAATAGAAATCTTTTGTGACATAATAAATGACTTTACTGTCACTTTTGATTGATTTAATGCATCCTTCATGAATAAAAGTATTAATTAAAAAAATAATCGTACTCAATCTTTTGAATGATAGTGTATATTAACAAAATCTGACACCGAAAGGTTTGTATACTCTAGATTAGCATTGTAACATGTGTTGTCCTTCCCAGGTGTCCCCGTGCCAAAGGCTTCATTCATCACTTCCTCCTCTGCCGCTGTACGACCAGCCGCCCTGCAGTCCGTACACGAGCCCGGAGACCAGCAGTGCTCCCTCACTGCCCCGCTCACCGTCTGTCAACGGGGAACACAAACTGCCCATCCTGCAGAAAGCCGCTGTTCATAGTAAGACGCTAGTCGCCCTAGCTACTGTCACCAGGAAACCTCTTGTGTTACTCTCTATATTCATGTCTGTCAAGATTTTCATTTGAGAATGTTTTACATTTGGTTTAGATCACAATTCCAGCTTAAGTCCAGAGAGCCCAGGCTTCTCTCAGCCGTTGAGACTCACTCCAGATGGATGCGGACCTGGAAAACTCAGACCTGTATGTGGACCAATCTGTTTTTGGCTGCTTTATGAGCATCCTTGTCTCGATATTACATTTTAAAACTGTTATGTGTAAGATTGTGATGTGTCTTACATTTAGAAAAACATAGTTTAAAAAAAAACTAGATTACTAAGTGATCGCTCACTTTGTTTTCATATCACTAGAGCTTTAAAAGTCCCGAAAAATATGTAATTTTATAAATGTAATTTATTTTTTTAAATTGTATAGTTTTAAAGATTATTGTTTGTGTGAATCTCATTAAACCTGACAATAACATATACAGACCATTTTTCATCCCCCAAATATAACAAATTATATATATCATCAATAAAATTAAAGGAATACACTATTTTCACATTAAATATCCATATTAATGTAGAAACAACATAAAGAAAGTTTAATTTAAATATTGTTTAACGGCATCTTTTTACTAAGTACCATGAATGAAGGCCAGAATCACCTATTCCAATAATGCTACTGATGTCTCTATTAAATCATTATTTTCTCTGTATCTAAGGATGAAATGAGTAATTATAAACAAATCAGTGTTACAGTCTAAATAAAATCCATTTTTTTAACATTTAGGTAAACCTGTTATAGTAAATGACAATAATTTGTTCATATTTCAGCATAGGCGTATTTCATTCACTTGAAGAAAAAATCTACTCTGTTTTCCTGAATTAACAAGTAAATTATCTCAGAATTACGAGATAATTTTTCATGCAAAAAAAGTTTTTGCTCTGTTTTTCTGAATTAACGAGTTAATTTTTCATGACAAAAAAAACATTTTTGCTCTGTTTTTCTGAATTAATGAGTTAATTTTTTATGGAATTTTTTTTTTTGCTCTGTTTTTCTGAATGAATCGAGTTAATTTTTCATGAGAAAAAAGTTTTTGCTCTTTTTTTCTGAATTAATGAGTTAATTTTTCATGGAATTTTTTTTTTTTTTGCTCTGTTTTTCTGAATGAATGAGTTAATTTTTCATGAGAAAAAAAGTTTTTGCTCTGTTTTTCTGAATTAATGAGTTAATTTTTCATGGAATTTTTTTTTTAAATAACTCGTTAATTCAGAAAAACAGAGCAAAAACTTTTTTTCTCATAAAAAATTAACTCGTTAATTCAGAAAAACAGAGTAAAAACTTTTTTTTCACATGAAAAATTAACTCGTTAATTCAGAAAAACAGAGCAAAACATTTTTTTCTCATGAAAAATTAACTCATTAATTCAGAAAAACAGAGCTAAAAAAAATTCCATGAAAAATTAACTCGTTAATTCAGAAAAACGGAGCAAAAACTTTTTTCCATGAAAAATTATTCTCGTAATTCTGAGATAATTAACTTGTTAATTCAGGAAAACAGAGCAAAAAAAATTTCATGAAAAATTAACTTCTTAATTCAGAAAAACAGAGCAAAAACTTTTTTTCTCATGAAAAGTTAACTCGTTAATTCTGAAAAACAGAGCTAAAACTTTTTTCCATAAAACATTATCTCGTAATTCTGAGATAATTAACTTGTTAATTCAGAGAAACAGAGTAGATTTTTTTTTCTTCAAGTGAATGCAATACGCTTCTGTATATATATATATATATATATATATATATATATATATATATATATATTAGGGGTGTAACGGTACATAAATATCACGGTTCGGTACGTACCTCGGTTTTCAAGTCACGGTTCGGTACGTTTTCGATACAGCAAAAAGAAAGAAATGCCAGAGAAATTTCCTATTTGTTTAAAGAAAAAATATTTAAGTGTGAGTTTTACTAGATCTTGAAACTTTCAGGTTTATAAATGGGGGTCATCTTTGAAGGATGAACAAATAATGTTTTGGTCATCACATTAAAAATAACATTTAAATATATATTTATTTATATAATATTTGAGGTTTGAAGTGCTGGAAAAAGATATGAAGTACTTGAAAGCATTTCACCATTCCAGCCAAACTGGTTCCAGTTACTGTTCCTATAATAAATCCATGGTGAATGTTGCTGGTCTGTGGACGTAAAGTATTACTAGTTCATTCACGGCACAATGTTTCTCCTGGTTTCCATGACAGCACTGTTTGATCTAATAGAGATCTACGGTAAATAACGGAGAAATGTGAATGCATCTCACTAGATCTCGCAGCGATGTTATTACCTCAGTGGCGAATTCAAATGTTTTCTTTACCGTATCTCTTAGCGCGGTGTGGTAACAGTGTTGCTTGATCGAGATCGGCTCGCGCTGCTCAGATGTTGCTGGTCCAAACTGATAAACGATCCGTGAGGCACATAAGGAGTAGCGCAGTTTCGTTCTTCTATTACGCTTGCCATTTGATGTTGCGCGACATTGTGTTGGCCGCGCCAGCACGAATTTTGCCAGCAGGAAAAATGATCCAAGCAACTGTTCGGTTTGTATGCATACCGAACTGGAAGCCTCGAACCGAAACGGTTCAATACGAATACATGTACCGTTACACCCCTAATATATATATATATATATATATATATATATATAACATTTATTTTTCCCAATTTTTTTATGACCTACACATTTTATGAGCTGTTCCATATTAATCTGCTTTATTTTGTGTTTCTTTAGGTTCGGGCGGCACCACCTCCTCCAAAGCAGCACGCTCGCAGACAGGTGGAGAAAACCGAAGAAGTGGAGATCACGCTGGTGTAGAGCGCCGCCCTAGTGGACTGACGACAAACCCCATCTGACCTCTGACCACTCCCACTCCTTATGGAAGGGGCGGGGTGTGCGCTAACCTGCCCTATGAGCATCCTTAAACCCCGAGTGGGCGGAGAACAGCGTCTCAAAGACATCGGCACTCTTTTTTCAGAAAAACAAACACCTCTTTTGGCGTCACGGACTGTTTGGTGCCTTAAACCGCTTTCATGCCAAAACTCTAATCCTTGTATTCGGTAATTACGTTATTGTGCAATGGGAACTTGTTTAAAACTTGGTTAATCCACTCAATGCCAGTAAATGATTAGGTTTGCTTCTAAAAACACAGAAAGGAATCAAATACAGGGGTTTAGCAGGTGCTAAAAGAGGCTTCACTTGCACATCCATCTCTTCAGCGGGCTTTTGAAGAGCCGAACATGCAATACAAGGAGGCCTGCGTTGTCGTGCAAAGGGGTCAGCCGCGAATAGTCCTACTATTTACGCATTTCATATGTAATAGCACAGTACATTACTGTCATCATAGGAATGTTATATCCACGTTAAACATCACAGATCATATGGACTTCAAGGAGAAAGGGAACTGTACATAAAAGGCTACAAGGATGAGGAGGACGAGGGTTAAAAAGAGAGGAAGGCTGGTTACTTTGCTCTTTTTCCCCCATCGGTTTAGCTTGCTCTTCTGTCTTGTGTTGATCTGAAAACGTACTAACTACATAGCTATATCCTTTTTCTCAACTTTTCATTATGACGACCAGTGTTTGTATGTATTACTAATATTTAGTCCTCAAAAATATGCGCAAGATCCGATCTAAAGATGTCGTGGTGTCTCTGAGCGTGTTTCTGCAACGTTCGCCTCCGCGTTGCCGGTATGTGCGCGTCTGTCCGGGTGGAAAGTGATCACGGAAATATACGGATCAATATACAAGTATCAGTTAAAGTGCTTTTCCAGCCTAACGCAGTTCTTATCCTCACGCCGTCGGCACTGCAGAGTTCCGGACGGGATGCGTTTTGTTTTTCTTTTATCGAGTGTCATGGCAGTATTTGAGATTGTGATGAATTTTCTTCAGATGTGATGGGATAGATTCCCTCCAACAAGCACAGAAAAGGTGGACGGATAGATGTATAATCATGGAGATGTTTTGTTTTAATTAGTAAGCAAACCTATTACAGTGTCCTAAGTGCATTTCCTCCGTACAAGGGGCAGCTATGTTCTTATTTTATTTAATTTGCAGTCGAAGAAACATTTGATCTTCACATGAGGAACGCTGTTGTTTAGATTAATCATCATCGTTTATTATTTCACAGTATCTTCATGCATATCTTGATGTTTTTCTGGAATTTCAGTGCTTTGACCCCTTCATTTTATCATCTTTTTTAACGTCTTTGCGTCCCAGCTGCCTCTTTTCGACGATAATGTTAATGTTATTGATCTCGTGAGAGTGACTGATTGTAGTTTTCCCATAATGTTTGAAAGAGAACAGAGTTATTATGTTGATTCCATAATATAAACAGTGGAAAGAAGTAATAATAAAAAGAAAGCTCCATTTTGTGAAATGGTACCATAAGCAAGAACAGGGTCGTAACGAAAAGAACGTGTGTGAGAGTGAGACGTGGGAGGAAACGAGAAAACGTTTGTTTAGTAGCCTTTTTTTATCAGAGAGGAAGATGTTTGAGTATCTTCCCTTTGTTTCTATTTTCCTCTGTCACAACCTATTTTCTTGTTGATCTCGTTGAGATCTTTTGAATGTTATCAAACTTGTTTTGAAGTTTATGGTTAGAGGTTAAAGCCCATTGTGTCAAAAACCGCTCTCGCGTATGAAATGAACGCAAAATTTTTGATATTTTAATTTCCGTTTTTTAAATTGCGCTCCCAGTTCTCTTGGCCAGATTCAACTCTTTGGAGCTTCTTCGATAGCATTAGCTGAATATTCTAGTTGTTTTTATTTCTAAAGTGATTTTATTTGCATTTATTAAAATTTGAAGGTGATTCCGAGCTGCTAAACAAACAAAAAAACAGATGGAATAACAACAATTGACTGTTGCTGCAGTGACAATATCAGAGAACAGGTGAAAAATATTCTTTCTGCATATTAGCTGTAAAATTATTTGTATTTATTGTGTACAAATGTTAAATAAAAAATTGGGAAAGTGATTCTGCTTTTTTTTATGGATGTGGCTGCATGTTAATGCATAAACTTCACTCACACATCTTTTTATTTTTTTTTTCATTTATATATTGCGTTTGTTTCATGTTTGTTTCATGTTTATTTCATAGAAAATAGTGAAATCACACAAATCTGATTTTTCATGTTGTCTACATGTATAGGCTAATATTCAGTCCCTGATTGTAGTACACTGTAAAAATGAATATGCTTTATCTAATCAAAAAAATTGTGGCAACAGATTACAAGCAATATTTATTAATTAAATTTAACAAATTAAAAATTAATCAAATTAATTCCTTAAAAGTTAACCATTTAAAATGAGTAAAAGTTAAAACAACAAAAAAAACAAATTTAAGTCACCATTATGGTGATCGGTGTTTGGTTCAAAATTACGGTTTTCTCTTTCAGTGATTCTGCATGTTAACATCAGGTGTCTTCAATGTTGGCAATATAAAATAACTAATTTGTTAAATTTAAATAATAATGTTGCTTGTAATCTGTTGCCACAATTCTATTGATTAGATAAAGCATATTCATTTTTACTGTGTAAAATGTGTTGCAAAAAAAGCAAACATACAATAAATTTAAAAAATAAATAAATAACACGGCATATGTTACATTTGTAAGTGGATGAAGAAAATTTGAACAAGGCTAATCACCTCTCGCACTATTCTTTATTAATATGAGTTTTTGGTAACACTTTAACACAGTTAACATTAACAATACTTCTACAGCATTTATTGTTAGTTTACTTAAATCTCTAAATTTAACAATACAAGGTCTCATTTGTTAACAGTTAATTAACTAACATGCACTAACTGATCAATGAATCTGTATTTATTGTGTCTGTGTTAATGTTAGTTAATAAATATCCAGTTGTTATTTTTTTTGTTCATGTTATTCAAAGTACTTTAACCCTCAAACCGTATTCACTTTATAGCCCTTAATCCTGTAATTGTGGACAAATGTGGGCACAGAGGACTCAGGTGTGATTCCCGATTTTTATTTATTATAAATGTTATCACTGTCTTCGATAAAGTTTTGTCTATCCATTTTTCTGGTGTTTATTTTATTTTGGAGTATTTTTGAATTTATTTACTTCAAAAAGTACCATATTTTCTATGTAAATTGTTTTTTTTTTTTTATTTAAATACATTAAAATATCATTATGATAAGTTCTTAGAGCTAAAACCTAAAGATGAAGTGACTTTGCTGTCACCTGGTGTCTTATTTTGGCTTATTTTAGAATGCTCTAAATTACCGTTTTTCCCATTCATTTCTATGGGTGCCCAATTTTGACCAATGGGTGCCCTTTGTTTTTCACCCACTTAACATTGTAGAATTGAGTCAAAAAAAAATTGTGTGTTCAGGAGGCAAACTTAGAAAAAGTAGCCAAGTCTTGTAACCGCTCAGATCAAGGGAAGTATTTTTTAAAAATAAATCAAAACTATTTTGCCCACATTTGTCCAGAATACGGTCTTAGGGTTAACTAATGTTAACAAATACAACTTTTGATTTTAATTATGTATTAATAAATGCTGTAGGAGTATTGTTAATTCTTAGTTCCTGTTAACTAAAGTTAACTAATGAAATCTTATTGTAAAGTGTTACAACATTTCCAAGGCCAAATGTTGAATCTGTTAAAGGGTTAGTTCGCCCATTTAAGACATGAAGTTGTATGCAATCCTTACAAGCTGACCGCTGGAAGTTTTTGAATGAAGTACTCCCGGTTAGTTTCCGGGGCCACAAAACTGTGCGTTTTTACATGAAAAAATGATTTGCGTTTCAAAGCTTGATTAATTTACCACACAAAAAACACGCCGGTCAAAATTCATACCTCAGTTTTAATGCGGCACTATTTTCTATCTATTTCTATCAATCCGCGTTGCCGCAACGTCAACAGTGCACGTTCCAATCAACTGTGCCATAGTGTTTACACAATCGATTGACGAAGGTAAAAAGTATTTAAATTAACAATGGTGCGAACTTGTAAATTTAACCATAGTCAATGCACCATAAACGTGAACCTTTTTATTGGCTAACATTTAACATAGGTAAATAAATGATGTAAACATATTTCTCATTGTTAGTAAATGCATTAAAAACATTTTAAGGTTTTTTATGCTATAGGTGTGTGAATGTTTTTACAAGTTGTTTAAAATCTAGAGTGTGTTTTTGTTGGATGATATAGTTTATCAAATCATGCTGCTTGTCTGTCAGTTCTCTGAAGAGTGGGCGTTTCTCCTACAGTTTCATGTATAACAGAGACATGTTTCCTGCTGGGAAATGAGATCTCAGGCAAAACATGCAATCACCCTCCTTGCCTCCATTCACAGGCTAATGAGTGTGGATTTTTCACATATTTCTAGAAGAACAAAATGCTTCAGCATGTTCAATTTTAATGCTGCCACATGGAATGAATAAAAACTTGGATGGCTTGTGTTCAAGTTTATTTGTGCTCCAACCCTGAAGGTATGTATCACAGTTTGTATTACTCAAATCAATCTTAAATTATTAGATAAACTTGAACGAATAAAATTAATCAAATTAATTATTTTAAGTTAAGTTAACCATTTAAAGTGAGTAAAATGTACATTTAAGTCATCATTATGGTGATCAGTGTTTTAGGTTTGTTTTAAAATGACAGTTCTTTTCTCCTTCAGTGATTTTGTCTATTAGTGAGATATTTGTTAATTTTTTTTTGGTGTAAACTTTACTCATTTTAAATGGTTAACTTTAAAGGAATAATTTGATTAATTATTACTCAATTCTAATTTGTTAAATTTAATTAATAATATTGCTTGTGCCACAATTGTATTGATTAGATAAAGCATATTCATTTTTACAGCGTAGATTATTTTACAAATGTTCTTGAAAGGAATAAAAGCAAGTTGTAACACCAAAGTATAACTATAATAATAATACTAATATACTTAATAAATTGTGTTGCAGAATCTGTGGTTGAGAGGAGGTTACTAAGGCAGAGAGTTTTTCCAGACTGAGAGAATATTGCAGAAGCACACATGGAGTTGAGTTCAGAGTGAGCAAACATCCATTATTCTCTTTCCTGTTTTCTGTCAATTGACCAGTTTGGTAACAGTTCTAAAGAACAGTTGTGTTTCTTCCCTTCCAGTTGACAGTAACAAATGATTTTTACCACTAGCTCAATTGTTTAAATCCATAAACATGAATAAATAATGTGTATTTCTTTCATTGGAACATTATGCATTTACCAGCACTCCTACTGTCTCAATAGTAGGTAAACATCATGTATTTTTAATTATGCAAATGACAAAAGACTGGCTGGAATTGTATTTAACTTTTCTTGTTAACACTATTTCTATACTGTTCTTTAAAAGCATGTCAAGAGACAATTTACTGTGTAAACACTGTTGTTATGGCTAATAATAGTTCGGGATCATTTGAGATTAATAACGGTCTATGGATCCAACCTCTCTACAGGTTATTGACCCGTATGAAGCAGCAGATCCCCAAAACTGGCCTGCAGAAAAGGAACGAATGCAGATACTAGAGGACTGCTGGAAGAATTCTCTGGGCCCTTACTTTGTGGTAGGCCTAACATAGTTTTGATTCAATACAGCATGATTGACAGTAGTAGTAGCTACGAAGTTGCAGAGGGACTTTGCTGACAGTTATCCGAAATCTCACAGACTGTATTGAGCTGATAACCTTCAGCTGATGACGCTAATGTGAACGAGACATCCCTTATGAAAAACAACTATAGGAATCTTGCAGTATTTTAGGACAAAATATTATAGTAATGTTAATCCTATAGAAATACTATAGTATTTTGGGACATAGCCTAAAAGTACAGAGGTATTACAGAACATCACAAAAGTATTATGCATTATTATAGAATACTTATAGCCATGATTACTATAGTTCTTTTTCGTAAGGGATGTAACGTCAGACAAATCTGGCCCACTGCCTAATACCGAGTTTAACATCCGTCACACAGGGATCTCCTCACACAGAAATCTAATAAGTTAAGATTTCCATTTTGCCATTTTTGTCCTACTATCCGGTTCTGTATGTTTATTAGAAAGGATGTAGAACTTCAATAGCCTCTATGCACGATTCACGTCCGAGTTTGTCTCAGCACGTCCCAGTTACTTCCGGTGCTGCGTCAGTCTATGGTCAGAAGCCGGTTTTGCGTTAGGTGTAGATAGTGTCAAATTACACTTGCTGTTTATAAAAACGTCCTGCGGTTAACGTGAATGATGTTAACAACACTGTGAGGCAGTTAGCTGTCACATAAGAGTAAAAAAGAGAAGTTATTTAAATTATATATTTCGAAGCTACATCAACAACTTTGAGGGTTAGTATTCTCTTATATCTGTACGAAATTCGACTCAGCGAATCAGCGTTTCTAAAATCGTTGCCTCCGTTTCTGAGAAAATGGATTTTATTCAAGTTTTGCCGCTATACACTTGGCCTGCAGAACACGCTTCCGGAAGTAAAGACGCCGACTGAGATTCTTTCGGACACACGTCAGCAGGGTTCGTGCATAGAGGCAATTTATAATTTGTTAGTTTATTGGTGGTACAGAAAACGACACAGCAACTCTTCGGCATGATTGTCCCATGTATTTCAATGAGCGCCTAGCCAATGTTTTCCCCCACGGGCTAAATTCACATCACATGACGGGGCGTTCCTGGGGCGTTCCCAGACCCACCGACAGCATCTATAATAACCGTAATTAAACTACTAAACTATACTTGTTCCATCTCTATACAGCACTCTGACTCTGTAGGCATTATTGTCCGACTTGAAAATGAACACCGTTACTGAGAGTTTTTGTTATTATCATCATTTCGTGAGATGTAATTGTCCTGAGAGACTGAGCGCGAGCTCATGAAGCTCCGCCCCCTGTGCCGGCAGCAGCAGCTTATTTGCATTTAAAGGGCACACACTAAAACTGCGCTTTTCTGAACCCCAAAAAATTACAATTTAAACTTGCTGTAAAAAATTATCTGTTGGGTATTTTGAGCTGAAACTTCATATACACATTCTGGGGACATCAGAGACTTATTTTACATCTTGTGAAAGTGGCATAATATGAGACCTTTAAGATTGGAGACATCTGTTCCTAATAGCTTGACAGTGATGTTACCATGGTTAGTTTCTCACTGTTACCATTTTTTGTTATAATCATTTGTTACCTGGTTGCCTTCAAATGTTGAGTTCATTGAAATTTACAAATTGTAAAACTTATAAAGTATTGAGGTAATACAATGAAGGAGATTGGTTTAATCAACAGAAACTCAAAATGTTATGAACCACATTAATTATCTAGGTTGATTTGACTAAATAAATAAGTGATAACAATATTTTTACAGTGTACGTGCTTAACAATGGAGCATCTCTTTTGTATTTAATGCAGAGTTTGTTAATAAATGTATGAAAATGTACATGTAGCCCTTAATCGGGTCATGGGGTCCATACGACCCCAATCGACTCACTTAATAAAAGCGGTTCCCCTTATCTCAGTGGAATAAGATTTTGTGACTTTTCATACATTATCTATCTATACACACAAAAAAAACTGGGCTTGATTCGGTTGTTCTGAAGGTATGTAAAAAAATGTTTACACTTCTGGTCTTCGGAACTCCACATTGAAATGAATGGGAAATGTGAAGAAAAAAAAACTAAATATATTTTCATGTGTCAAAAAAAAAAAAATCATCCAGCATAAATCATACATTTATTTACATAGAAATGAAGGCCTAGTACTCAGAGCATGGAATGTATCATACAAAAAAATAATAATATTTCATATGCAAGTTAATAGTGAATTGTGTGGTATATGGATACAAAAGTACTTTAAATTTCCAAAAACACAGCATTAATGAATAGATGAGAAGTAAACAAAACAATATGTATTATTTTTATGATTAAAAATGTACTGTATATTTTTTGTACAATTACTCAATCAATTGTTGGTCGTATAGTCCCCAAATCCCAGAAGTGTAAACAGAAAACGAAGACCATTTGAAGGTTAAGTGATATTTGTGAGGTGGGAAAATACTATTTCTACCATCTCTCTGGCGGAATAAAACGTACCAAATGATCTTATTTAAATTTTTGTTCTCGTCTCAGGGGTTTGTGGGTGAACAATATGGAGATGCAAGTTTACCTGAGCAGATAGAAGCCTCCGAGTTCCAATGTGTTCTTCAGGTATGCCAACTCATGGGCCTCAAGACCAACATACTGGAGAGATGCTACCAGAGAGATGAGAATGCCATTCCTCCTTCGTTTTGTATGCTCAATACGACAGGAAATTCTGATCAACCTGGTGTCCAGGCAAGTAATGTTTTTGCACGATTGGTGGAGAGCACCAGATAATTTAGCTAAACTCCTTAATCTTTTATCATCAGCGAGAGAATCCAAGTGAAGAGAACAACTGGTGCAAGGTACTTCCAGAGGTGAGGAGAATCCTTCATGATGTTGTGAACCAGTGTGTTCAGGAGGGGACTATGACACATGACGAAGCTCAGAAATATCTCCGGTCGGGTAAGTCAGTGTCTGTTTAATTGCACATAACTACTACATAAATCACAAGTGTCTCATTTATGTTTATTTTTAAACCAGCTCTTGAAAATGACATCCGTGATGCCTACGAAAACCGTTCCATTGAAGACATTACAAGATGTATTTGCTATGTTCATAAAAATAACTACCCCACTGAAACCAAATGGAGTGCCTCCAGAGCATCAAACCCAGTTGCACCGACTGTCCCAGCTCCGAGATCACTTCCTGCCAAGTTTGGTCGCCTCCCACAAAGCCCTGGTGTACTGCACAACCACAAAGTGCAATCGTTTTCAAGGTTACACTGCTGAGAAGAGGCTCAACTTTGCTGTTGGTCTGAGTGAGCAGCTACATACTGATCTCAAGAGACTCATTGACTGTGCTGTCTAAAGGAAAGGGCTGTTACAGTTGATGAATCTGGCCAGAAAAGCCTGTGCCAAATCTTTTCCTCTCTGTATAGAATTGAACGGGCAGAAGTTGAACATGTTAAATCCTACCTAAGGGGAAAAAATACAATGTTTCCTTTCATACTCAATGGTGGACCATGCTCTGGCAAAACTGTACTTCTGGCTCACTGTGCAAGTCAGGTATCTCTCAGAAAATGTTTTGCAACCTTTCAATTTGATAAATAAGCAATAATTTGAGATTGTATTTGTTTAGTACTATACAGTAGTCAACATTTGAAGTGGATCAAAAAAGTTTCAATTCAAAGTTTCCCTAAGACAGGAATCGTTCAAAATTCATGTATACCTTTGATGGAAGGTTTTGATCCACTTCAGATGTTATCTAGTATAAATATGACACTTATGAGGCCTTTTGTGTTTGCAGGCATCCAAATGGTTGAAGGACCTGGATCCTGAGATTATTGTGTACTTTATAGATGCCAACAACTCCCTGAGACAGCTTCTCAAAGATTTTTGTGAAAGGGTTGATTCAAGAAGTACCTCTGTCAACAACATCTTTCAACTAAGAGAAAACTTTAAAAGGCTTCTGACCTCAAGATCACCATCCAAGAATCCTCTGGTGCTCATCATAGATGGTCTTGACCAGCTGCCAAAGACCGATGCACAACTTGACTTAACATCCCTTCCTGAATCACTAGCTTCAAATGTAAAGCTTCTCATTTCCATTACTGCAAACAGGTCTGCCATCCTTGCTACCCTGAAGATGTTTTACCGAGATTCAACCCTGTTCTATGAGTTGCAACCAGTAGAGAGTAAAAGCTGCAGCCAGCTGCTGACAACACGTCTCCAGGAGTCCAACAGGAAGATCACCTCAGGCCAACAGATGTATGTGAATCAGGCTTTTAAAAAATGCTCTGCTCTGCTATACGTGGAACTCCTTCATAGACAGGCAATCCACTGGAACTCAGGGTTTGAGATTACGGAGAACACTCTGGTCCAAGAGGTCCATAATAACATTGTTCTGATGTTTGATCATCTGGAGAGGAAGCATGGGAAAACTTTAGTCTCCAAAGTTTTAAGCTATCTCACCATGGCCAGGTATGGCATAACCGCAGTTGAGTTGACAGATGTTCTTCTTGTGATGATGAAGTTCTTGCGTCTTTCTTCCACCTAACAATGACGATACCACTAATTTTGAGGATCCCTGAAGTTTCAGTGGAAAGTCTTCTTTTAGACCTGAAAGGGTTTCTGGTGCTGAGGAACATTTTAGGTACCCAAACTCTTTTCTGGGTCAGCAGACACTTCCCCTTGGTCATATGTAAGAGGTACCTGTGTTTAGAAGAAACATGTCAGAAGATAAATCATGTGCTGTCCGATTATTTAAGTGGCTTTTGGGCAAATGGCACAGCAAAGCCTTTGATCAACAAAGGCATGAAAATCCCAACCTCTTCAGATGTTCCCACAGAATATTTGCATTGACAGACAAGTGCCAAGTCAACCTTGGATCTTCTCCTCCTTCCTATAGTTCTACTGCCTTGACTCAATCAACAAGAACATATCCCAATTTGAGAAAACTCCACAGACTCTCTTTCCATTTGTTGAAAAGTGGAAGAATTGAGGAACTTGGTAACCAAATGATTTCTCAAGAATACCTCCAGGCAATGTTGCAAGCAGCACTGGCTGATGAGCTGTTTCTGTGGCTTGAGAGGACATCTCAGTTAGTTCTTCCCAGGGAACTTCAGCTCCTCCACATCATCTTGAGATCTTCATCATGTCTACTGAGGAACAAACCAGCCTATCTCCCAACTGTACTGCAAGCCAAACTCCTTCCTTTTCTGAGTGTTTTTCCTACATTGGAGGAATGTGTTGATTCAGCAAGGTCTTAAAGGTATGATCCCACAAAATGAAGTGTATACTGTGTTGCCTCCAATTCCTTCAGTCCCTTACACCCACTGTACACTACAAGAGTCAACAGCTTCCCAGATCATGCAGTCAGCTGGATCTCAAGGTGGTACTGTGGTAGTTGTACTGGAAAATGGTGCTGCTTGGGTTTGTAATGGAGGTATATTTGAAGGCTTCAAATTGACCAAATCCTTGAATCTGCAGTTCAGAAGTGTCAGTAGTTCTGAAAACATATTCCTTCTCAGCACCCATTGCGGTAAACTTGTCTTGTTGGATGAAGGTGTTAATGCACAGCCTAAAGAAATTCAAACCTGACGCAGAGAAAACAGGGAAACGCCATTCTTGGGGGTGTTTTGGTGTCTTCTGACAAAATATTTGTGTGGTGGAGAGGACAAAACATTGTTAGTGTATTTGTTAATAGGGAGGAACATACCCAACTACATTGCGCTTATGAGATAACCTGTGTGTCATGTTCTGAGGACGCAGATATCATTTACTGTGGACAGAATGAAAGTTCTGTGACAATATTTGATTGGCCCAATGGCAAGCTTCTAGCCACCTTCACTTGTCCAAAAGATACACCAATCATTGAGACTGATTCACTCTGAGGGTGATGGGATGATTACATGTGTAGATCAAGCAGGAAATGTATTTGCTTGGAATCTTGAGATTATAACAGAACCAGTTCTGATTGGTGAGAACCATTGCACAACCAAGGGTCAGGTTTTAAACACAGACCACGGCGGAGACAACATACTCCTGAATATGTAAAAAGCAACAAATACAACTAATTGACATACATCATATTAATGTACTTGATCACTTCAATCCCCCGAGAGGAAATACATTTAAGCAAGCCATAAAGGATGAAAATTCACGATTCATCTTTGCTTTACTGTGCAATTGCCCGTTTCTTCTAGTCTGGAAGTGCTCCTCTGGACAATGTGTGTTGAGTCTGGACACTGCTAACTGTCAAGCTAGTAAACTTCTGAAATGTGGGCCACTTACTTGGCAGCAATAACAAGTGTAGGTGTTCTTATTTGGGACATGGATCTCATTACAGCTTCAGCACTGGGCCCAAAATCTGGAAAGAGGGTGAAGATTGTGGCTGTCGGATCTCAAAGGTGAAAGCTGTTACTCAGCAGATGGCTCAGAACTTGTGTGGAAGTGGGCAATATCAAGTGGCAAAGGTAGAGGCCCGCTTCCTTCACCAAGGTTATGTGGAGTCTATGTCCGTCTCTGGAGATGGCAACTACCTTGTGAGTATTGCAACAGGAGACATACATGTCTGGGACACCAAAAGTGGGAAAATATTCACAGAATCTCTGGTAGTCAAGCATACAAGGTTTTAATAACTCCCAAGGGCAACTGTGGAGTTGCCCTGTCAGAGACAAGTCCATCAAGGGTGTGGAAGTTGCAGAGTGGACACATGATTTGCAGCATTCATCATCATCTAAGAAATGCCGCAATTTCACCAGAAAGCACCTTCCTTTTAGGTCTTAACAGTGGAAATCTCTTGGCTGTCAGCCTCTGGTCTGGTAATGTTAGCAAATGCTTCTGCAAGTCAGATGTTATTGCTTTTCATTCTCTGCATGGCCGTCCAGATTATGTGATTGTTGCTTCAGCCTCAGGCACTGTGTACTCCTGGAGGTTAACAGAGGATACTATTTGTTGTCAATTCAAGTTGCCAGACTCTTCCTTGTGTCAACCTGAGATTTTTAGCCTATCATCAGATGGGGGTATGCCATCCTTTCTATATCTGAATCCACTATAAACATCTTAGACTTCTCCAACAGTAAACTCTGCTCTTTGAGAACCGAAGGACTCAGTTCAGCAACCATTTGTCACTGTACGTGTTTCTGGTCAATATGTGGTCTATATATGTTTCTCATCTCTGGTGTGCCACAATATATCCTGTGATCACCATGAAAAACCGATGCTGGTAGTCATACGTCTGACTGATGGGGAGACCGTAGGTAGGTTCTATCTATGCAAGAACCCCTCTACTTTCACTGTGTCAGAGGATTTGTTTGTGTATGTAGGGTATGAGGACGGTTCTGTTGGGGTCTATGCTGTTATTGATGCCAAGATGGGTAAAGGCTGGAAGAAGGATGGTCAAAGCCCAACACTTTTGTCTCCATTGGATGAGCAATTGATTTGGTCGCCTCTGGTCAATCCTAATCTCACTTGGTTTGAATTGCCACTGCAAATGTTTTAAATAGTTCCAGTGTGAACAATTCTACTTTTGGCACTGAGGCCCAAAAGGAATAATATATATATATATATATATATATATATATGTAAAAATGTAGTTTTAGTGTATGTCATATTGTTTTGACGTGAAGATAAATATATATTATCAATTTTACAGAATGCCAAAGACTGTGTTTGTGATATGTGATATACATGTTTATCAAAATATACGGTATATGTTAATTCATCTCACATGAGTGAGGATTCAAGAAGTAATTAGGTGTAGTAATGTATACATAGCCAGTTTCTAAAAATAACATGATTTAAGGCTTATAGAACATTGCAATATACCATTTTCTGTACTTTCTTTTGACTTCTCTATGACACATATTTTGTATTGTTGATTGCTGCATAGTATTATTTTGTTCACTTTGTATTATGTAAAAAGCTGTTTCATTTTATTAATATTAATAATAATGTATTATTTTAAAATAAAATAATAATAAAGAAAAAGTTACATTTATTTGTTATTTTGATGTGTTTTTATTGAAGTGCAGAAATAACTTTATTTAAACACTATTATACATTATTAAACAATATTTTATTAATTTTGTGGTAAAAGTGGTCTCTGATGTATAAATTTTGGGCATTATCTCTCTCTCTTTCTCTTAAATAAAAATTGCTATTAATATGAAGCCTACATAACATAATATTGAATAATTATAATTATAATAGAATAATTATAAAGACATCAAAATAATAAAATATTAACTTAATTTTAAATGTACAAATTAAATTAATTGTACAAATTAACAGTGTAACACATTAAAATATGTGTGAACATTTGATACCACAGTGTTTTAACATACACGCACACATTTATTTTAGTATAAATATTAATTTATTGCTCTGTATGCTAATGAAGAGGGTGTGTTTTACCATGGTTTCACCTTAGCCATTAACAATCGATCTCAGAATGGCAGTGCTGAGCGGTGCCATAGATACTTTGTGGTGTGTGACTTTACCGACCATGTTACAGGAAATAAATGACTTAGAAAAATACCCAGAAAAGTCAGAAATCGTATATCACGGTTTATGTACATTAATTTTATTTAGCTATTCAACATAGGTCTTACTGTTTATTACGGGCTGTGACACAAATGCGTATCTAGCAGCCAGTGCCTCTCTCTCTCTCTCTCTCTCTCTCTCTCTCTCTCTCTCTCTCTCTCTCTCTCTCCCCCTCACAAATACATTCGTGGAAATAAGTCATTACAACTGTTTGATCCGGAAAATAATAGAAGGACGGCAATTACATGTTGCAGGTCTAAATTTTGTACAATTTAAAAACAAACCGCGTGTAACGTAAGGACTACAATTCCCATCACCACATTTATTCATACGGAAGTAATCCTTTGCCATAAGTGCACTTCCTGCTCCTTTGCCAATTCCTTTTCCTGTCTGCGGCCTCTGTCAAGATGGCGGTGCAAATCTCGAAGAAGAGAAAGGTTGGTACGAATTTCACAGCAAATATATGTAATTAAAGTACATGGGTGCAAAATAACGGTTGTACATTATTAATATGGTACTTAATTATAATTAAAAAGGTTCAGGTGAGGATTTTAAAAGGCTGTATATGTGGATTGAGCTGGATGATGTCGGGACTGAATCTGATGTGAAACATGGCAGATAAACGCGTTCAGTCTACTTTCAAATTTGTGCGGTTCAAACATGTTTATTACAATACAAAAGTGACCTTTGAGCATTTTAAATGTGATCGGAAGCTTTTGTTAGTTTGACTGCAAGAACTTGACAATTCAGGTATGTAGTATGTTATATGTAAGTTAGAGATGAAATAGGTAACGCTTCCTTTTACAGTACAGTACTTACAGTGTACTTGCCTAGAAAGTACTGACTAATATAAGGTAAGTACATGGAACAGGGTTAGGTTTAGGGGTAGGTTCGTACTAGTTATTACCCAGTAATTGTAGTTACTAAAATAAGTACATAGTATTTACATGGGTAACTGAACTGTAAAAGAAAGCGTTACCCATGAATACATCAGCAGTTGAACATTAAAAAAAAAATATTTCTAGTGTTGAAGAACAGCATATTTGTTTTTTTACTTTTTGTGTAACATTTGTCAAGGGTTTTAATACTAAACAGTGCAAGTAATATTTGTGTATGTAAGATCATATAAGACTGTCACTTGTCAGCAATTTTATTTCCGCTTAAGGAATATATTTATGTTAATCATCTTAATGTTTATCTATCAGTTTGTGTCAGATGGCATCTTCAAAAGCTGAACTGAACGAGTTCCTGACCCAGAGCTTGCTGAGGATGGGTACTCTGGTGTGGAGGTCCGTGTCACACCAACAAGAACAGAAATCATCATCCTAGCCACCAGGTGTGGGCTATATCCACTCTGTTTAGTTCAGTTCAATGACCACCACAGGTGTTTAAAAGCATCGATGTGGTTCTTACTCCAGCATGACGTGCAAAGACTTTATCCATTTGTCTTTTTAGGACCCAGAATGTCCTGGGAGAGAAAGGCCGCCGCATTCGTGAACTGACCGCTGTCGTTCAGAAACGATTTGGGTTCCCCGAGGGCAGTGTGGAAGGTAAGATTAGTGAAGTTATAAAGGGGTCCAAAACTAGTTTGGGATGGGTAGTTCTGATGGACTGGGTCTTGTTACATTTCTAATCCTGAGCACACATGCACTCTTGCTGATTGAAATCCCTTCAGTGATGATACGATGACGAGTTCGGAAAAGGGCCCATTCTGTCTTCTGAGGATTCTGAGTCAGGTTCACGTTCTGTGCGTCTGACTTCAGGTCCTCAAAGCAGTGAGTCCAATAGCTTGAAGACATATGAGGCATTTGTCTGAGAAGGGTGGATTGATGGAAAGCAGGCCATGTGTTATAATCTGAACTCCAGATTATTTTCTTTCCACGTCCTCCGTTTATGTTTCTTTATCACATTTGTTGTCCTTAGGGTGTGCTGCGTTAAATGAGTAAAAGCAGTTCTATAACTGTACTTTTATAGAACTGCTTTTACTAAGTCAAAAGAACTATAACTAAGTAAAAATTTCAAACAGATTCATTAGTGCTTATTTTTAACTTCTCAAATCTTTAGTGAATTGTGGTGCATAATTTACTAGGGGTCAGTGGAATGATTTAAAAATATGAGAAATACCCCCCCAAAAATGATTAAATTGAGTAGATACAGTATGTCAGTACAACGCTATGTGTAGAAACGATGTAATTTCATTGAAACTAAATGTTTTAGACTTAACTAATATTTTGTTGTGAATTGGGTCTTAATAAAAAACATTTACATTTTAAGGGTGGCAGAACCTCACAAGCATGAACATGTTTGCGGTCAGTGTGCGAAATACGGGGCTTTACCCTTGAGCGTTCTCTTTGACTGTTCATTTCTGTTCTGTTACTGTCAGAGATGTATAAAGTACTAGAAACCCGGACTTGAGTAAAAGTACAAGTGCTCCATCAAAAAAGTGACTTGAGTAGAAGTTGAAGTGCTCTTTAAGCACCACACTTAAGTAGAAGTACTAAAGTATTCAACATTTTTTCTACTTAAGTATTGCAAGTAGTTTATTTAAAAATGCACTACTTAAGTACTAAAAGTACAAGTATTGTGTCATGTAATTATTAAAGAAAGCAGTCAGAAGTTTGAACTACACTGTAAAAATATCGGAGTAGGATTTACTTGAAAAATGCTTGCTAAACTATCTAACTCAGAAAATGCTAGTACATTTAACAAAGATTTGCCAAGTAAAAAACTAAACATATTCATCAGTAGCTTTAATTAGAAATCTTTAAGGTAAATTTACTTGGAATATGGAATTAAGTAAACAACAATCAATGATAAATAAGTGTAAATACAGCTGGAAACCAGTGAAAAATGAGCTTCATTAATTATTCAAGGTCCAGTGCATGATGGGAACCCCAGTATCAGAAAAGTTGAGTAATTTTTACTTAATTTTATTGAGTTGATATTTACACTTTCATTTCTACTCGTCTGAATTAAGTACTGACATGGAATATACTTAGTTTTTTAAACTCTGCCTGAACTAACTTTTTCAAGTAAATTACATTTTTTTTTCTTCACTGAGTATTTACTTCACCAAAAAAATAATTTTTTACAGTCTAGTAATCAAACAAGGTGCTTTGGCGGTATACAAATTTGCTTTGGTGGGCGCCAAAAAAGTCATTGCAGGACAACCCCTGCATTAGTTGTCAATCTGTGTGTCAATCAATACCATTACCCTATAAAACTGGCATGTGATTGCCACGAATGATTCGTAAAAATTTTATAATTGTAACGAGTAACTAACAGAACATTAAAAAAATATCGAAGTAAAAGTATTAAATTCATCAAAAATATCTACTGAAGTAAAAGTAGAAGTATGAGAAAAAAACAATACTCTAGTAGAGTACAGATACAGCATTTTAGTACATAAGTACAGTACTTAAGTAGTTCTACTTCGTTACTATACATCTCTGGTTACTGTTAGTAACTGACGTGTAGATTACATTTGTATAATTTTATGAAAGAAGAAAAAAATGAAATATCGATTATCTCTAAACTCAACTTTTCTCTTTGTAAATATCTTTTTCAGGTTTGATTAACAAAAAAGGCAAAATCTGCCAAATATTCATTTTTTATTATAATTGTTTATTATTATGTTTTATTATAATTTCATGATATGAATAATATTTAGATATGAATCCAACTAAAACTTGTGAAAAGATATCTTTCAGTCCGTGAAATAGCAAAAAGCATGTAGTGAAGCTCTATAGTCAACTATTAAAACTGCACTTCCCAAAAAATGGGCAACAATTTTACACTAAACCATGTCAAATGATCCATGTTATCACCATAAATTACATTTAGAAATTTGGGTTAAATTAATTTTTTATAAAAAAAGATTTTTTATATAAGATTATTTATATAAATTTAAAATATGTAATAAATCCTCAAAAAAATGCACACAGAGTAAAAACATTAATAAACAGACTATTACATTTGTTTATATACTGCATAGACAAAATTAGTTGCGGTATTGCGCAACAATTGGGAGATAGGGGACCCCCTGAATATTGATGGGTATTTTGCATACTGTTTGGGGTCCATGGCATCTGATTTAATCACACACTATCAGGTGATTACGTAGTTGTAACTCGACCTGTTTCATTGGTTGGTTTTGACTGTGTTGGGTCTTGTTTCATTGTAGCTATACGCTGAGAAGGTCGCCACCCGGGGTCTCTGCGCCATCGCTCAGGCAGAGTCTCTGCGTTACAAGCTGCTCGGAGGTCTGGCTGTCCGTAGGTAAGCGTTTACTTCTTGGCACGCCGTGCACATTTACCAACTGTAATTCCCTTCAGTGATGATACGATGACGAGTCGGAAAAGGGCCCGTTCTGTCTTTGAGGATTCTGGGTCAGGTTCACATTCTGTGCGTCTGACTTCAGGTCCTCAAAGCAGTGAGTTCAATCGCTTGAAGACATATGAGGCATTTGTCTGAGAAGGATGGATTGAAAGCAGGCTGTGTTTTTTTTTTTTTATTAGAGTCCAGGTTATTTTTCCTGTCATATCCTCTGTTTATATATTTCCATGTGTGTGTTGTCCTCAGGGCGTGTTACGGTGTGCTGCGCTTCATCATGGAGAGTGGGGCCAAAGGTTGTGAGGTGGTCGTTCTCTGGTAAACTGAGAGGTCAGAGAGCCAAATCCATGAAGTTTGTGGATGGCTTGATGATCCACAGTGGAGACCCCGTTAACTACTACGTTGACACTGCTGTCCGCCATGTCCTGCTCAGACAGGGTGAGGAAGATGAATTGAACCGATGGCTCTCTTGAAGCTTTGTTTTTGCCAAATCTTTAGCAAGGTATTTTAAACTTGCCAGCACATCATGCGCACTTGCCGATTGAAATTCCCTTCAGTGATGATACGATGACGAGTTCGGAAAAGGGCCCGTTCTGTCTGAGGATTCTGGGTCAGGTTCACGTTCTGTGCGTCTGACTTCAGGTCCTCAAAGCAGCGAGTCCAATCGCTTGAAGACATATGAGGCATTTGTCTGAGAAGGGTGGATGGATGGAAAGCAGGCAGTGTTTAAATTTGACTCCAGATTTTTTCTTTCTACATCCTTTGATTGTATTTCCTAATCACATTTGTTTTCCTCAGGGTGTGCTGTGTTAAAGTGAGTAAAAGCAGTGCTATAACAGTACAGTACTGAGTAAGAAAAATGCAGTGCTACTAAATGGAAACAATTTATCCATAGACTTTCAGTTTTACCTTCTCAAATCTTTAGCAAGTTGTGGTGCATTTTATTTTTTCTAGGGGTCAGTGCAATTTAAAAAATGTTAAAATACAATTTTAAATTAACTTATTCTAAATATTTGCTAATATTTGTTATTGTAAATTGGCTTTATGCACAGCTGCACTACTTCCTGAACTTCAGCCAGTTCCTTGTTTCTTGTCTGCCATTATTGGGCAAACTGGATTAATTCAGGTGTGTCTGATTCTTGTTGCCATGACTACTGAGGTCAGGCACACCTGAATTAATCAATTTGGCCAATAATGGCAGAGAGGAAACAAGGAGCTGGCTGAAGTTCAGGAAGTAGTGCAGCTGTGCATAAAGCCAATTGGCTCTTGATGCAAGAAACATTTACATTTTAGTAGGGATGCACCGATACCACTTTTTGGAAAACGGATACGAGTACGAGATTTTACATTTCAGTACTCGCCGATCACCGATACGAGTACTTAATAAAAAAACATGATTTAAAATCAGTTTTAACTATTTTTCCAATTTATTTATTTAATTATATTTTATTTCATTCTATATATATATATATATATATATATATATATATATATATGTATATGTATATATGTATATGTATATATATATATATTCTTTTTTTTCTTTCTTTTTTTTCAAAAATAGTTAAATAAAAAAAATTCAATTCAATGACTATTATTTATGATGGTACATTTATGAAAGCATTGAAGGCTACATGCTGTTTATACGAAAATATTGATGATATTGAGAAATATTGCTTATAAAAAAATCAAGTGAAAAAGCAACCTTATGCACACATTATTAGTAGTAGCAATTTTGATTAATAGAGACATAGTTAAATCTATTGTACAGTAGCCTAATATAATTATTTCTGTCAATTTCTTACCAAACTTCTATTTTGACGGGTTGCCATGAAGACCTTTGAGTTTCTGTGCGTGTCTGATACATAGACACTGGGCGTTTCTCAATGTCAAAGGGAAGTATCCTTGACATTGAGAAACACCTAGTAAAAGAAATGATATGATGATCGTTTTTCTCAAATGAAACGGTAAAATACCTACCGTTACTCATGAAGTGACTCTCGGAGATGAAAATCATGAATCATGTCATCATATCGTGAGGCAGCAGAGACGGAGAACAGCGCAAGCGTCACTCGAAGCTTCAGTGTGTGTGAGAGGTAGCTAACGTTAAATGAAACCGCGCGTCTGTTTCTGTCCATTCACACAGAGACAAGCAGAACATGCAGGTTTTATATTGAAACAGTCGTTTGGCAGTTTAATATACACAGACACACATCAGCAGCGTCGCGGTCGCCATGTCTCAGCCGCTTTCATGATGATGACGCAACTTCACGCCCTTCGTGCATGCATGTGCAAACGGAACTGGGTTTGATCTAGGTATCTCGGTACCATCGGGACCTGGTACCGTGACGTTTACATTTTTTAGTACCGACTTGGTCCACGCGGCTGACAGGCTCTCGTCTCGCCTCCTCCCGCTCCTGAGCTGCAGCCGGGGCCTGGGGGCTGGCACTCGGCGCCTGTGATTAACCCATTTCTCAGACCGTGGTATTCGGTCCCGGAATCTGGGGACTTTTGACGAGTACGAGTACTTTAAAAATGTGGTATCGAGGCCAATACCCGCATACCGGTATCGGGATTCTGGTGCATCCGCTACATTTTAGAAGGTGGGAAGAACCTCACAAGAAATAACATTTATAACATTCGATCAGGTGGTTTAGTTGTAACACATCTGTTTCAATTATTCTATTGCATTGAGAGCTTGTGATTCAAATTGGAGAGAGCTTGGACATTAATTTGCAAAGCTTTGGCTGTCAGGGTTCCGACGGGTCCTTAATCATTGAAAGTTTGTGAATCTAAAAACAGAATTCAAGGCCCTGGAAAGTTTCTGAAAATAGATACAGGTCCTTGAAAGTGCTTTGAATTTATTTGGTGCCAGACTTTTCTGGAAAAAAATCCCTCCGGTTTGATCTACACTATGTTGTCCCCACATTAAGTCCTTGAATTTGAGGGTGTTGGACCTGGAAAGTCTTCGAATGGTCCTTGAATTTGAAGTTAACAGAGTTGTGGGAACCCCCTGCTGTTTTATAACTGTTAGGTTTAGCATGGAACCATTAATGTCTTGCATATTGAGTAACTAATTGTTCCAAATGGTCTCTGAACCGAATTATCTTCCCTTCAGTGATGTAATGAACCAAAATCGCATTGTTTTGTATGTTTTCAGAGCAGTGTGACGATTTAGAGGCGTTAGTCTGAGAAGGTTCTTATTGCTTTGATGCTTATGGTAAAGATCAAATGGGTTGGCATTATACTACTTGTTCTTCTGGTCAAAGTCTTATCTTTCTTAATTTGTATGTTCATGTAGGTGTGCTTGGAATCAAGGTGAAAATCATGCTTCCTTGGGATCCCAGTGGCAAGATCGGCCCCAAGAAGCCCCTGCCTGACCACGTCAGTATCGTGGAGCCCAAAGATGAGGTCCTCCCCACCACCCCAGTGTCCGAACAGAAGGGGGCAGGGGCCAAGGCCGAGGCCCCAGTCATGCCACCAGGAACCCCAGTGCCGACCGCATAAACGGGTAAGACCCTAAAACTCCAGTATTGAGGTCAAATGGCATCAACGTACCCTTCAGTGATGATTCGATGACGAGTTCGGATTGAGGCCGCCCTCTGAGGATTCTGGGTCAGGTTCACGTTCTGTGCGTCTGACTTCAGGTCCTCAGAGATCGTGTGTCTTTTTAGATTGAAGATTTTGAGGCATTTGTCTGAGAAGGGTTTTTCCTTGTTTGACTACTTGTTTTTGAAATGCTTTTTGATTATTATTCTAATGAGTTTTGTCTCTTCCAGGTTGACTGATCATCGATGGAAGGCCTACACTTTTCTGTAAAATAAAATGAAAGAATAAATGGGGAATTGTTGTCTGTTTTCTTTTTATTTAAATGAGTGCAGTTTAAGTCTGTTATGAATGGTTCCAGTACTTCTAAATTATATTAGTAGCTTTTAACATTTTACAAGCCGATGGTGTCCCAGAATGTAAATATCCACCTATAAGCCATGTTATCCCAAAAATAATGTATCATGCATGTTAATGATGGGAATTTATTTTCTTTGCTGCATTTACTGCTTTGATATACATGTAGGAGTTGCATGATGGCATCCAGAATGTTTAACCCACAGGTATGCCGGTGTTAATCTCTATACGCTTTAGAGCTTTATTTAATAACAGCTTTATTTTTAAGATTAAAGGCTACTTGTTTTTCTTTACCATTAGTTCCTGAATCTCAGGTTATGGCACAAAACATTTGGGGATTTGAATTTATAACCTGAGTGGATGTGCTGTAAGGTGTCGGATGACACCATGTCATTTGGTATTAAGTAGACCTACAACAAAAGCGTTAATCATGGTACTTTTGTTAGTGGACTAAACTATTTGAGTTTTTTTTTTTTAAGAAAAAGAAGTTGCTTTTCTATTCATGAAGAAAGCAGTTCAAGCAGTGCAGGTCGGCTGTACCTGTGTGTGTGTGTGTCATGGGTGGATCTTATAAAGTTACACACGCACACCTGATTTACACAGCTTGAGCTGCTGCTGTTGCTGACTGTTTGAGCTCGAGCTTTAACTGAAGACAATGAGTTTACCGGACTACAAATCTTCTGGAAAACAGTCCTCAGCACCTGTGCAGTCGGTAAGATATTAAACATTTACATTTAAAAATGAATAGTCGCATTGTAACGTTTTTCAGCGTCCTATTTCATGTAACAGCTGTTCTGTGTTGCTGGCTGTGCTTTCGATCTGCTGATGTGTAATTTTGTAAAATTCAGTTTAATTTTGACTAGTTACATTGTCTCTGTCAGGAGTGCTATTCAAGTTCATGGTATATTTGCACAGCACTACCTGTAGAAGCAAATACACTCGAGTATTGAGTACTTGGTACACGAAACTCCGAGGAACAAAATAGTTATTTCCCAACAGTATTGTATGCTTAAGGCGGAAGCTGGTAAAAGATTAAACAACGTCTGTCTTTTCTACATGAATTTTGCATTTTATTTTGATTACAATGTTTCCTTAGTCTACCAAAAAACTTAAGTTCAAAATAATGAGCATATAACATGGCAAGTTATGCCAGATAAATCTGCTGCATCCTTTAACTAGTTCACTTATCTATTTTATTTATGTATTTTGACAATACTAAAATAGCTTAGGCTACGTTGTGATATTGAATAAATTTATGACGAACGTATCACACGACCATGTTTCGCATGTTATGTCCATCAAAATCTGATTAAAATGAATTAATATTCTGAGGTTTCCCCCTTTTTTTCTAATCAGTTATTCAGGGAGATTTATTGAAGTAAATTGATGCTTTAGTTCTCTGGTATACATCTTTCAGGCAATCAAAAGTTTAAAACAAACTACTTTATAACCTGTTAAAGGCATAGTTCACTTTGAAATTTATTTTTGGTTACGTTTTCTTACTTATTTTCTTACTTCAAGGCATCCGAGTGTAGGTATCTTTGTTTCCACAGTATTTTCAATTTTGACATTTTTAGGTCAAACCGTTGTTGTCTTATCAGTTATAATGGAGGTTTATGGGGCACCTCAAAGAGCATGCACAGAGAAGTCCAAATTAAACATGATTGAATGACTCGTAAATGTAAGTCCACATTGATGGCCTAAGACACAGAAACGAGCGGTTTGTGTGAGAAATCGAGCAGTATTTTATATCGTTTTTACCCTCTGATCTGTGCAAGCGCTCGAAAGCCCGGAAGTGATCTCTCGCTTGTGTACGTCACTCATTGTTTACACAGAGATTTTAGAAGTGTTATCCTTCACTGTGAAGATCTAAACATATTTAGATATACAGGAAATTGCAATGGAAGACAATTTCGATACATCAACAGACAACGTTGTTTTTTTCTTTTTGCAACCGCAAGAGATCACTTTCTAGTGCTTGCGCAGATAGTGCACACGAAGCGCCCGTGCCTTCAGATCACTTGAATGTGGCTGTGGTTACAAGAGTTAAAAATGATATAAATACTGTTCGTTTTCTCACACAAACCGCTCGTTTTGTGTCTTAGGCCATCAATGTGTACTTACATTTACAAGTCATTAAATCATGTTTAATTTGGACTTCTCTGTGCATGCTCTTTGAGGTGGACCCCCTAAATCTCCATTATATGACGGTTTGACGTAAAAGTATTTTAAAAAATTGAAACTACTACAGAAACAAAGACACCTACATCTTGGATGCCCTTGAGGTAAGCTAAAACATATCAAAAATTTATTTCAAAGTGAACTCATATCAAAGCAATATGACCTTATATGCTTGTTTTCTCTGTTCACAGAAATCCCAGGTTGTGCAGCTGAATATCGGAGGTCATGTCTTCAGCACATCCCTGGGGACCATCCGGAAATTCCCAAACTCCACTCTGGCAGACCTGTTTAACGGATCCAGCAAACGGATGGACCCAGAGGGTCGTTACTTCATAGACCGTGATGGGACTTATTTTGCATACATCCTTGAGTACCTTAGAGCAGAGAAAGTTCCTACTGATCACCTGCAGGAAGTCCACAAGGAGGCGCTCTATTATGACATCAAACCTCTGGTCAAAGCCATTGAGGAGACGCCTCAGTTCTTTGGAGGAGACGGTCGAAGAAGACAGCAGTTTTTGTCCCGTGTGCCGAATTACCGCGAAAACCTGGAGGTGATTGTCCGGGTGGCCAGAGCGGGAGGCCATCGCCTCACGCTACTCCAATGTAATGGTGTGCGTCGTGAGGACAGAAGATGATTTAGCCAAATACAATGATGCTATCGACAGTCTCGGCACCCAAAAGAGTCTGTGGTGAGCTTTGGTCCGTGGAAAGCTCCAGCATCAGTGGATGACCTGTTAGATTGCGTCAAAACGGACATAGAGGCCAAAGGATATAAAGTAAAGATACAACCACACAGCACAGACAAAGGGTTTCTCTTTAAGAGCTACAACTTCTTCTATAAATTGGTTTTCACCTGGTGGTAAAGAGTGTGAGGCTCAACATTTTAGGCCTTTCATGGCATGGAAATAGGGGTATACAAAATGAAAGAATGTTTTAGACATGATTAATCTTTAGCAGACCCATATGACAGACAGCTGCTAATGTGGAATGAAGATTGTATCTGTTCAACCCTTGTTTAATATTGACTCAAGTCATGCTATCCTGGCCTTTGGCTGAAAATAGCTTCTGCATGGACGTCTCTTGCCATGTTTCACAGACAGGTCTTAGATTAAGGCAGGATTAGGTTAGGGTTAGGAAGTTTAAGTAGCTTTTTAGGTTAGAAAGTTTAATTAGTTGACCCTGTAGTCAATTCTGACTACAAATTAAAACATCTTTGATCATTGGGACAAAATAAAATCTTCATGCCTTAAAGGGATACTCCACTTTTTTGGAAATAGGCTCATTTTACAACTTCCCCAGAGTTAAACAGTCGAATTTTACCGTTTTCGAATCCAACCAGACGATTTTCTGATATTTAGAAGACTATCAGTAACCAGACAGTTTCTGGTCTCATTGACTTCCATAGTATATATTTTTCCTACTATGGAAGTCAATGAGAGCCAGAAACGATCCGGTTACAGATGTTCTTGTAAATATCAGAAAATCAGCTAAATGGATTAGAAAACGATAAAACGTTTTAACCCTGAGGGAGTTGTAAAATGAGCCTATTTCCCAAAAAGTGAGTTTCCCTTTAAAATAGCTTGAATGTTACTACACCCTTACATCATTTATGTACGAAGTTATATGAAAATGCAAGTTAGCCCCGCCTCCACTCACTCACACCAGCTCAGACAATCACATTTTAATGTGATTGGTTACAGGGTAGTTTGTGAGGTCAGAAACACCAGCGATTTCAAACCACATTTTTTGAGACGGTGTTTATTTCACTGCAGTTAAAGAGAAAATACTCAGCAAAGGTGTTGACTTATGGATTGGCCCATGGTTTGTCTTAAAGCATATTAAAACACATATTAGAAAAACATTAGTGGTGTGCAGCTTGAGACAGACAATGACACTGACATATTTTAAGATATACCTGTTCAAATTTCCTTTAGTTAAAACAGCTCAAACATGAGTTTTAGTCTAGGGCTTACATTTTAAAGGAATATTCTGGTTCAATACAAGCTAATTATTATCAGCAGCATTAATGGCATGCTGTGGATTCAAATAGAATGTTATTTTGACTTAAGTATGTGTGCAGAAAAGTCTTTGGGTAAAGCATACACTTCATGCAGTTTATTGTAAGTCTTAAGTGCAAGTGTTTGCCACATCTGTGAACTGTGCCATTTTATAACTTTTAACATTTACCTTTTACATATGAAGAGTTCAGATGCAAAAGCCTCTAAGTGCCATTTGAAATTTTCTTCTAAAATGATCATTTTTATCAAGCCTGTATATTTAAGTTCAGTAATTTCACTTAAATGGCAATGAAGATTACCTATTAATTGTCATTTAAGTGAAATTACTGAACTTAAATATACAAGCTTGATAAAAATGGTCATTTTAAAAAAAAATTCAAATGGCATTTAGAAGCTTTTGCATCTGAACTCTTCATATACCATTTTAATCAGCTCATGCATTCCCAATGCATACTTTAAGAATACAATGTTTAGTCCACAAAAGGTCCACCTTTCTTCGTATAACGCTACGTGTATATATATATATATATATATATATATATATATATATATATAAAATGTCTGTTTTAACTAGTTGTCTAATATCTGTTCCATTGTTTTCACTGCTAAGACTCTTGGGAAGAACCCTTTCCTTGTGGAGATCATTAAAAAAAAGTGCAAAATAATATTAGGAAAAAGCAGAATGCCTGTTGTCTTATTACTTCATATGTAAAAAGTCACGAAAAAAAAGCAGAATGATTTCAACGAGACCATAGTGGGTTCATGTTCAGGGGGAAATGTTGTGCCACCCTTTTAACTTTTACATTTCTATAATAGAGCTGTTGTTTTAGTTCACAATGTTTGAAAATAAATGCAATCACTCAAAATGTGTTCTTTTGACTTATATTTGTCTAATATTTACAGATTTCTATGCCATCTAGTTCATTATTCTGTGTTGTTAGCCTCTTATATGTTGTTTTGTGTTCTTTTGACTTATATTTGTCTAATATTTACAGATTTCTATGTTATAAGTTCATTATTCTTTGTTGTTAGCCTCTTATATGTTATGTTTTGTGTTCTTTTGACTTATATTTGTCTAATATTTACAGATTTCTATGCCATCTAGTTCATTATTCTGTATTGTTACCCTCTTATGTTACATTATGTGTTCTTTTGACTTATATTTGTCTAATATGTACAGATTTCTATGCTATCTAGTTCATTGTTCTCTGTTGTTAGCCTCTTATACGTTACATTTTGTGTTCTTTTGACTTATATTTGTCTAATATTTACAGAGTTTCTATTCTATCTAGTTCATTATTCTCTGTTGTTGTTATAGCCTCTTATACTTTTTAAAAACAGATAGGCCTATTTGAATCTTTAATGAGTCTCTATATGAGGTTTTAATACATGATCAAGAAAAAATATATAATGAATATGTACATTGTTGTAATTTTACTTAATTAAAAATCAGAATATGTCTAATATGATTGCATTAAATAATGTATTATGCATGAGGCATTGAATATATTCAAAGCCATCGATCCCAGAACTGTCCTAGTGCAATTTTTGAAGACTTCCGTCCATGTGGCGTCGCTGTTTCACCGTAAGGGTCTGACTCCACTGAACAGCGCGTGCGCGAAGAAGTGCAGGAGCGGATAAACACAGCTATGGCAGCTCATCTGAAAAAACGAGTTTATGAGGAATTCTCTAAAGTTTCTCAGGTGAACATGTAAATCATATATATTGATCGTATACTGTCATGAATTATGTGTTGGTTACAGAATACAATTATACACGAAAGATATTAGAATAAATGCAAAGCACATGTAGCCTTTAGCATTAAAGGGTATTCAGTATTATATTGACAATGGCATTTATTCATGTTATTAGGGTGTGATTGTTTTATTCAAATGTCAGCTGGAACGCTTTTATAGATTTTTATATGCACATATCTATTTCTCGTCCTACTGTAACTTCCCACTCAACATTTTCCTGTCAATTTTATATTCAATTGGGCTTGTGTGTAATTGGTGTTGATGCCGGAAATTATAAATAAATAACAGAATGAATGTGCAAATCCTATATGGTTGTGAGAATACCAGGACTAAAATATTAAACTAAAATAACAAGTTATATTATTATTTTTCTCAGTTTTATATCAGGGCTTTTTGAAATGAGTTAGGTTTCAATTGTCAACATGTATCAACTAACATTAACTATCTATGAGCAATACATATGTTACTGGATTTGTTAGTCTTTGTTAATTTTAGTTAATAGAAATACATGTTACTACAGAGTGCATTAATGTTAACTTTTGATTTTGAATAATATATTAGTAATTAGTAGTAATTAAGTTAATGTTAACTAATGTAGTTAACTAATTTTGTCTAATGAAACCTTATTGTATATGTGTTATGTGATACCACAAATGAGATTGTTTAATCTCGTTGTTGTCGTCTCTTTGCAGCAGGTGACTTTAGAGGAGGTTCCTACCGAAGAAACTTCGACTGACCAAACCCAGTAAATCCGCCGCACTTCACATTGACCTGTGTAAAGCCAGCAGCCCCACAGATGCCCTGCAGTACCTGCTGAGTTTTGCACGTAAACCTGTGGAGGCCGAGAGTGTGCAGGGGCTCGTGCGCATTCTGCTCGAGCATTATTACAAGGTGTCTGAAACAGAAGCTTCATGAAATATCCTAATACACATTCCTTGATACTGACATAAAACATGTACCTCCCTCACTTTAAAAAAAAAAGATGCACTTGCACATTTCAGTTTATATGTTTGGAATAAAAAGTAAGATTATTTATTAATTTTATTAACTTTGTCTTTTTATGTATATGCGGTGATGTGGTCTACAGGAGTCCGATAACTCTGTCAGGCTGAAGATCGCCTCTCTGCTGGGTTTATTATCAAAAACGCAGGGCTTCACTCCAGACTGCATAGTAGACGATGCTGTTAACATTCTCAACAATGAAAGTAAGTATAAAATCATGAGGCTCTGTTAAAAAATTTATTTGACACTGTAATATAAATGTCTGAATGAGTTGCACCTAATTAAATTTAATGTACATTGTCATATAAATAAATATAAGGATATGCTGGGCAGAACTAGTATTGTTAACTAAAACTAAATATTAAAGCTAAATAAAGAAATAAAATAAAATATAAATATTAGTTTAAAAAATCTGAATTAGAACAAAAATTTGTAATGTTGCGTTGATGATAAACTGAAATAATTTGATGATGAAAATGGTTAACTGAAAATAATTAAAAAACTAAAACTGAAATTAAATTAAAAGTTGAAACTATATATATATATATATATATATATATATATAGTTTGATGATAATTTTAGTTTATATATATATATATATATATATATATATATATGTATATATATACATACACTACCGGTCAAAAGTTTTAGATCAGTAAGATTTTTTATGTTTTTAAATGAAGTCTCTTCTGCTCACCAAGGCTGCTTTATTTGATGAAAAAAATGACAAACAGTAATATTGTGAAATATTATGACAATTTAAAATGACTGTTTTCTATTTTAATATATTTTAAAATGTAATTTGAAAGCTGAATTTTCAACATCATTACTGTTGCTGATTACACATCAGTTTTCAGTGTCACATGATCCTTCAGAAATCATTCTAATATGCTGATTTTATGCTCAAAAAACATAAATTATTATTTTCAATGTTGAAAACAGTCGTGTACCATTTTCCCCCAAAATTCTATGATGAATAGAAAGTTCAAAAGAACAGCATTTATTTAAAATATAATCTTTTCTAACATTATAAATGTCTTTACTGTAACTTTTGATCAATTTAACTCATCCTTGATGAATAAAAGTATTTTCTAATTTCTTTCCCCCAAAAATAAAAAATAAATTCTTACTGACCCCAAACTTTTGAATGGTAGTGATTAATGTTACAAAAGCTTTCCATTTCAGATCAATTCAATAGAACTTTCTATTCATCAAAGAATCCTGAAATAAAAATGTAAAAAACTGTACATGGATAATAATCATAAATGTTTCTTGAGCATCATATTATAATAATTTCTGTAGAATCATGTGACACTGAAGACTGAGAGTAATGATGCTGTAAATTCAGCTTTGATCACAGGAATAAATTACACTTCACTATATATTCACATAGAAGACAGCTGTTTTAAACTGTAATAATATTTCACAATATTACAGTTTTTTTTGTGCATTTTTTATCAAATAATTGCAGCCTTGGTGAGCAGAAGAGACTTTAATAAAGCTAATTCAATATATGAATAAAATGACATTTAAAAAGCATTGGTGCTGAGGAGTGAATTTTTTTTCCAGTTAAAGCAGCTTTTTCTGGTGCATATAAAATGCATTACTAAAAATAATCAAATATATCATGTTTTGTTGTGTTTGATTAGGCCAGCAGAGAAAAAAAAAACCCTTACATTTAAATCCTGAATATAATGCAATGTGGTGTGGATATACTTTTCTAGTCAGCATAGATTGTGTAGAAATGTGATTTTTCTAATAATTTCATCTGTGTTTTAGAGTCTCATCAGGTTCTGGCGCAGCTGCTGGATACGCTACTGATCATCGGTACTCAACTCCCAGATAAAACCGCTGTCATTCAGAGACTCATAGATGTGGCCTGCAAGGTGACTGCAATAACTAAGATTTCATACTTTCTTATAATACTGCAGTCATACTCTTTGGGCACTATCAATAATTCATACTGATATCACTAGCTTTTATATGATTCTGAATTATTATTATTTTTAGTATTTTACGTTCATGCCGTATTTTTCCTCAGCATCTCTCAAGCACTTTTTTTGGGGTGAGGAATAAGTGTGCTCCAGCTCTTGGGCTGCCTGGGGACGGTTGATATGCCTCTCAGTAAGAGACTGATGCGGGACCTGGAGCACAAATGTCACCCGTACGGGATGTACAGAGTTTGATCAGCGACTATTTTCAGGACCAGGACCCTCGAGTCCGCACCGCTGCCATCAAAGCCATGGTACATGAGCTCTGAAGAATAATGTGTTAAAACAGCATTTATTGCCACTTTCTTTAAATGACTTGTGTTTTATTTCTCCCATCAGCTGCAGCTACATGAAAGAGAGATGAAAATTCAACAGATTATTTATAACCAGGTAAAGACTAACAATAATAATCTGACACTAGTACCATTTAAAGTCCCTGTAAAGGCAATTCTACAAAAAAAAATTCTAAACTCATTATAAATGTTACATATGTATTGCTAAAACATATTACAAAGACTGAGAACTGTGAAGTACTGAAATGCAGAGTTAGACCGTTAAAGCTGCCGCCGGCAAATTTTTTTTTATCGTATTCAGTGAAATCGACACTATAATCCGACAGAACATAAATAAAGTGGTTTTAGAAAAAAACTCGAGCTTCTACCTCCATCTGGAGCGTGTTATTTGTTTTGCAAAAATCCAGCGCTCCCTGTTAGCTGTGTCCAATCAGCCCAGGGGGTGTAAGATCTGACTGTCAATCACAGATCGGGCACACACCACCTCCCGCGCATGATGTTACAATCCAGGGCCGTGCAGAGACCTCTGGAGGGGCAGGTGCTCAAAGTATAAAATGGGGCACATGGAAACAAGGCTTTAAATAGGGCTGTGCTCAAAATATCAATACAGTAATATATCAATACAGATGATTCTGCATTGATACAGCAGCAAATGCATTGATGCAGTTTTGAAAAAGAAACAGAACAGAAAAGACAAATTTAAAGTTTAAAATGTAAAAAAAAAATTTATGTGCTCTATATACAGTATAACTCTGGGATTAGAAACTGAAGCATCTTAAATTGTCCCAACCTGATGGCTTTTTCTTCTCTGTTATACAGAATAATAAAGAACAGCTGTTATAGTGAACTGTGTAGGACAAAATCAATGTGGCCCATTTACGTGCAGTACAGTATAGTTTTATTTAATGGCATATCAGCATCTGTGCTATTTTCAAGGCAAAAACTGATTTACAAAAATACAAGAGTTACATTTTATACAATGAAAATTGCTGTTTGCTGAAAACAGCCTTTGCTGTTGTTGTTACTGCTGCTGCTGCTGCTGGAGTTGATCTGAGACTGTAGTAGACATTAAAATAAACAGAAATATAGGGTATTAGCTGATTAAACCATTTTATGTGACCATGACAAGATGTAAAGATTGCTGACAGTGTTTTGAACTGGCTCACTAGTTCACTGACCTGCTAAAGCTACAGATTCTTATTGAGGCAATAATTGAGTAAAATCTTATTGAGTAAAAGCGTGATTTTTTTTTTGTTTGACTCGCTGCATCAAAAACTATCCGACCAATGAGATTGGTGCTTTTGCTCACGTGTTTGAAGCTTCTGAGGTTACAGTAAAACACAACTTGGGGGCGCTCAAACACAAAACGGTCTTGCCGAGCACACATACGCAACGGCGAAAAGATATATGCGTCGCCATCTGTCTACACAGCCAGGAAGAAAGACGAGGAAGATGCAAGGCAAGAGAATGTAGAGCTGATGGTCTCGTTGGTGCTAGAACATAAAGAACTATATGACAAACGTGACAGCGACTACAAACATCTTGATAAAAGAGAACTGTTATGGAGTGGTATTGCATGGCAAATGGGCGCCATCTAATGTCAGGGAATGAATTTGCATGTTCACTCGGCTCATCATCAGCAAAAAAACGCTTGGAAAACGCTGACGGATAACGCGCTGATATTCGTCCTGGTGTGTACGGGCTGCATAGGCTACTACCTGGATGCGATCATGTACAAAACAGATCGGTGTCTTTATTTAAATTTCCTAAAAACGCTCACATCAAGAAGAGGTGGATTAATTTTGTGAAGACCTAACTTTGATGAAGAGCTGAGGATCACAGCCAGCACCTGCCTCTAGTGATCATTTTACATAAGATAGTTTTATAAACTTTCCTCAGAGACAACTGGGATTCACTGATAATCCGACGTTACTGGTGAACGGGAGTTTCCCGCGAGTGGGCGTGGTTTCAGCGCAGCCAGCGGACACGCCCCCAGCGTTTGAGAGCGGAGAGATACTGCTCATTTTTTTAAGATTTTGATAGCTTATTTGATGTACTTGCCGACTTTTTTATCATTCAAATTTGGCTGGGTGGCTAATAACACATTTTTCTGTGGTGTGACAAACTCAGAACACATTTAATTTTGACTTTACATGGACTTTAAGTTTAGGGTTGGTATAGGGTTGGGTTTTGGTGTTTCTGAAATAAGTATCTTATTCTCACCAAGGCTACATTTATTTGATCAAAAAATACAGTAAGAATTATTATCATTTAAAATAAGAATTTTCTATTAATAAAAATAGAGTGTGTTCCTGTGATGCAAAGCTGAATTTCCTGCATCATTACTCTAGTCTTCAGTGTCAAATGATTCTTCAGAAATTCTAATGGTAATTCTAAAATGTTAATTTGCTGCTCAAGAAATGTATATTTCTATTGCTGAAAACAGTTTTTCGGCTCTATTTATTTTTTTATTTTCTGTTTATTTATTTATTTATCAGGGACAGTGGACAGTCAAAAACTGACCCAGAATTAGCTATAGAGCTAAATTTCATCTGCAGTCCCTGGGCAGGGAAGTATCAAATACATAAATAAAATCACAAATGGAAGTATACAAAATATTGTACACCACTTAACATTAAAACTAAAATCGTAATTAATACCAGTAATGCATCCATCCAAATATACATTCTACAAAACATCACACAATGTTACAAAATCATTCCCCCGAATTTGTAAAACCTTGACAAAAAAAACGTACTGACCCCAAACCTTTGAACTATCATGTGTGTTTTAAATCTTCTGATCTATTGAGCATGAGGTTACAAAAGTAATCTCCAGTAACTAACTTGTGAATGTCTCATTTCTCGGACAGGCCTGTAAGCTCTTGAGTGATGATTATGAGCAGGTTCGTTCAGCAGCGGTACAGATGGTTTGGGTTCTGAGCCAGCTTTATCCTGAGAGGTACAGCGTCCGTTTTTACAAGCTTTTCTGCGTTTTGGATGGCGTTATATGTGTTCACTTTTCTGTCATATTGTTTATTTAAAGCTGCAGTCAATAAATTTTAGGCACTCTAGCGGTTAATAAACAGAACTGCATGCGTTTTTGAGGATGAACATTGTAGCCGGAGCCACTTCACTCCGTTTATGTCAAGTCACACAGGTACTGGGCTACTCCTACAGCGGTCTAAAGTAGTCCCAATATAAACACTTATTATAGGTGTACAGTAGTGATTCAGGATAGGATAAAAACACGGTTTGGAAAATGGATTCATGATGTACTCGCTCATTATATAATTATTTTACATTTTTAACACAAAACTTACGGACTGCAGCTTTAAGCATGCACTTTTTTAAAATTATATATTTGTTTTATCTATCCAAAAGTATAGGGAGATGCGAACATTGCAAAATGTGCTACTTAAAGGAGTAGTTCACTTTAAAAAAAACTTTTGCTGATAATTTACTCACCTCATGTCATCCAAGATGTCCATGTCTTTCTTTCTTTAGTCGAAAGAAATTAAGGTTTTTGATGAAAACATTCCAGGATTTTTCTTCATATAATGGACTTCAATGGGAACCAAATGAGTTCAAGGTCCAAAAGACAGTTTCAGTGCAAACTGTTCAGAAGGGCTTTAAACGATTCAATGAGACGATGAATAAGGGTCCTTATCAAGTGAAACGATCACTCATTTAAAAAATAAATAACAAGTTTAAGTTTTATAAGCTCAAATGGTCACCTTGCTCTGTTCTGACTGATGCGTTCGTGACTCTCCTGTTTCGAACTCGTTTATCAAAATGAACAAATCATTTTTTGTGTCATTTGGTTTCAAATGAAATGAACCAGTTTACTCTGGAAAAGATTAGTTCATTTTGATGAACGAGTTTGAACAGGAGAGCTCACGACGCGCATCACAGAACAGAGCAAGGCGACCATTTGAGCTTATAAAACTTAAACTTTGTTGTTTTTTTTGTTTTTTTAAGTGAGCGGTCATTTCACTTGATAAGACCCTTATTGGCAACGTCTGAAATCGGCTTAAAGCCATTTGAACAGTTTGCAGTTTGCACTGAAACTCTCATTTGGACCTTGAACCGTTTGGTTACCACTGAAGTCCATTATATGGAGAAAATCATGGAATGTTTTCATCAAAAACCTTAATTTCTTTTCGACTTGAAGAAAGACATGGACATCTTGGATGACATGGGGTGAGAAAATTATCAGCAAAAGTTTTTTTTTTTTAAAGTGAACTACTCCTTTAAAACAACCCAAGCTAAACTAGCAAACAAACCAGCAACCAAAAACATTATATTCCCAACATTCAGAAGATTCCCCAAGCCACCTAATAGTATTTGTTGCTAAACAAAATCTGGTTATATAGGGTTAAATTATACTACATATCCAAACTCTTCATTCTAGTGTAAAAAAATAATCATCTCACGTAGATGATTTTCTCCATCACAAATTATAATGTGTGGTATGTCCATCCAGTCTTTAACTGTAAGAAATGCTGACAGCAGCCATCGATGTTTTTTTTTTTGTTTTTTTTTGATGAAATTTACATTTATCATTTTAATTGAAGAAATTCAAGTATGAAGCCTTTTTTAAATGGATTTGAACACTGATCTGTCTTCTTGCAGTATTGTTCCCATCCCCTCCTCCAATGAGGAGATCCGACTGGTGGACGATTCCTTCGGGAAGATCTGTCACATGGTCAGTGATGGTTCATGGGTAGTCCGAGTGCAAGCTGCAAAACTGCTGGTGAGTTATGAGTGTGATTATATCATATCCGCACAGCCACATGATTAATTATCACTTTTCCATCTAACTGTTCCACTCTCTCTCTCTCAGGGCTCAATGCACCAAGTCAGCCCTCATTTTCTGGAGCAGACTTTGGACAAGAAGCTGATGTCAGATCTCAGGGTATTTGCACAACAAATGATAGGAAAAATACAAGAAACAGACATTAAATAAATATTTAAAAGATGGTGTTCTCATTGTATTTCAGCGGAAACGCACTGCTCATGAGCGAGCAAAAGAGCTGTACACTTCTGGAGAGTTCTCGTCTGGACGCGATGGGCCGACGACGCTCCCAAAGAGAAAGTCGACACTACCGGTGTAAACCTCATCGACTCTGGAGCCTGTGGGGCGTTTGTTCACGGCCTGGAAGACGAGATGTATGGTATGTATTTCAAAACACAGCCATTTAGCACTTTAACAAGATTTGTACCAGAGCCTGCTTATTAATTTGGTATCGTTTTTCACAGAGGTGCGTATCGCTGCTGTGGAGGCGCTCTGTTCCCTCGCACAGTCGCTCATCCAGCTTTGCTGAAAAATGTCTTGACTTCCTGGTGGACATGTTTAATGATGAAATCGAGGAGGTGCGGCTTCAGTCCATCCATGTGTTACGGCAGATCTCGACTCACATCACCCTCAGAGAAGACCAGCTGGATACTGTCCTCGCAGTACTGGAGGTGCTTAAAAAATCAAGAAAAATAAAACTGATATCACAATATGGCTTAGCGCCATTATCAAATCACAAAGGCTGCATTTGGATAATTTTATTAAAGGGGGGGTTGACTGCTTATTTCCTTTGCATGATTGCATTTATGGGTGCAATATAACATGTATTCGTGTTTTTTCTTTTTAAAAGTCTTATTTTTCATGAACTTCACCTTTATTGTCAGCCGCGCTCTCCTCTGTCCCCTGAACGACCGGTTCACTTCCTGATTCTATGAAAACACTCCCTCAGAAACTGGCGGTGGGCTCAGATTGGTTCGTTTGGGCCGGTGTGTTTCAGTAAGAGCCGTGATTGGCTAAACTGTCTCTCACGTTGTCCGGAAGGTTAACGCCCATTACCTTTACGGGCACGTCATGAGCTCCGGTTCAGATGTAAATATGTGTCGAACTGCAGTATCAGTTTCAGGCAGAATCAGACCGAGAAAGCCGCGATGAAGAGAGTCAAACAGAACCTCACCACACACGGCTCTTATCTAAACGTTTCTGAATGATAATTTGCTAATTTTTTTAACTTTATACACGTTTGTTTTACACAATAGCATCTGACTGGCATCAATAGCAACTGACTGGATACTAATGTTAAACACAAACAGCGTTGGCAAGTTTACATTTCTTGATCAAATTGAAAATAACGTCATAAAACATATATACATGAAAAATACGTTTACAACATTAGTACTTATAGAAAAAACATGTTTGTATGTGTTCGTAGACACAAAATAGCATAACTACTAGCCTTTAGTGGCTATAAAGCCAGCGCTGGCATTTGAAAAAAATAAAACACAAGGCTACGTCTGGAATTATACATGCAAATACATTTAAAATGATGAAGTCTTAGCCTACTTACAGGTTGTGGCCCAACACTGCTGCCTCTTGTTTTAAAGTTCGGAACTGCTTCATGTTTTAGAAACAGTTTCTTGTTGAATCCGGTGTTGAACTGGTGGAGATTCTGGAAGCTGTCTTCCGTAAAATGCGCAGCACAGAGAGCTAGATTACGATTGTCACTTTCAGGAACATAATCAAACATAAATTGTATCCATTGTTGACGAAGTACAGCGTCAGTGGGAAGCCCGAGCACAGAAGACCTGACAGCAGCGTGAACAACTCACTCTGACGTGCTGGAGCTGCTGAAATATGCGCATGCACTTTTTTGCATATTCCGGAGGGAGTGGTTGATGCAAATGTGTGGGTTAGTGACGTACCATAACCTAGCTGTAGTCCCAATCGAGTCGTTTTTGTAGGCAATTATACTTACTGATTTTTAAAAGACGATATCTCTGCTTACACTAAACTTTAAGCGCTGCAACTTTGCAGATACTGTTCATGCACAAACAGCAACATTACACACTATTTAAAATGAAAAAAGTGAAATGGCAGTCAACCCCCCCTTTAATGTTTTGGAGTGGCTCGGCTCGCAGAAAAATGAGTTTAGGTCGCTTATAACCATATTTGCATTTAAGAATGCAACATGCGCCGATCATAATCTCATGAAATGAGCAGCAATTAAAAGAAAAAAATATTTTACACTCAAATATCATAATAGTGATGTTTCTTATTTTATTTATTGTTTTTATTTAATAATAATATGAATAATAATATTTATAATTTTATATTCTATAATAATCATTATTTTATTGTCATATTTTAATATAATCACACATTTGGCCTATTGTGCAGCCCTACTAACAACACTTTTTTTCGCACTTTTTCGTTTTGATCAGAAAAGTCACAGTTAAATTTTCCCACAAAAAGTGCAGCCCTAAATAGAGTGCCGAAGTGATGACGTCACTTTGTAGGACGACTTCGGAAGCTAGCTGCGCATGGGTTCCCTCTGATCGAAAAACTATGCAATTTCCCCATAGACTTTTGGAAAATCGCAAAAAAGATCTGTGTTTAACAAAGAGTTGTGACTCTTACACGTTTTGTTTATCAAGATAATCTTTACAAGTTTATCCAAAATGTATAAATTTTGAAGCCTATATAAAGTTTTTTTAAAACACAAGCAGACACAATAAAGTTTAAAATACACAAGCAGGTTATAACTGTGTGTTCTATGTCATAGATCAAAACGTGAAAATATTTAGAAGTTTTGTTCACCACAGACCTTATTTCAGGTGATTTAGCAAAAACCCATTCAAAAATCCCATAGACTTTAGTTCCAAGGAACCGGTAGTGCTAAAATGCTAACTCACTTCCGTGTTTTGGCCTACATAGTGACGTTGTTACTTCGGCACTCTATATCATGCAAATTAACTGACCATTCATTGCAGGACTCATCGCGGACATTCGTGAGGCCCTGCATGAGTTGCTGTGTTACACTAACGTGTCCACTAAAGAGTGCATCCAGCTGGCCCTCCTGGAACTCCTGAAGAACCTCACCAAGTACCCAACCGACCGCAACTCAGTCTGGAAGTGAGTTCCAGTGGCTGTTCATGTCTGTTCCTCACTGGCATTCGGTCCCATTCTCTGACTTCTTTATTTCTTTCCCCCTTTAATCCAGATGTTTGAAGTTTCTCGTGCTCTACACCCAACCCTAGTGCTGCCGATTGTCCCTGAGCTGCTGAGCACACATCCGTATTTCGACACTCCAGAACCAGACATGGACGACCCTGCATGTATCCTGCACATCTGACACAACATCAATCCATATTACTATTTACCTATGTATTTACATTTAGACTTTGGTTTTGTCTATAGTGTCTTAAAAGTGATGAATAATACAACATATGTAATGTGAATTAGACATAGAAATGAATGTGAATCTGAATATTAAGGCTTAAATGCATTTCGAGACATCTGATTTTGTTTTTATTTGCCATTCACATGGTCAAACAGGTCAAATAATTGAACTAAGCTGTATCATTTCTGCTGCCTGTTCGTTCAGAGATGTTTCTGTTCAAATTTTCCTAAACTGGGTTTGTTCAGACATTGCTGTTTTAGTTCTGGTCTTCAACGCCGCCGAGACCTGTCCCACCATGCCAGCGCTGTTCTCAGATCACACGTTTCGGCACTACGCCTACCTGCGTGACAGCTTGTCCCACCTGGTACCGCACCTCAGAGTGAGCCTTTCATTTTATTTAAATATAGTATACACTACTCTTCACAAATTTGGGGTCAGTAAGATTTTACTATATATATTTATATACACTCACCGGCCACTTTATTAGGTACCCCATGCTAGTAACGGGTTGGACCCCTTTTGCCTTCAGAACTGCCTCAATTCTTCGTGGCATAGATTCAACAAGGTGCTGGAAGCATTCCTCAGGGAGTTTGGTCCATATTGACATGATGGCATCACACAGTTGCCGCAGATTTTTCGGCTGCACATCCATGATGCGAATCTCCCGTTCCACCACATCCCAAAGATGCTCTATTGGATTGAGATCTGGTGACTGTGGAGGCCATTTGAGTACAGCGAACTCATTGTCATGTTCAAGAAACCAGTCTGAGATGATTCCAGCTTTATGACATGGCGCATTATCCTGCTGAAAGTAGCCATCAGAAGTTGGGTACATTGTGGTCATAAAGGGATGGACATGGTCAGCAACAATACTCAGGTAGGCTGTGGCGTTACAACGATGCTCAATTGGTACCAAGGGGCCCAAAGAGTGCCAAGAAATATTCCCCACACCATGACACCACCACCACCAGCCTGAACCGTTGATACAAGGCAGGATGGATCCATGCTTTCATGTTGTAGATGCCAAATTCTGACCCTACCATCCGAATGTCGCAGCAGAAATCGAGACTCATCAGACCAGGCAACGTTTTTCCAATCTTCTATTGTCCAATTTCGATGAGCTTGTGCAAATTGTAGCCTCAGGTTCCTGTTCTTAGCTGAAAGGAGTGGCACCCGGTGTGGTCTTCTGTTGCTGTAGCCCATCTGCCTCAAAGTTCGACGTACTGTGCGTTCAGAGATGCTCTTCTGCCCACCTTGGTTGTAACGGGTGGTTATTTGAGTCACTGTTGCCCTTCTATCAGCTCGAACCAGTCTGGCCATTCTCCTCTGACCTCTGGCATCAACAAGGCATTTCCGCCCACAGAACTGCCGCTCACTGGATGTTTTTTCTTTTCGGACCATTCTCTGTAAACCCTAGAGATGGTTGCGCGTGAAAATCCCAGTAGATTAGCAGTTTCTGAAATACTCAGACCAGCCCTTCTGGCACCAACAATCATGCCACGTTCAAAGTCACTCAAATCACGTTTCTTCCCCATACTGATGCTCGGTTTGAACTGCAGGAGATTGTCTTGACCATGTCTACATGCCTTAAATGCACTGAGTTGCCGCCATGTGATTGGCTGCTTAGAAATTAAGTGTTAACGAGCAGTTGGACAGGTGTACCTAATAAAGTGGCCGGTGAGTGTATATTTATTCTACAAAGATGCATTAAATTGATCAAAAGGGACAGTGAACACATTAATGGTGCATATATATATATATATATATATATATATATATGTATATATATATAGTTGCAATAAATGCTGTTTTTTTAACTTCCTATTCATCTAGGAATCCTAAAAAAAGTGAAGTAACAAAAAACATATGGAGCAATGCAACTGTTTTCAACACTGATAATAATAATAAATGTTTCTTGAGCAGCAAATCCACAAATTAGTTTGATTTTGTGACAGTATTGAGATTAAATTCAGCTTTACCATCACATGAATAAATTGCTTTTTAAAAATATATTCAAATACAAAACAGTTTTTTTTTAAATTTTAATAATATTTCACATTATTACTGTATTTTTGATCAAATAAATGTTGCACTGGTGAGCATTAGAGAATTAAAAAAGTTTACAAAATCTTACTGACCCCAAACTTTTGTGTATGCTATTTTAGTGCTGTAATAAAAGCGTATTAAAACTCTTTAAATGCTGTTTTATCAGTGTGATTCATCATTCATTTCTTTTTTGGGTGTATGTTTTCTCTCTCAGTTGCCTGGCAGAAAGCAGACTGCTAGTCTGGAGGCGTCTGGTGTGGGTTCAGGCAGTCTGGTTTCGGCACAGAACTTCCTTCAGGACAGTCTCATTCGGGTCAGCGCCCTTCAGAACCTAGAAACACCTGGTGCTCAGGATCTGCTGGAGTTTACCATCAGGTTCAAACCTTTGATTAACTACACCTACATTATTTTGAAGGGTCTCTTCATAAGCTGTTTGTAAAGATGATTTTTAATTTCACATGCAGAGATCTGCAGAGGTTGGGGGAGCTGCAGACTGAGTTGGCCGGTTCTGCAGATTTCTGTGCCACATATTTGCGCTGCCAACTACTGCTTACCAAGGTGAATACAAATATATTGCACTAATACTTTTATTTCAACAAGGCTGCATTAAATTGATCAGAAGTGACAGTAAAACCTTTATAACTAAGAATTCTTTTCAAATAAATGCGGTTCTTGCTGAACTTTTGGTTCATCAAAGAATCCTGAAAAAATGTATCATAGTTTCCACAAAAATATGAAGCAGCACAACTGATTTCAACATTGTTGCTTGAGCATCAAATCAGCCTATTAGAATGATTTCTGAAGGATCATGTGACACTGAAGACTGGAGTAATGATGCTGAAAATGCACAGAATAATATTTTTTTTGATCAAATTTTGACCAGATGTTTTATTTACTTTAGTATTTGAGCCTTGATGAGCATTAAAGGAGTAGTTCACTTTAAAAAAAACTTTTGCTAATAATTTACTCACCCCATGTCATCCAAGATGTCCATGCTTCTTCTTCAGTAGAAAGTAAATTAAGGTTTTTGATGAAAACATTCCAGGATTTTTCTCCATGTAATGGACTTCATTGGGAACCAAACAGTTCAATGGTCCAAAAGACAGCTTTCAGTGCAAACTGTTCAAAGGGCTTCAAACGATTCCAGACGATGAATAAGGGTCTTATCAAGCGAAACGATCACTCATTTAAAAAATAAATAACAAAGTTTTAAGTTTTATGCGTGTGCATCACAGAACAGAGCAAGGCGGCCATTTGAGCTTATTTGACTCTCCTGTCTTTTTCCAAGTCAATTCGTTCATTTCGTTCATTGAATGAACCAAATGACACTAAAAAAGATTTGTTCATTTTGATAAACAAGTTCGAACAGGAGAGTCACGAACGCGCATCACAGAACAGAGCAAGGCGAGCATTTGTGCTTATAAAACTTAAACTTTGTTATTTATTTTTTAAATGAGCGATCGTTTCGGTTGATAAGACCCTTATTCATCTTCTGGAAACATTTAAAGCCCTTTAAACAGTTTGCAGTTTGTACTGAAACTGTCTTTTGGACCTTGAACCGTTTGGTTCCCAGTAAAGTCCATTATATGTAGAAAATCCTGGAATGTTTTCATCAAAAACCTTAATTTCTTTTCGACTGAAGAAAGAAAGACATGGACATCTTGGATGACATGGGGTGAGTAAATTATCAGCAAAATTTTTTTTTAAAGTGAACTACTCCTTTAAAGACTTTAAAAAAAAATCTTACTGACCCCAAACTTTTGTACTATTCAGCTGTATTGTATTGTTTTTTTCTTTCAACCTCAGGCACTTCAGGAGAAGTTATGGACCATGGCTGTTCCGCTCTGTCTTAAACAGAACGCCAAAGTTTCAACAGCCGCTCGACAGGTACATCCAACCTTTGTTCATTTAATCCACAGCCGCCCTGCCACACGTTTGATTACTGATGTATCATTGTTGTCATTTTGTGATATGTGACAGATCCTGGATGAGACCTATAAGCTGGAGTTCTTGTACAGTGGTCTGGAGACGCAGCAAATTGCAACAATTCACAACGTGCGACTGCAGGCGAAAGCGTTACAGCTCATCCTGACAGCACGATCCAAACGAGGGTCAGCACTTACTAATAAACTTTCTAAAGCAATAAAATCTTAAAGATCTGAAACTGATGATCTTTACTCTTCTGAATAACAGGGTTGATCGAGTTCTTGGCATATGTGAGAAGTTCCTGCAGGATGTGGAGTCATTTCAAAGGTAAAAACTAGGGTGTAAACGATTTCACTCGTTTTCTCGATGCATCGATTTCAAATCCTGATGATGCATATGCATCGATCCTGAAACATGTATTTTGAATCGTGAATCGTTTATTTACGTGAATAATCGATTTAAAAGGCTAAGAATCTGAAATAATTGAGATTCTATAGCGATTCAGTGGTTTAAAATATATAAACACAAGCTTAAAGTGTTCCTGGTACAAGCTGCCTCAGCGCATTGGCCGTGAGACATCCGCATTTGATTGGTTTCACGCGCTCACACACCCCGATTTCTCACGCTGAAGCCCGGTCGGTCAAATGACTGAAAGATGAGTTTATCTTTTTGCCTGTTGAGCAACTCGTGTCGTGATCGGCTAATTATACCGCAAATTAGTTAAAATCTCCCGGAATCTGAGAGCGAGCGTGCATACGAGACAGAGGTTGTGCTCCAAACCACATATCGCGCGTGCACGAACTCGGCAGAGAGGGAAAGCGAGCGAGAGACCAGCTTGCATGCACGGAGAGTTTTTCCATGTAATAAATGCCCGCCGCCCTTGAATAAAGTGGGCTTTTACTTCACAGCTCAGGACGGGTAATGTCAATGGTATAGCTCATTTCAGTAAAATCTTATCTTAAAGAAAATAACTGCGACGTTTCCACGCAATGACAGCGTTTTATTCATAGTGATCACGCAATGGCATAGCAGCTTTATCAATGGCTTGAGCGGTTTGCCCTTAAAACTATTGCTTTCTCGATAGAGAGCTGGAGAGCTCAATCATGGACTGCTCAAAAATCTGTACATGAGAGCTATGGGACCGAGCGCGAGCAAAATCCAGTGAAAAGATGTTAACGAGTGCACTGAGAGGATGCAAAATGAAACTGATGAAAACGTCTCCATTAATTTGTGCATGTAGTCATTTAATGCAATACTTTAAAAGCCTTTTTCAAAAATTGGCTACTTAGGTTTCTACAAATGCTAATTTGTAGGCCATTTAATTTTATAATAATATATTTATTAAAATTAAAAACCAACATGAACTAATATTAACAATGGACAAAATCCCCACTATCTGACCCCTGAAGACCACTGTGTAATTCAAACCCAGACAAAGACCCATTGGGTGAAGCATTGAAAATTAAGAATCGAATCGAATTTGGATGTGAATCGCATCGAATTGAATCGTTCTGAATTTGCACAAATCATTCTTGAATCGAATCGAAAACCTATGAATCTTGAATCGATTCACTGTCTTACCCAAAGATTCACAGCCCTAGTAAAAACACCTCATGTTAAAGGGATAGATCAAAAATAAAATGAAAATACTGAAAAATGAAAATTCTGTCATGATTTACTCACCCTCAAGTTCTTACAGGTTTGTAACAACTTGAGGGTAAGTAAATGATGACCGAATTTTCATTTTTGAGTGAACTATCCCTTTAAAGCAAGCAAACACTTCACGACTCTTCGCTGGATTTTGCTGTCGTAGACAGATTTCCGGGGTCTGTGACAAACCACCGGATCACGGATACTGCGATATATTCAAACCTGTTTGATATAATTGCCATGTGATCATGTAGTGTGTGCAATGCAACGACTAGCTGGAACTAATCCAGCCAATCGAAGTGCAGATGGTATAACGGAAAAATCTCGTAATCGTTTGCATGAATTTCTGGCGTGAATTTATATGAAATTTTTTTCGCTGTTGGTCAGGACGGCCTCTTGACCAAATGTCCACCAAAGTGTTTTTTTCACGCGCCTGGCGTATGTTTTCAATTGTTTTTAATGGGAGCGCTGCGTTTTTAAACGCCATGAGTGTGACGAGGCGCTGGGCGTTTTTTTCACGCTGAAGCGCCGAGTGCCCAGCGTTTTTACTGGTCGCCAAGAGTTGAAAAATGTTCAACTTTGGATAAAACGCAGCGCTCATCACTGTCACTTCTTACCCAGCGGTCCAATCACAGTGGAGGATGAGGACTAATACCACACCGACCAACTGTCACAACATTCAAAATGTGCTGTGGATATTCTGTATCATAGCAATGAAACATCTCAACAGAAAAAAACGCTGCGCTGCCAAAACGCTCTCAAGCGCCCAAAGCACGGCGTCTTCTGCAGAGCGTTTAGCATTTTCAGCTGGCTAAAAACGCTTTGGTGGACACACAGCCTTACTTAAAGACACTGTTATAATTGCATCAAATCTCAATCTATACATGGACGTGTGAAGAATCACTGAATATTCTTGTCTTTCCATTCTCAGGCTCTTCATGACAGAGTTGCCCCATTTCCAGGACAGTTTTGTTGAGAAACTCCTGGAGTTGATGCCCAGACTGACGGCCTGCAAACCTAATGATCTGGTTAAAATCTTTCAGACCACACTGCGGCAAAGCAGATTCATCCATCTCAAACTACCTGAGCAGGTGCGCTGATTCAAGATACACGAAACTGCTTGTTTGTTCCCAAACGTGTGTTATCCCTTTTTTCTGTTTATTTTGGTTTGTTTAGATCCACAGGGCGTCAGCAACAATTATCGGAGCCGACTGGAGAATCAGACAACGCTTTGAGATTCACCTCTGGTCTGGTGGTGGCGTTAGATATAGACGCTACTCTTGAACATGTACAAGACCCACAGACAACAGTCAAAGTGCAGGTTAGATGCTTCAACCTCATTTCTTTTCAGTCAAATCACATATAAGCAAAGAAAAACTGACTCTATTTTCATAAAAAAGGAAAAAGGACCTCACTTTTCAGCATCAAATCAATTCTCAATGGATGCATATAAATCCCACCCTACGTATTCCTGTTGCTCAAACAGTAGAGCTAGCAACGCCAAAGTCATGGGTTTGAACTGATAAAAGTTTTACCTGAATGCATTTTTTTGGCCGTTGCATAAATGTCAATACTTTTCCATTGTTTCTGGTATAAAATTACTTAATTACGTCAATTTGTGTAAAAAAAAATCGATTCCTCCCACAGGTGCTGTATCCAGATGGACAGTCTCACATAATCCACCCCAAACCTGGAGATTTCAGGACCCCAGGACCTGGACGTGTGCGACTGATCACGCAGGTTTATCTCTCTCATTCTGCCTGGACAGGTTGGTATCTTTTCTGAAATGTGTCTTTTTCTGCTCATAGTAACTGACACATGCACATCAAGACATCATTTGTGTATTTTTGGTCAAGTATCATCATGCTGAAGCTATTCTTTGTGTTTAGTCCTTGTATAAAATAATCATGCAAACACAAAGACAAATCCTTCTCTGCTGGTAGTGAACAGCATGAACCCTTCACAGTTCCACAGATATAAATAGAACTGCATCTAGTCCAACAAGGCAGCATATTGCTCGAGTTATTTTATATCTGTGAGTGTGACCAGAGGAATACTGAGCACCGCAGCTGAGGCTGAATGCAGTTCTGCTTTCATAGTGTCTATAGTGGTGAACGGAAATGTTCCCATTTGCCCCAGTAGCAAAGATAAAAATCCACAATTAAAAAAAACAAAAAAAAAAACAGTTTTCTTCTCAGGGAACAAGCTCTTCACAATATCTTTATTTAAATAATTCCAGCTAAAGCAATAAGCATAAAACGGGAAGGCCTGGTTGCGTTTGCGTTAATTGCGTGTTGAAACTAACGGTTATGGCAAGGGACATGACATTTCCCAAACTTGCTCAAAGCGGCATTGTGAGTGCATTGCGCTTTTTAGAAGGAAAGGCTTTATAGATACCGTAATAATAGACCTCTAATAGACCACAAAAACAAAACTCTGAAAAAAGGGCATCAAAGTTCTTCTTCAACCATTTTCTGTAATTTAAAGGTGCCATATGGAATAATTGAGGTAAAAATATCCAAAAAATGAGCTACACGCATCAAAAGAATAAGAAGAAATAAGTGCAATGATGTCATTAAAAAACTGACAAGTTATAGTGCTGCCGAGATATAAACCTAAATTAGCATGCTAAATTACTAGCCCCGGCCCGGGAGGAGTCGCAATACCAGTTTTGGCCATGGGAGGCGGTATGCGGGCGGGCAACATAAACACCGTGTGTGTACTTGAACCTGATGTCAGTCGTGTGGAAATACAGCCCACTACTACATTTCAGTTCAGGGAAGAGTTCAAAAAAATGATTGGTCGACATTATGCATGAGGCATACATTTTGGTAAGTTACTGTAGCATACTGTAGCCTCTGGCGTCTGTTACTCGCACAGCAACTACTAGCTGGCCTCCGTTACACATGTACAAGCGCCAAAACGATATTTATTGTTTGAGTTGCGTAATGAAATTGACAGAATCTGAGAGCTTAACTAACCTGCTTGCTAAGTGTCAATTGCGTGTGTCTCACGTGAATTCGTGAGAGTTGGCAGCTCTGAATGGCGCTAGCTTGATCAACATCAGCGAATGTGGTCTGTCAAATTAATTCAAACTAACAATAAAAGTGTAATATGAACAAAACGAATACCATAAACTTCAAATAATTTCCCCAGACTTTTAATTTTTCCATATTGTCGAAATGCACCAGCTTGTTATTGAGACAGGCGTCTATGAGACGGTCTTCATCATTTAGTGTTAAGATGTTGTTCATTGAGTCTCTGATCTCTAAAAATCTCCAAATGCTCCACGTGAAACTGCGGTCTTCCAACCTTTTACTATCGTGTCAAATGATTTGAATAATATGTGCGAGAAATAGAGAGCAAACCAGCGCTGGCTTGTGTTGTTTGAAGAGCGTGAGAGTGCGCGCGGCCGCGGCACAACTCACTTTCTGGAGGTATACTGCCCCCATCTGTTATGGAAAATGGAATATGATTAGATTTTATGTGCAAGATGGCACCTTTAATAGTAAGGTATCAAAACACAAACTATAGTGTTATAAATGTACATGAAACTATACAAAATTAAAACTAACTTTTTATGATGTTAATAACTGGAAAATAATTCACAAGGTCCACTGTACACAACTCATCAGTGCATGTTATTCCAAAGGGCAAAAGTGTTATTTATGACCTTTGTTTTATGCTTACTAACAAATTGCAGAAAGACATTACAACTAAAACGTTTTGTTATACTGCACTTACAAAAGCACCTTGGATTACCATGTAAATACTGTAGTATTTTAATTTCTGTATATATATGAAGAGTTCAGATGCAAAAGCCTCTAAGTGCCATTTGAAATTTTCTTCTAAAATTATCATTTTTATCAAGCTTTGTATATTTAAGTTCAGTAATTTCACTTAAATGGCAATGAAGATTACTTATTAATTGTCATTTAAGTGAAATTACTGAACTTAAATATACAAGCTTGATAAAAAGTGGTCATTTTAGAAGAAAATTTCAAATGGCATTTAGAGGCTTATGCATCTGAACTCTTCATATACACTCACCGGCCACTTTATTAGGTACACCTGTCCAACTGCTCGTTAACACTTAATTTCTAAGCAGCCAATCACATGGCGGCAACTCAGTGCATTTAGGCATGTAGACATGGTCAAGACAATCTCCTGCAGTTCAAACCGAGCATCAGTATGGGGAAGAAAGGTGATTTGAGTGACTTGAACGTGGCATGATTGTTGGTGCCAGAAGGGCTGGTCTGAGTATTTCAGAAACTGCTAATCTACTGGGATTTTCACGCACAACCATCTCTAGGGTTTACAGAGAATGGTCCGAAAAAGAAAAAACATCCAGTGAGCGGCAGTTCTGTGGGCGGAAATGCCTTGTTGATGCCAGAGGTCAGAGGAGAATGGCCAGACTGGTTCGAGCTGATAGAAGGGCAACAGTGACTCAAATAACCACCCGTTACAACCAAGGTGGGCAGAAGAGCATCTCTGAACGCACAGTACGTGGAACTTTGAGGCAGATGGGCTACAGCAGCAGAAGACCACACCGGGTGCCACTCCTTTCAGCTAAGAACAGGAAACTGAGGCTACGATTTGCACAAGCTCATCGAAATTGGACAATAGAAGATTGGAAAACGTTGCCTGGTCTGATGAGTCTCGATTTCTGCTGCGACATTCGGATGGTAGGGTCAGAATTGGCGTCTACAACATGAAAGCATGGATCCATCCTGCCTTGTATCAACGGTTCAGGCTGGTGGTGGTGGTGTCATGGTGTGGGGAATATTTTCTTGGCACTCTTTGGGCCCCTTGGTACCAATTGAGCATCGTTGCAACGCCACAGCCTACCTGAGTATTGTTGCTGACCATGTCCATCCCTTTATGACCACAATGTACCCAACTTCTGATGGCTACTTTCAGCAGGATAATGCGCCATGTCATAAAGCTGGAATCATCTCAGACTGGTTTCTTGAACATGACAATGAGTTTGCTGTACTCAAATGGCCTCCACAGTCACCAGATCTCAATCCAATAGAGCATCTTTGGGATGTGGTGGAACGGGAGATTCGCATCATGGATGTGCAGCCGACAAATCTGCGGCAACTGTGTGATGCCATCATGTCAATATGGACCAAACTCCCTGAGGAATGCTTCCAGCACCTTGTTGAATCTATGCCACGAAGAATTGAGGCAGTTCTGAAGGCAAAAGGGGGTCCAACCCGTTACTAGCATGGGGTACCTAATAAAGTGGCCGGTGAGTGATATATATATATATATAGTATAGGGTCATCTGTTACTATCCCAGTCTTTTTTGAAAAGTACATTCACAGTGTAAAGTTAGAATGTAATCTGAAGTGCATCTCATGTCTATGTGTGTTTTATTCTCAGAGCCCTGTCAGATTGAAGTGCGGTTGCTTCTGGCCTACAGCACCAGCAGCTCTAAACTATATGTCTCTAAACCTGCGTGGAATGAGAGTATAGATGGTCTCCCCAGCAGCGAGAGCTCAATTGAGGGCACAATCCACCTCAGCAAACCTGTTAAAGTTTTTATTATGCCAAAACCAGCTCGTCGCTGACCCCTGTGTGTGTGTGTGTGTGTGTGTGCGAGAAACTAACACAAAATCAAGCGTTTTCACAATTATGTTTAATATTAAATAAATCATTTTTTGTTTATTTGTATCACTGGTGTGTGAGATAATGGGGTATTTTCATTAAATAACATTTTCACCAAAAGTAAGGAAAATATTTCCTCCAATAGCCCAGAGAGCAAATTATAAAGCATATATTAAGTAAACAATGTTAATTTAAAGTGTAAGGCACTTGATAACACAGCATTAAATGAATTAGCTGGTTGTGTTAATGATGTCATCAGCAGGTGGAGTGGAAGACCCCGCCCACTTTAGCACCCTGTCCCGCCAGAGCGTTATATTCTTTAACAGCCTGCTCGGTCTGGAACACCCTGACGTCGACACCCTGCTTCTTCACGTAATCTACGGTGGAGGGAGGCACCTGAAACATAAAAGATAAAAAGATTCGCTTTTTAAGGATTGAAATATTCAGATCATGGACCGTGTTGATCATCGAAATCACAATCCTACCTGTAGAGCTTCACTCATCCCTCTCCCTATGACCAGCGTCTGCACCCCTTTCCTCAGGACCTCTTCCAGATCAGCTGGCTGGACACCGGGATAATGCTGGCAGGACCATAGATGTGCTTAGTTAGATGCATATCTAATAAATAACATTTAAAGCAAACTGGTTGAAATACGATAATATGGATATATTGAACATTTTTGGCCACTACATAGTTCCCATATATCTCCTTGTGTTATTTCATAGAATGCAATGAAATATCCTTGAATGAAATGCAAGTTTCTTTGGATAAAAGCATTGCCAAATGCATAAATGTAAATATTATAAAAGTACAATGAACACTAAAACAGATTTTACAATGCATACATTGCTGTTTTTATGAAAATATAAAATTTCAAGACAATGTCATTCTATTTATAGCAATGTTAATGTTGTGGCGTAGTAGATCTGCTACACTGAGTACTGAGACTTGCTACTGCGAATACCTTCACAGACTAGACATGCTGCTGCACATGTGACATACATGATTTAACTCCATAGCAGATCTACACTCACCGGCCACTTTATTAGGTACACCTGTCCAACTGCTCGTTAACACTTAATTTCTAAGCAGCCAATCACATGGCGGCAACTCAGTGCATTTAGGCATGTAGACATGGTCAAGACAATCTCCTGCAGTTCAAACCGAGCATCAGTATGGGGAAGAAAGGTGATTTGAGTGACTTTGAACGTGGCATGATTGTTGGTGCCAGAAGGGCTGGTCTGAGTATTTCAGAAACTGCTAATCTACTGGGATTCTCACGCACAACCATCTCTAGGGTTTACAGAGAATGGTCCGAAAACGAAAAAACATCCAGTGAGCGGCAGTTCTATGGGCGGAAATGCCTTGTTGATGCCAGAGGTCAGAGGAGAATGGCCAGACTGGTTCGAGCTGATAGAAGGGCAACAGTGACTCAGATAACCACCCGTTACAACCAAGGTGGGCAGAAGAGCATCTCTGAACGCACAGTACGTCGAACTTTGAGGCAGATGGGCTACAGCAGCAGAAGACCACACCGGGTGCCACTCCTTTCAGCTAAGAACAGGAAACTGAGGCTACAATTTGCACAAGCTCGTCGAAATTGGACAATAGAAGATTGAAAAAACGTTGCCTGGTCTGATGAGTCTCGATTTCTGCTGCGACATTCGGATGGCAGGGTCAGAATTTGGCGTCTACAACATGAAAGCATGGATCCATCCTGCCTTGTATCAACGGTTCAGGCTGGTGGTGGTGGTGGTGTCATGGTGTGGGGAATATTTTCTTGGCACTCTTTGGGCCCCTTGGTACCAATTGAGCATCGTTGCAACGCCACAGCCTACCTGAGTATTGTTGCTGACCATGTCCATCCCTTTATGACCACAATGTACCCAACTTCTGATGGCTACTTTCAGCAGGATAATGCGCCATGTCATAAAGCTGGAATCATCTCAGACTGGTTTCTTGAACATGACAATGAGTTTGCTGTACTCAAATGGCCTCCAAAGTCACCAGATCTCAATCCAATAGAGCATCTTTGGGATGTGGTGGAACGGGAGATCGCATCATGGATGTGCAGCCGACAAATCTGCGGCAACTGTGTGATGCCATCATGTCAATATGGACCAAACTCCCTGAGGAATGCTTCCAGCACCTTGTTGAATCTATGCCACGAAGAATTGAGGCAGTTCTGAAGGCAAAAGGGGGTCCAAGCCCGTTACTAGCATGGGGTACCTAATAAAGTGGCCGGTGAGTGTATACAGGTGGAGCTGGGGAAGGGAGGGTTTCTGAAATCGCGCTGCAAACCGGCAGGAAATAATGCCAAGTATTTGAATGTAAATTGAGCAGCAAGCTCATTGGCCGCTGATGCAACAGCAACCAATCAGCTGTGCTGTGTAGATAACGATATGATTGCTACCAATATGTTCAAGACCTATCAGTCTGCACCATTCAGAGTTACATGCCAGAACTATGTAATAAAGATGGGGGATCTGTGATCTGGTGTTTAACTTACATCTGTGCCGGTTTCACGCCAGTCCCAGGCCCGGCTGCCACCAGGCCACACTTTACAGTCTTTGTAGGATGCAGAGCATCCTTTGACCTTCATGTGGCCCCAGGATAAGGAAGCAATTTCTGGAGAAGACATGCTCAGCTTTCCTGTAACAGAGTGGAAGACAAATTAGATGTCTTTATTAGTCTTTTTCTCGACTTTTTAACATTGTATTATACTATATTACTATAGTTTAATACCATGTTTGTTTGTTTGTACCATGCTAGTTCCTTAAAGTGTCAATGTAACATCATTGGTATATCAATATGTTAATCGTTCAGTATTGCCATCTTTGTACAGAATGTCACTCTAATAAACCCTGACTGTTTTTAAACACTAATTAACTTACAAAAAACTATTTACAAACGATCAATCTTAACCTATGCATGCATGTCGTAGAACATGCTTTCTCTAACGAGTTTTTATTCCAGGCAACTAATACTTTTTATTACAAAAACAACTTTATACACGTACAACTCATGCACTATAAATATTTGTCATTATATAGTCTTGCCTCTGCCCGCAACCCAATCTTGCTTGTGTTGTGCTTTTCTTCGTGTGACGCCAGGCCACACCCACCACGTACGTTACCGACCAGCGTACGCTTCAGTCCTTTACGCTGATTGGCTGCCGTTCAGTGACGTAGCAAAAGCTGGAGTCAGTCAGTCAACGGCATGGTCCACATCCTCTCAGCAGCTACTAGGATTGGATAAATCGGATAATATAGTAATTAATATACGAATTGGATAATAGTAAATAATTTAATTTAAAGGAATAAATAAAATAATTATAAAAATTATATTATTAATTATTATTATTATAATTATATATAATATTTTAATAAACACAAGCACGACAGTTTATAATAGAGGAGTGTCAGCGAAACGAGACATGTTAAAGCAGCACTTGTTATGAATAAATACGATTTAACGTTACTGTTCTAATTATTTTTTCATTTACATTTAAATGTTAACTTTACATATTAATTTATTTAACTATTCATTCCGGTCATGAATAAACACAAACACGACACTCTTTCTATTAGCATATTGTACGTGGAAAAAAAGTGTGGCGTCATCTTCATCACAATAACAATAACACTTTATATATGTTATTGTTATGAAGACGATGACGACGATGATGGAGGCATTGTGGTGATCCACACACACACTCACACCACACACACACACACACACACACTAGATGCCCCTCTGGATGATGCTCTGGGTGGGTGTCGCGGTGTATTGTGGGCAGTTTTGGGTCTAGCAGAGCATAGCTCGTCATCTCCAGGAAAGATGGCTGCTCCGGGCACCACAGCAGCTCTTCCTCCAGCGCTCAGTCCCGGGTTTGCGGTGGTCTGCTCTTTTTTGGAGCGCTACGGGCCTGTTTTGGATCTGCCCGAGCTGACGTTCCCTCAGCTGGAGCGATACTTACAAGATACATCAGCGGGTGAGCTGCGGGAGAGGCTGGGTTTGTGTTTATTTGGACAGGCTCCTCATCTTTGCCCATCAGGGGTTTGATCACTTAAAGTTTGGCTTGTTGTACCTTCGTAGTCTTTGTTTGGATGAGAATCGTGTCCCCGATGCTTCAGATGGACTGTGGCGAAGTGTTTATAAACGCAGCCGTGTGTGGTTTTTCCACCCTTTCCCATGGAAAAATCTAATTTAAAGATTAATCTCAGTGTATGATTGCCGTCAGAGTGACTAAACGCACTGCTAAAGGTGTTATCATGCTGTCGGTGACCATTAAATACAGAGACACTCCTGTATAGTATGATAAATTGGTCTGATATACATTTACGTTCAGATTATAAACAACGATGTGACTGTATCCGCTCACTGCACATGCGCAGGCCGCTGTCAAACTTCCTATGCTAACTGTAATAATAGAATCGCTGCACAGATTTGTTTACGTCCAGTCCACTTTAAATACTGCATTAATTGTGTACGCCTAGGTTTCTTTTAACAATAGCTGAATGTGAGCTGCACAGCACTAATGTTGTCACTTGTAAACGTCACTGCATAATTATGTTTTTGCTCTGACATTGCTGATAGCTGATTGGATACATCGATGATATAGTAATGAGAGAGATGTGTTTCTAATGGATATTTTTTAAACAATAAATTAAAGGTATACACAGTAATGAGCAAAATGAAAAACAAGTGCATGGGACAGGAATACAGTTGCTATTATTATATAATATAATATTTGTTGAAAGTTAGGACAAGCATGGTTTTAATTTCTCATAAAAGAGGTTTTAATGTGAAGTTTTGAATGCTAAAATAATTTAAATACCACTCAAAATTAATCACAATTTTTTTGTACAATTTAGTTCCTCAGCCATTGATTGAGCTCCATGTCAAACTACTACGGAAGATCGGCAAATCAGTCACACCAGACAGATGGGAGAAGTATCTTGTAAAGGTTAGTGTTCTAGTTTTGATTCATATGCCGTGAAAATGGAAATATGCAAATCTGTCTGTTTGTTTAAATCATTTTTAATGCAGGTGTGCCAGGAATTTAACAGCACCTGGGCATGGGAAATGGAAAGAAAAGTTACCTAGAAATGACAGTTGAGTGTAAGACAGGCATTTTAAAGGTCAGTATTTCCCAGAGGACTTATTTTCTATACATCAATAATAGTTTGACTTGTTTTAGATAGAGATATAATTTTATGAAGTTGCATTGCTTCTTATGTAACTTGTCAAGAACATGTCCAGGTCATATTTTACCCCAAATAAAGTGTGTAAAGTGTGCCTTGAATATGTTTTTTTAATAATATTTTTAATGAGATTCACCTTTATTCTTTATTTCATTAACAGTACTTGTGTGAGTGCCAGTTTGATGACAATCTCAAGTTTAAGACATTAATCAACGAGGAAGACCCCGACAAGATGCGTCTACAACCCATCGGTAGAGCAGAGGAAGGTCTTCTGTACTGGTTCCATTTAGATCAAGAACAGAATATACGTGTTTATTCTGAAGAACAGGATGATTTAGATGGATCCTCCTGGAAATGCATTGCAAAATAAGCAGTTTGTGGGGAAAAGAGCGAGAAACGGTTTATTAAAATGATTAGCAAAAGTAACATTTCACATCAAGTATCAAGTTATGAGAACATAAAATCTTAAAGGTTCTCTAAGCGATGTGGGCCAAAACATTTTTTTGTCACATACAGCAAACGTCTCCTCACTATCGGCTAGCTGCCTGTCCCCTAAACACACTGTAAAAAACACGGTCTCTGTAGACACCACAGGCTCCACAAACGGCAACAAAAACAATCATGTCTCACCCGGACCACGAAACCTAACAAACAGTGTTCCAGCCAATCACTGGCAAGAAGTATTTGAGGGTGGGTCTGGGGGTTAGTGCGCGTGCACATGAAGGGGGTGTGTGTGTGAAGGAGAGTGAAGCATCAGAGAAGTTTGAAAAATGTCCGACACACGACCAAAGAGACGACGTTCTGATGAACAAATTAAGAAGGAAGTCGGATAAAGAATGTGCGAAGTTCCGAATTTACATCGGTAAAGCTTTTGAACGATGGCGGAGAACTCCGGCGTCAGAAGGGCTTCCAGTCTGACATTCAGGTTGCTCTGTTTTTGCTGGACAGGTGGGTAACGTTAAATTATTATTTTTTCTTCTAAATTGACGCTTATGTTCGCCAAACCCACACAATTCACGTTCACAATTATTTCAGGAAGCATGGAAGGAAGGGGAGGAGATGAGATGCGGAGGAGGGAGGGTCTAGCTAGCCTCCGATTTGTTTTAAAATATTCCGAACGTCAACACCCAGATCGCTTAGAGAACCTTTAAGTTAAAAAACACTAACAGCACACTCAATCTCTAGATTTTGAACATTGTGTTTCCTCAGAATTTTTTTTTCTTAGAAGTATAATAGTTATACCTCCTTTTGATGAAGTTTATCAAGAAATAAGAAATGCATTTTACTTTAAACAGGAATAGGAATGATCTTGCAGACACACTAGAACAGCTTAAAGCCAAGATTGACCCACCCGTGACTGACCAAGAGACACAAGGCTGTCCCACCAGCCCAAATATGGAGGCAGAAGGTGTTAAAGGTAAAACTTCATTGGAAAATCATTCCTATTTAGGGCTTTGAGCACCACAGACATTGAGAGGAACATGTCTCCTACAATATCCAGACTAGTTGTCAACTACTATGGGGTTTACTGTTTTGTTTTGTATTCAAGGTGAGGCTGAGAACTTGAGAAACCCTGTATCGGGACAAGGGGACTTTTCCAATACCACCTTCAATTCCAGTGAAATTGGGTTAATACCTAAAGACATTAAAAAAGAAACACCAATGGATCCTGTTAAACCAGACCAAGAGGAGAAAGTTGTTGAAATTTCCAAGCCTAAACTGGTCATCGACAACAGGGTTAGTACGATCAAAACTCTTGTCAGAAGAAGAACAAAAAGATGGTCCTAAACCATGGAATGCCATTTCTGTCGTCATGCCTCCCGCTTCCATCAAACAAGAACCGGCAAAGAAATCCGAGATGCACGATGACAAGAAAAGAGATGATGTTCGGGAATGTGGCTAGAACTGTAAAGAGCGACCAACAGGCTAAAATACCACTGAAGAAGAGGGAGTTGAAAAGGAGTGGAGGATATGATGTCAGCAATCACTACAGCAACGTCAATCACAGCAACAACAACCTTAACAGCAATGGCAGCATCAGCACAGGAGGAATCAGTCGATTCGCAATCCTGCCGTCTTGCCATTGAAGGAGCAGCAAATCAAAAGAGAATACCCAACTGATGAGGAGAAAGGACCAACGGCCATCATCCCTGTCCCAGAAAAGCTAATTGGGAAGCATTCACCTGTTGATCTTTACCATACGGTATCACAGAGAACAATGCGTAGGTGTTGGAGTCATCAAAGGTCCTATTGAGAGAAAGAGGCCTTTGAATGAAAACGATAATTCTTCAAATGGTCATCATGGGAATGTGAATGTCTTGAAGACTGAAGTTGGAGGCACAGATAGCGTAAGACAGTCTGTACTTGTTGGGAAATCCATGGTTAAAGCAGACAATGGTCCTCATCCATGCATTGTCCTTGAGGATCTGGTGTCAAAAGAGGCTTGCAATAAGAGCCCAGATGTGGAAGCAAAAGTATCAAACCTTGTTGAGGAGTCGCCAATGACTGAAGAGATGGAAAAGACTTCAGTTGAGGAAAAGGTTGACAAAATTGACAATGAAGAGGAACTCAAAAACAGCAAGACGGCAGCTTTGTCAGCCAGAGAAAAAACTGACGTTGAGAGACGACAGCAAAGACAAACGTCTGAAAAGCCCAAGAAAGAGAAGGTCACAAAAAGCCAAATCCAAGCTACAAGCGAAAGAAGACAGCCAGAACACTGAGCTCTTATCCAGCATTGGTGAGGATTTGGTGAAGCGATGCGGGAGATAATGAGGAGGTATCGTCGGAGCTTCAGAAGGAGGGGATTCGCCTGAAAATTAAGATCCCACTTCATAGGCGAACGCCTGAACTCCAGCACAAGGACATGGAAGAGTTGGAAACCAGCAATTGGAGAATCCCTACGGAGATCTGCCAGGAATCTGCAAGCCTAGTCCCAAAGTGTCAGATCGTCGAGATAAGAAGCAAGATGGGAAACTTAAGGCCTCCTCAGAAGCACAAGATGAAGAGGAACGCATAGTAGACGAAGAGGTGAATGTGGATCCCAAGGAGAAAAAAGTGGACATGGAAGGACAGCCTAAGTCTTTGAAGGTAGTCCAAGACTTTGTATATCCAGTCCAACAAAAGCACAGAAAGCTTTTATTTATGCAAATGTTGTTTTTTACTCTTTTAGGCCAAGCGACGACACAGGCGTACTCGTTAGTCGAAAATTCGATACGAAAACTGGCAAATTCAAAGGTGCTGCGGTCGGGAGGAGGAAGTAGCCGACGACAACGCCGCGAAACAATGAAGACACCAAATCAGAGAGAAAAGACCACAAGAGTGAGAAGTGAATCAGACCAATCCAACGAGGTTCAACCTGAAGATGCTTGTAAACACTGTGGGCTCGCTAACCACCCAGAACTAGTGAGTTCTCTTTTAGCAATTCAGACCACTACTTTAGAATTGAAAATAGATTATGCTTTAATGCCTCAATAAGGAAATTCGACTCGATGTACTGTGAACAACCACAGTATCAGAATGATGTAAAACTTAGTATTAGAGCGGTTCTAAGTGGTTAATTGTTACTTTGGTTACTTACTAATCCATTAAAACTAAGGGTGTATTCACACCTGCCTTGTTTGGTTCGATTGAAATAGAACTCTGAGTTGATTCCCACCTTGGTGCGGACCTTTGGGCAGGTGTGAATACACAAGTCGAACTAGAGATGCAGGACCAAACAGCCAAACCGAGACCCAGCTGAAGAGGTGGTACTCGGTATGGTTACAAACGAACTCTGGTCCGGCTTCGTTACGAGTGTGAACATGAACCGACCCAATTGCAAGAAAGCACTGCGTCGAAAGAGAATATGCAGGCTGTCTGGCCACACGATGCTGTTGCGCGTCTTTCTGCGCGTCGTATGTGCATCATTGGAATGGAATGAATGAATGAGTGTGTGCATCAGGACATTTACATACAGAGCGATCTTTTAGTCTAATCGCGCATTGATGCAAAAAAAAAATAATAATTTGCAGTTCATAAAGCATTTGCAGTTCACCACCTTTTGGTGGTGGTTGACAAGAATTCCCCCTTCTACTGTATGTAAAGCACTTTGAGTGCCAAAAAGCGCTATATAAATGTAATGTAATGTATTATTATTATTAATGTAAGGATAGTTACAATACAAGGATGATACTGCGTTAATTTACAGTTAAACTGGACAAACTTAATCGCAACGAATTGGCAATTGAATGTGTTCAGTTCAGGCATGAATCGCAATTGAATGTGTGAACATAGCCCCTCTCTATGAATGAAAACTTTATACCTTATCCGTCTTCTGCGCAGTGCCACTTGTAACGCAAAGTTGAGATGTTGCCCAGAGATAAAAACAAACAAAAAAAAAACAGTAGATGGTCGAATGAAAAGATGCATGAGAGATGAGAGTTGTCGTATTTCCCCGCGTTTAATAGATCCACTCTAACGTTACACTCGTCGTCTTCTCAAAATCCGAATTACAACATCGTAGCTATGGATGACATTGTATCATATGATACTCATTAGTTTCTTCATATTGCGTTTGTACAGAATAACACAAAATTAGTAAAAGAACAAATATTGCAGTACGAAATATCTCCATGCTGAGCCTTTTTTGCACTTCCTGATTTCCCTTGAGAATCCTTGTCCAATGAATGGACGACCTTAGCACACGTGTGGTTTTGTTTACAAATTTTGGTTCACTTGCAAAAAGAGCAGTGTGAAAGCGAACCGTACCAAAAAAATAATAATAATAATTTATTTGGTCCGGACCAAAGCAAGTGAACTATCGGACTTTCCTGGTGTGAATACACCCTAAGAGAGATTGGGTGCTTTTCTTCAATGCAAGTCACCTAGTTTTGTTATTGTTAGAGTAACTAAACCCTAAACCAACATTTTTTAGTTAATGATCTGTAAGAATGGATCTTTATTAATATCGAGTCATTGATTCGAGTAACTTTTTTGACATTTGTGTATAAAGTGTTTACTTTCTACAATATATGGTGTAAAAACGTCTTAGTGCTGCCCTCTTCAGGTTGAACGGTGGCTACTGCAGTTGAATTTTCCTATTGGATGTTCCGCACTTTGTGACGTACGCAGGTTTCAGCGCACCACGCTCTTGGCACGAGCTACGCCCTTGGCAGTATAAAAACCAGCTTGTTTCGTCAAAACCACTGTAGCGAGTCAGGAGTTGGAATTGCGAGTATTGAAAACGATCAGGATAAGTGTTTTAACATCTATTTCGTCCCTCTATTTCAGCTGGGTCTGCCAACTTTTTCAGCATTTTTCAAATATTGCCAGTGGGTGGAGTCAGGCTCTGGGGTTTAGTTACCCTTTAACTAAAACTATATAAAAAATAGAGCACATCACAATTACTAAAATTGAACTAGAATTAAAATGGAAACTGAAAATTAAAAAAATAAAAGCTAATTTAAATTTAAAAAATGCCATAATACACAAATATTGCTTAAATAACATGTTTTATTATCTGTATGTTGAAAAACTTGCCAAATTGCCTAAGCAAAAAAAGGACACACAATACAGAATGTGCTTTCAGTAAAATGTTTTGTTCAACTCCAACACATACAGTACGTTTATTCAGACAACAATTGATGCACAAATGGGTTTCTAAAATGATTTAAGCCAGAAGATGAGATTGTCTGTCAAATAACAAAAGATTAGAAGAAACAAAGGTAGCACTTTATTGTATTAAAGGTAGCACTATGTACTTATTATAGTAAATGTAATAACTAGGTACTATAACCATGAATTAACCCTTTAAAGGGATACTCCGCTTTTTTTTTTAATAGGCTCATTTTACAACTCCCCCAGAGTTAAACAGTTGAGTTTTACCGTTTTCGAATGTATTCAGCAGATTTTTGTGATGTTTAGAAGAATATCAGTAACCAGACAGTTTCTGGTCTCACTGACTTCCATAGTATATTTTTTTCCAACTATGGAAGTCAATGAGACCAGAAACTGTCTGGTTACTGTTATTCTTCTAAATATTCAGAAAATCGGCTGAATGGATTTGAAAACTGTTTAACTCTGGGGGGAGTTGTAAAATGAGCCTATTTCAAAAAAAGTGGAGTATCCCTTACCATAACCTTACCCCTAACCTTGACCCATGTAGTTACCTTATATAACCTAGTACTTTCATAAGCACTATTTATTTATTTACTATTCTTATAGAACAAAATTTCACATTTCTCTCTTGTATATTTTTGTCCCAGATCCTTCTTTGTGACATGTGTGACAGTGGATATCACACGGCCTGTCTAGAGACCTCCTCTAATGATCATTCCTGATGGAGAATGGTTCTGCCCTCCCTGCCAGCATGTAAGGGCTTAAATCACTGTGTTATTGCCTTGTGTGTGTGTGTAAGTGAGCTATATTAATCAAGTATATATTCTTGTCATTTACAGAAGCTTCTCTGTCAGAGACTGGAAGAACAGCTTCTGAATCTGGACACTGCATTGAAGAAGAGAAGAGAGAGCTGAACGAAGGTATAAATCCACACACACCTCATAAATGGTCTCACCAGCTTATCATCATTACTATGAATCATCATGGATGATGAATATGCTCCATGTGTGTCTGATTCTGAGATTTTTCTTGTTTCTCTCTCTTCAGACGTAAGCGATTAGTGTATGTGGGTTATCAGCGTAGAAAACATTATACCCAATACCCAGTAAGTATGCAGCCTATTATATTGTAAGACACATGCCTTTGGTGTGAAAGACCCAGGTTCGAATCCACTGCGAGACACCAATGTGTTCCTGAGCAAGACACTTACCCCTAGTTGCTCCAGGAGGCGTGCGACCTCTGACATACAGTATATAGCAATTGTAAGTTGCTTTGGATAAAAGTGTCAGCTAAATGAATAAATGTAAATATTATATTATATTATAGTGCTATACTATATAGTACCATCTGCCATACTAGAGTAAATTATGCTAAATTAATATGAGATATATGAATTACACAAATTAATAAAATGGGATTACCTTTATTTGGTTTTAAATTTGCACTTCTTCATAGTGGCAGCACGATGAATGAAGATCCCATGACAGAGAAAAAAAGGATGCCAAGAAAAGTAAGAGTCTGAGAAGGCGATACGACTAGGATGAAGAAATGCCATCAGTTATAGGTAATAAATATTTCTGGTGGCACTTTTACAATAAGTTTCCATTTGATAACATTAGTGAACTGCATTAGTGAACTAACTTTAGATGTATAAAGCATTCTAATATTGTCCTATGTTGTTTTGGTTTTTTTAAACATCTACTAGAATTAGTTTTAATTCTTTAATGTTGGGAAAGTCATGTTACACCTCTCTCCCAGTCTGTCAGTAACACTCTGTTTAGTTCCTGTCTATATGAAGCCCCTCCTTCTGAAAAGCACAGATGTGCTCTGATTGAAGTTCAGAAACAGTGATTACTGATATAAGAATAACTCCCTTAGGATATACTTAGTTCTTTGTAATTTCCAAACCTTTCATGCTGAAACTGCAACATTTCACCAGTGTGAACATGTATAAAGCATAATAGCAGACACACTCTAATGTTCATTTTAACAGTTGCTAATACATTATTAAAATCAAATGTTGCATATCGTTTAAGTATTATTAACCTTCAAATGGTCTTTGTTTCCTGTTTTACACTTCTGGGCTTCAGGGTCTATACAACCCCAACTATTGATTGAGTAACAATAATATACATTTTTAATCATACAAATAATGTATCATTTTTTGTTTACTCTCATGTATATCATTAATGCTGTGTTTTCAGAAATATGAAGATTCTTTGTATCCATGTGCCCACACAATTTCCTCAACTACACCATTTGCTTGCATATGAATATATGTATATATATTTTGATACATTCTAGCATTTATGCTAGTCTTTTTTGTATCTTTTCTTTTTCTTTTTTTTACACATTTCGTTTTCACATTTCCATTCATTTAAATGTGGGTACATGTAGACCCAAAGCCAGAAGTGTTTTTTTACATAACTTCAGAACAACCAAATCAAGCCCAGTTTTTTTGTGTGTATAGATAGATAATGTATGAAAAGTCACAAAATCTTCTTTCCACTTGAGACTTTTTTTTATTAAGTAATAAGTCGATTGTGGTCGTATAGACCCCATGACCCGATTAAGGGCTACTGGACCTGAGCTAACATGAACAATGAATAGTTGTTTTATTTATTAACTAACTTTAACAAAGATTAAGAAATCTATAATAAATGTATTGCCTATTGTTATTTAATTTAACAATTTAATTAGCTTGTTAATGCATTAACTAATGGGACCTTATTGTAAAGTTTTACCATATTTCCTGTAGAAATTCTTTTCTACAAGAAATATTTCTTGTTTTACCATATTTCTTGTACACTAAGTCTGACTAATTCTTGATTTTCTTACTACTACCCACCAGATTCGATGATTTTGATGAAGCTATTGATGAAGCAATAGAAGAAAACCATCAAGATTCAGAAGGAGGAGGTTGGTCGTTTGAGATATTGTTTCATACTTTATAATATGTGTGTCTTTGCATATTAAATTCACTGCTGGTGTTCTGCAGATGCTGGTCACGGTAAACCTGTAGTGACTGTCAGGAGTCAGCAGCGGAACATGGTGACCCGAGAGAGTCGGCGGCTTGTGAAACCTCTCGCGCCGCGAAGAAGCGTCGGCGACTCAATGACCTGGACAGTGACAGTACGGTGGACAGAGGAGGAGAGCGAGGATGAGTTTCAGCTTAGTGATAGGTGTGTGTTTAAAATTTACGAATATTTAGAACACTATGGGTTCAAATTTGGGATTTTGGGGTTTAAATCAGGTGGATTTTTTTACCAGTTCTTCAAAATATAATGGATAATAAAATATCTTCTATGGGTAAATCTCACAAAAGCTGTAAAGAACTTGTCCTGGTCATATTTTATCCCAAAAGACTATTTTATTTATAAATTTCATATATTTTTCTATTTTTAGGGCCATTTTTAGTTTTTTTTTCTTGACAATAAAGCACAATTTCCCCCTAAATTCTAATTAGTTTAATGCAAAGCTGTCAGTTATTTACACATCATGGTAGTGTTGCACTGCCAACTTAAAATCAAATTTCAAACCAATTTAAATCAATGTCACTTTTGTCATTATCACTCATAACAGTATTTTGTGCTATAAACTAAAATGACTACTACCGGTACATCTATTGAGGATCACCGTGAGAAATAATGAGAATTACAACACCAACAAAAAAGCCATAAAAGAATTTGGGGGAAATAAGCTTAATACGTATAATATATTTTTTTTTAAATGTTATTTGTCCTACAAGCTGGTAGAAATTGGGGTTAGATGGTTAGTTTAAATGTTTTTGAAATAAGTTTCAATCTAGGCTGCATGTATTTAATCAAATATACAGTAAAACAGTAATATTTTGAATATTATAATTTAAAATAACTGCTAGTCTGCTAGGAACACGTCGAATTTTTGGGACTTTAGCTTATTCACCGTATCCCCAAGAGTTAGATAAGTCCATCCCAGGGTTTCTGATTGTCCGATAATTAACAAACATTTGCCAGGAAATTTTTTTTGGCCGTCAAACAAAAATTATATCTCTGGTCAAATTGTCTGATTAAATTGGCCTAATAATCCCACCCCCTAACACAATCTGAATTTAATTATAAACCTAAAATGTATAAAGCAAAAAAACACCGCCAATCAGAAGGATTATTTGTAGGGCTGTGCAAAAATTAATTGCGATTAATCGCATCCAAAATAAAAGTCTGTGTTTACATAATATATTTGTGTGTGCTGTATATAATTATTTTGTATATATAAATACACACACATGCATGTATATATTTAAGAAAATGTGTTATTTATATTTATATAATATAGATATGATTATATATATATATATATATATATATATATATATATGTATATACGAATTTAAGCGAAATAATTCTTAAATATATACATGCATGCATAGGTATTTATATCTACAAAATAATTATATACAGCACACACAAATATATTATGTAAGCACAGACTTTTATTTTGGATGCGAATTAATCACAATTAACTTTTGCACAGCCCTAATTATTTGCTATTTTACAAGCAATTGAGTCTGCGGACACCGCTCCTCTTATCGAATGCTGTTAGCCTGTGATCTGATGTGATGCACTCGCTGTCATGACTGAGCTCCGTGGCTATGGATGATTGCATTTCTCCACAGACTATTTATATGTTGTGATTTGTATCACTCCACCCAAGTAGCAGTGCTTCGCCTTCTGAGAAAATAGTTCCCAGTATGTAAATGGTTAAAAGATGGCTGTGTCTCATAATAACCTTGTTTTTTGTACACGCTGTGACTATACAAATCACAACATTTAAATAGTAAAATGTTGGTGTTATTTTGTCACTTATTGAGAGCAGTATGCTAGCTGTATCCATTTACTTCCAGTCTTTGTGCTAAGCTAGGCTAGCAGTGGGTGCAATCTGACAGAGTTACAGCACGCACCGAGATGAGAAGGACTTATCTAACTCTGTGGGATATGGTGAATAAGCAACAGTCCCAAAAAGTCGGCAGTGTTCCTTAAAGAAACATTTCTCATCAATATCAATGTTGAAAACAGTTGTACTGTAAAATAGGCATGTTTGTGCGTTTTTATTTTCATAAATTCAATAGATTGTCATTTATATAGATTTCCACATAAAACTGGGTGAGTATCAGCATTAATATATATGCTTTTGTAATGCCAGCCTGGAGGAGGAGGAATTCGTAGTTTTGAGGAAGAGGGTGCGTGCTGATGGTGATGCGGGGAGTGAATGGGGCAGTGGTGACAGTGGCGCTGAGAATCGAACCAGCCTCCAGGAGAACAGGAAGAACCACACTCACCCAGAGAAGCAGGAGGAGCAAACGCAGACCTCCCGCTCGACGAAGAGGCTCCTCAGAAGAGGACCTGTTAGACTCAGAGGAAGAGGAGGAGGAAGAGGAAATGGGTCTGTATGAGTGTTCATATCCAGACTTAAAAGAATAACATATGTGCTCCATTTCATATCTGTTTCACATGTACAGCTACTGTATCTTCTAAGGCCGAATCCTTAATTAACTTAAATTAAATCCACACTTTGAAGCAACTTTCATATGACAGCATACTTTTGGTGTTTTTGTTTTTGGAGGTAGGCTGCCTAGGTAAGCAGTTCACTAGGTTTTGGTAGAGAGTCCTATTGAATGATATCTTTGACTTACAGTTTTTCCTTATGTGTTCATTTGGCAGAAACAGAAGGCTCTAATGAGTTCAGCGACAGCGACGTGGATGTCAACAGAAGGCGTCCGCGACGGAGTCAGAACTCTCAGGTCAACTACTACGAGACGTCAGAGTCTGAGGGATCACGGAAGGTGTCCGATCAGAAACACCCCAGTCTTCCTCACCGTCGACGACTGTCCAGCTCCAACAGTGAAGGTGAGCACAACCACACTCCTATTTTCACATTTGTTAATATATGTTAATGTCATCTCTCTCATATTCCTCACTCAGGGGTCACACCTGTGATCCTTGGCAGTCAAAACGGGCCCAGAGAAATGAGCTTACACAGTAAATTCCCTGGTGTTAAATTAACACAGCTCTGATGTTCATATGGGAACCACCAGCCGGGTGTTAAAAGTAACACCGAGGCAGTGTTAGAATTAATGAGATAATTAAGTGATTAATTTAGTGATGATTGAGCATTATTGAAGACACCTGATGATCACAAGCAGAATCAATGAAGGACAAAATCACAAATTGTAAGCCACCGTTATGGAGATCAGTGTCTGCTTTAGTTGGGCTCTTGACACTTATACTTTCACTTTAAACTTTGTTTGTCTGCTGTTATTGATTTATAACAGTCAAATGAACAAAGATAACTGTGATCTGATAGAATTGGTTATGTTATGACATAATCATGTTATGATCTGAAAAATGAAACTTATTCAGATGAATTGACTTAACTTGTTAGTAACAGTTTATTGAATGTACAACATATCTGTATTTTCTTATAACCTAAAATATTTAATAATAAATATTCTGATCAAATCACTTTTATCTTTATTTAGAAACACAGAGATCAATAATCAGCCTGTGAATCTCAACCGTGGTGACATTAATACTCCTTGTTGCCACCAATCACAACTCATTAATGGCTCCCATCATGCATTGCGGTATGAATAGAATTATGATCTGAATTGTCTATGCAATTTACTTTTTTCTAATTGAATATTCTGCTCATCACCATCGTTGAGAAGCATTGACTGAATCTTGAGGTTTTTGTGTGCCTATAAAATAGTTGTTGTTTTTTCGTAGAAATCCATTATATTCTTATCTAATATTTTGGATATTAATGTAGAATCTCAGTTATGTTGTGACCTACAAAATTAACCACAAACATATATTTCAAATGATAAATGTCATAATATTACCAACACCATCATATAAATTGTTTATTTGTTCATCTGGCAGATATAACTCTAGATGCAACAGCCAATTAAAATATAAAGTTAGTAATGAAAGGATCAAGAGCCCAACTAAAGCAAACACTTATCTCCATGATGGTGACCTGAAAGTTAGGTTTTCTGCTTGTGATTCTGCTTTAGGTGTCTTCAATAATGCTCAATCATCACTCAATTAACCACTTAATTATCTCATTAACTCTAACACTGTATCAGTGTTACTTTTAACACCTTGCTGGTGGTTCCCATATAAACACCGAGCGGTGTTAAATTTAACACCGGGGAATTTACTGTGTAACATTTTTGAATGATATGAATGTACTATATTTTGTTTCAGTAATATTTCTTCTGAATATTCATCATACTAGACAACATTTACCTCTAGAATTATGCACCATTTATTTCTAAATAAAATAAAATAAATATGGCTGTATATTCCCTAGTTGTTGGGAATACAAAAAAATTGCTCTGTGTATTTGTATTCCCCATTCAATGCTATTGCTGGTCATTTTTTACCTCATTTTTATTAGACAATTTAGATTTCCTTTGTGTGTACAATTTTTTTTAATATATAAATTTATATATTTTTATATAGATATAATTGTATATAGAGGTATATATGAATATATTTACTAAGATTTTTGTGGCCCTTTTTTTGTATAAGTACTAGTGCCTAAACCCACAGTGGTTTATTTATGCATTATTTATTATGGTTTATTTATTTACTTTTTATTTTGCACAACAGACAAAATGAAAACAAAACAATGCATCTCTTAAGCCCTCCAGTTTTGCTATTTACTAAGCTGTGAAATGATTCATAACGATCAGTCGCATCAAATAAAAGTTTTACATAATATATGTGTGTGTAGTGTGTATAATTATTTGTATATATAAATACACACATATGCATGTATATATTTAGGAGAAATGTGTTAATATATAAAAATGTATATTTATGTATAATATTAATTTTGTATAAATATATATGAGAGTCTTAATATGCAGAATATTCTGAAATATATACACAGTGTTGGGAAACCACTCTGAAACTGTAGTTTGACAAGCTACAAGCTCTTCGTAAGTTAAAGTCATTTTAACTACCGTGTCGAGCTACCCGTTGGGAATTAGTTCAGCTACACTCTACAAGTTACTATAGAAGAAGTAGCTAGCTACATTGAAACTACTTTGCTTTTTGTATATTATATATTATATTTTATATTATTTTATATATTAACGTATATTATAAATAACTGAATCAGTCTCTGAGGAATGTTTTAGTAAATATTAAGTGTTTAAAACAAGGCAATGCAATTACAATTTCAAAGAGTATTGTTTTATTACACACAACACTAAAATATCTCTGACTGTTTGTCAAAAGTGTAACAAATAGCCTACAACATTGCATGAATGAAATATTCATCCAACGTAAATTGCATTTAGAACATTTTCTCAAAATACTGATTGAACTTGGACAAATAAGGCAATGGGAATTTAACGTTAGTTGTTTCTCCATCCTCCAAATCTGCCGTCACGGTCTTTGCTATATAATCACAATATGGGTGTGTCAACCCACTTCTGTACGTCAGTGAACCGTTAGCCGCAAGATGCGTGATTAAACAACAGGTGGCGGTAATGACAAAAAATGAGTTTGTAATTTGAACAAGAAGAAGAATATCCTTGCATCAGCGCTGGATTCGCGCAGGCTCGACAATGTAGCAATGTAGCTTTTGCTCGTGCTACACCGCTACTTGCTGCTAAAAGTAGTTAGCTACTGGAAAAGCTACACTGTTTAAAAAGCAACTGAGCTACTGCCAAGCTACTGAAAAATGTTGATTTAGGCTTGGCAGCTATCAGGCTGCTTGTAGTTAACTACTCCCAACACTGTATATACATGCACAAGTGTGTGTTATTATTTATATTACAAAAATAATAATACACACTACACACACATATACTATGTAAACACGAACTTTTACTTTTGGATGCGATTAATCGCGCTAATCGATTTCAGCAGCCCTCCTATCTACATCTGTGTTTATTTCCCCACATAAGTGCACTTAAATAATTTACTGCTAGCTACTGCTGTTAATTTGCAACTGAGGAAATGTAAATCGTTTGCGTCTCATCCTAATTTCTAGAGTCCCCGCGCTTTCTAAAGACGTTGCAAGCCAAAGGAATCACTCAGAGGGGGCCGAAAGAGACGGAAGCGCGAAGTCGAGCTGGGACTCCAACCCTTGTGGGCCCTAGGGCTCATATGGAGCGGACTCAGCCGAAAAGCTCCAGTGAAGATGGAAGGGGACAGAGGAGAGACAGAGGACTCTGAGGGAGGATGAGCAGCCCTCCGCAAAAGGTGAAACCGCATAGAAACAGACGGAGACGAGGAGGGAGGAGGAGGAAGACAAACGTGGAAATGTCAGATGGAGGCACACGGACCCCCGAGGTCCTGGCCGGCACGGCGGCTTGAGTCCCGCTGAGGACCGCAGCTCAGGATGACGGGGCGGCGAGGGACGAGGAAGAGTTCACTGGCGTCACGGACCTTGTTCACTTTGTTTTCGACAGTGAACAGTTGTCATGATGTGCTCTGTAGGTAAAATGCATTTATTTCTCATAGCCTTTCGACTGAGAGTCACCTGTCACGGAATGTCCTCATCAGCCACCGTAGTTTTTGGGTGTAGTGGACCAAACATGAAGCTTCCAGAGGAATGCCGTATTTGTCCGTTTCAGATGTCTGGAATGCCACTTCCGTCTACATCCGCATGTATCATCCTTCCCAGGATTAGAACAGGGTCTCCTTAATACTACAGTAACCATTCCTCAGAGTAAGAGCACTTTGTCATTAACGGCCAGTACAGTTTTGTTTGTATAGAGCGGCTTTGTCGATCCTGCCAGAGAAACTGACGGCGTGCATTTTGAAGCTTGCGTGTTCTGTTAGTTTTTTTTTAGACTGGGAGTTTTAGAGGTTTACATTCTCTGTATTAATGTTTTTTTGCCTTACTTTGTTGTACATGGAAACGTTGCTACATTAACCTTTGAATGCCGGACTTTTGCCTAAATGCTTTCATCCGAGTAAAGGCTTAAAGGGATAGTTTTACCCCAAAAGGAGTGATCCTGACATCATATGCTTCGCCCTCTCTGTCATCGCAAAACCACGTGACTTTCAGTGGAGCACAGAGGAGATTTCACTTAGCACGGACTTTCTGGGGTGAGAATGATGGCAGAATTTTTTCATTTTGGGGAGGAAATTCAAGCTGCGTTTCAGAGTCAGACCAGCAAAAAAGGACGAAACACATTGAATGACAATGATCGTAATATCTGTCATTTCGATTATTTTTTACATTAATTAAAAAAGACTAATATACTCTCTACTAAAAATAACATTGTATGTAATGTTAAAAACAATATTATTTAATTATTTTTTAAAATGATTAAAATTTCTGCGCTTTGAAAGCTGTTGCTGAAATTTTAGGACGTTTGCGGAGACATTCAGTCACTTTTAAGTCCCTGTCTGAGCTTTATGCTGTCGACTGAATGCAGCTTGTCGACCAGAGCACCTTTGATGGTGGGACCGCATTGTTGAACACGGCAGTCTGGATCGTTCTTTCCAGTAGAGTTGTTTAAAGGTTTCTTTAGACTGCCAGAGCGGGTGTCTTTTTTATGCTGGATTGTTGGACTGGGAACACTATGGAAGTCATTCCAACACAAATCCATACCATTACTGAATAAATCCAAAAACAACAATAACAACAAAAGCCACAAGCACTCTTGAAATCATTATCGTGTCCTTGCTTCAGTTAAAGAATGTGTTTTTGAGCCTTGTACTACTGGAATTCATTTTCCTTCTCAGTTTTATTTTACTCTTACTTTACTTTAATGTACATCTCCATATTTCAAAAAACAAAACAAAAAAAAAACAATTTACAAAACAAAAATAAACTTAATGTTGCTGTTAATGTCCCTGGCTTGAAATGTGTGTGTTTTAAGTAACTTCAATGGATTCAAGAAGCATTTCCTTGTATGGCTAGTTATTTACTTGTATGGCAATATTAACATTTTAGGTAAAAATGCATGTACTGTGTAAGGGAAAGTACACAAATGTAGTCATATGTTTGATATTGAGAATACAAATGTCACGTGAGGTCATAAACCTTCATACAAGAATAATAGAACAGCCAACAATAAGTTAATCTTTTTAACTTATGAAATGTACATAAAAGGATTATGAAGCAAAAAATGCAGATTACGATTGTTTGTGTTTACAGTGTTTTATATGTCCTCCGATCCTGAGTAGGCGCTAGAGTTTTGTTTTGTGGTATCAAACGCACGCGCTCTTTTTGCGTCATAAAGCGGCGCAGAATGTGCGCCGATGAATAGAAATAAATAATTGGTAGAATGGAGTTATGCTCTTACAATGGGCTGTACTTAGTTGCCCGGACGTCATCTGCCATTAGTCAGTATTTAAATTTTAATTTTTAATTTTATTTTATTAAACATTTATTTACATAATACAAAAGTGAAAAGTTTTAAAACACAAACAACAGCCAGAGGTTCAAGGATTGATACCTATTACATTACATTGGAATTCAACGAGAAAGACAAAAAAATAATAATAATAAAATAATAATAACAAACAAAAAATAAAAAATATAATATATATATATATATATATATATATATATATATATATATATATATATATATATATATATATATATATATATATATATATATATATATCTTTTTATACAAACACATCAAAAAATGAGCATACATTCAAAGGTTTAGTTTTTGTTACAAGAGGTAGGTAAGGTTCTCATATAAATATTAACATGTTCTTGAAATCAGTATTTCAAGTGTAAACTTTACACCGATGCTGACGTTGCAAACGAACAGTGGTATCATAAGATAGTTGTTACTTTTCTCCGCGTTTTGAGGAGTTAACAAATGAAAATCTGTTGTCATTACAGAGTAATATATTTTTACAGAGATTGCGCTTGGGAATATTCGTCTGTTTGTTGCATACTTATCTTTGTATTTAATATATTTGAAATAATTGTACCTATATCACTTCACAAACATCTCCAATAAGACAAAAAAACGTATTTAGACGTCAATGAAAGTGAACGGAGAATCCGTCATTTTGTGCCACTCAGCGCCCCCTGCAGGAATGAGCCTGTGTGTTTCACAGGAAACAGTTATCAGAGACAGTCGTTCGCACAATGAGTGAGAACTACAGAAGTGACGCATGACAGTGAATGTCTGAACTATAAAACCCATTTGAAAGTTTCTCGCCACGTAAACCGGACGCATTTTACTTGTGTATATTAATGAATTTAAAAGAGAAAGCTTGGTAACGCTTGAATGAGAGTTACGGTTGTCTTTGCAGTGCTTTGTGACTGTATTGTCTCATTATAGCATCAGTGTTCGTGTATCCAGCATCTTCACGCTGATTTAATTAATCAGAATGGTGGTGTTGAAGAGTTTACCTCCACCCAGCGAGGGCGTGCGGCTCCAGCAAGCCGAAACAACCGCGGTTCTGGACGGGAAAAGACTGGGATCTGGAACTCTGTTTGTGGCTGAAGCGTGAGTGTCTGTGCACGTTAACTAACTTGTTGTGTACACGTGGTATGTGTCTTCTACACCTGTGGACACATTTAGTCATTTATTTATGCATAAACTCATAGAATAAACATATCATGCCTAGAAAGGGTAGTGACTCCTTACGAAAAGTAATTTTGTGGAACAATGGCACAGTGATGGCATCAGTTGGTGTATCTTTCCATCTTTAATTTGTTTTATATTAATGTTATTTAGTATTTGATTATGTTGTGCATTACCATATTACACTCATGATGTTTTGGGGACCTATGTTTACTAATGCATGTGTCCTTGCAGGCATCTGTCCTGGTTTGATGGTTCAGGGATGGGTTTCTGTCTTGAATACCCTTCCATCAGTCTGCATGCAATCTCACGGATCTTAAGTTCCTTTCCAGAAGAGCACCTGTATGTGATGGTCAATGCAAAACTGGACGGTGAGAGCGTCATTTTCCAAATACCACACAAAATAGAGATTCACGACTTCAGACATTTTGGCCAGCGGTTCTTTTCTGAAATTCTGTGTCTTCCAGATGAAGGTGATGGAGAGCAGCAGGATAAAGCTCCAGATGATGCATTAGAGGATGATGAGGAGAGTGACAGCGACAGTGAAGACTCACAAACCATCACAGAGATCCGCTTTGTGCCTAGTGATAAAGCCGCATGTGAGTGTTTGGGGACGGACACTGATGAGGTCAGTGTGTGCATCACTCCTGTAGAGGGTAACAGCGTGTGTTTGTGTGTGTGCAGTGGAGCCCATGTTCTCCACCATGTGTGAATGTCAGGCCCTGCACCCGGACCCTGAGGAGCGCTGACACCGATGATGATGATGATTATGAGGGAGAGGAGTATGACGTAGAGGAGGCGGGTGAGTGTCATTTGGATCCATGATGCATCTAGTGCAGTGGTTCTGAACCTTTTGACTCCAAGGTCACCTGTTGTCCACGGCAATATTCAAAGATCTCTCTTATCCACAAGTTTCCGGGGCGCTCCTGTAAAAAATAAAGTGGGTGAAAGCTTCTGGAACGGCGGCGGAAGTAGCATTCCAATGGTATTTTGTGTGTTAGTTAGCGAAAGAGGCTAGCTGTTTTACTGAGAATTATTTTACTATTTAAAGACGCAAACCTTTATGAGAGATGTCGTTACGGAGCTCGGGGACAACATGTGCTGTTTGCTGATTGTGCGTGCAACCGGACTAAACTAATTCAGTGGCTTAAGCGGTGATTTGTTTTGAACATAAGCAGAAAACGGAATGAGAGTGAGATGCCGCCAACGACTGAAGTTTCCATCACCTCCCAAAAGGCGACGAATCTTCCCGTGTTCATTCAGTTTAGCTTTTACTGTGTTCATTAGTGTATTCTATAAACTCTATCTGACATGTGATTGGATGTTCGCTACTGATGTTACACCTAAAACAAGGGATCAAAGCCTGAGTTGACAGAATACTACTGTTAACCAAATGTGCCAGTTAATGTATTTCAAGTGGCACATTCATTTATAATTTTGAATAAACTCCAAAGCACAATGACTAAGTGTGTATTTTTTATTTGAATTGTTTGTCAGCTCACACAACTGTCTGTCACCATGCCTTAGATGAGTATTGATTATTAATAATGTTAATATAATACTCCCAACCAACTACTGTGGAGGGTAAAGGTACTGTTATTTCACCCCTTTTAATTTACGTTGAGGTTGTGTTCCCACATCGTTAGCTAGTTTGGATCGACTATAACTTGAATGACTGTCAACTGTTGAATGAACGAGTGTTGAGTATGTCAATCTGCGCTTTGTTTTACTCCGAACCGGAAGACGCGCCCACTTTTCGACGCAAGGCCTCATGGGCGTCAGGAAACTTGTAAATAGGCAAAGATATTTCTGCTATTAAAGTTGCAGTCACACTTTAGTTTCAGGGTCTAATTCTCACTATTAACTTCGACTTTTGCCTGAATAACCTCCTAATGACTGATCTGCAGTTAGTAAGGTAGTTGTTAAAGGGATATTCCACTTTTTTTGGAAATAGGCTCATTTTACGACTCCCCAGGAGTTGAACTAGGTTAGGTTTACCGTTTTCAAATCCATTCAGCCGATTTTCTGATATTTAGAAGAATATCAGTAACCAGACAGTTTCTTTGGTCTCATTGACTTCCATAGTAGGATATAAAATATACTATGTAATTCAATGAGACCAAAGCTGTCTGGCTACTGAATATTCTTTCATAATATCAGAAAATCGTGCTGAATACATTCGAAAATGGTTAAAACTCGAATATTAACTTAGCTCTGGGGAGGGCAGAATGAGCCTATTCCAAAAAAAGTGAAATTGTCCCTTTAAGTTTGAGGAATATGAGTAGTATTATATAGTATTAAGGTATGTTGAAAATGGCCTTACAGAATGAGGCATTAATACTTACCATTTTACCATTTAATATGTGTTGATTAATATTAATGTGCTTTATACTGTAAGTATTAATAAACAGCCAGTTATCCTAGTAATATGCATGGTAATAAGCAACTAATTGATAGTGAGAAATGGACTAAACTAAAAAACTGAAGTAAAACCAAAACTACTGTGACTGACAAAAAAAGCCCTTTTTTTGTTGCACAAACCAGAGTTGCAATTTATTAAAGTAAATAGAATAGACTATTTATAATTAAAATAACTAAATTCCTTGTTCTAGAATAATAAAACAACCTTTTTAAATAATAAAATGATTAAAAAAAATTAATTAGACTAATTTTAAAATAATGATCTTTAATTGCATTTTCTCAGCATGTTTCTACATGATATAATAGAGCTTGAAATAACTAGAAAAATGTATATTCATTATATTAAAGATTTTACCAATTACCGTGACTTTTCAAGATCTAAAAATAAATAAAAATAAAGTGTGTCCAGGGTTTCCAAGACCGTGATGCAAGACCCTTGTTTGAAAATAATGTAATTTGGATTTTTTTTAAACGTATTATTGATTTTGTTTTTAAAACGTATTATTGGTTATGTATTGTTCCTCTTACACGTTTTTCTCTTTAGAGCAAGAGCAGGGGTCATGGAGACGTTCCCACGTTTTACACCTATGAGGAGGGCTTGTCTCACCTGACGTTCAGAGGGTCAGGCCACACTGGACAGACTGGAAGGGATGCTGGCACAGTCAGTCGCACAGCAGTACCACATGGCCGAGGGTTAGAAGCCGACGAGCCTTCGAACTGCATTTGAAGGTCAGTGTGTGTTTAAACTTATTATGCATATGATTTATTTCAGTAGTGATAGTTTATCTGTCCAAGAGAGGGCAGTTTTGTGTATTATCTCACAAAGATGCAGCGAAGTAACTGTAGTTTACAATAGACCTTAATGAAGGTTAGATGGCATATTGAATTAGTCACGGATGAAAATGAGGGGGTTATGAAGGAATAGACTTATTCTTTACAATAGCATGCCCCATATAAAGGTCTAGATCACATGATTTTTACATCTGAGTTTCATCAGCTAAACAATTGGTATGCTATTAAACAACAGTACAATCCATTGAACCAACTGTTATCCCACATAGCATCGTTTTCATTCCTGTCAAAACTTAAATATAGTGCTACCCTGACTAAGGTGTATATTATTATAAATATTTATATATATATATATATATATATATATATATATATTATTAAAATAATGGTAACACTTTACAAAAGGTCTCAGTACAGTTTACATGTATTTTTTACAGCATTTAAATCTTTGATAATATAAATTAATCAAAAATAAAACATTTTTCTTGTAAGTTAACAGATACAACCTTTGATTTTAAAAATGTAATATTAATGAAGAAGATTATTAAACTGTAGAAGTATTGTTCATTATTAGTTCATGTTAAAGGAGCACCACAACACTCTTGTAGCCAATCAGCAGTAGGGGGCGTGTCCACTCATTGTGGGGGAGGACAGAGGGGCTGTGTCTGAAATCGTGTACTATGTGAATAGGTACTATATTTTAAATAAGAACGTATTCACGGCCGTCAAAAAAGTACATTCTATATAGTATGAATGCAGGTAGTATGAATGAGTCCGGACGTACTGCATGCGCCCATGTTGGTGTCGCGTGACATACGCTGTCACAACAGTGTGAAAATTTAAAGAGGCCATTCACAGTGACTGCACCAACTTCGCACTGTTTTTAGTTCTGCTTCTTTTTTCATACTACGTTTTCTACGTACGTCCGAGCCAACAATCAAGAGGAGGCGTTGGTCAGCTGCTCACGCGATTACGCCTTTGCGGAATTTCTATTTCATTTATTTACCTAATAAATTTTGCCTCAGCAAAACACACACAGCAACCCCTATGAACAATGTTAAGGTGTTAATTTTGGTGCGAGCCAGAAGCCATTTATTTGCTTGTGATATTACCATCGAATAAATGAGCCTTAATGAATCAATCAGCGATACGCATTTTGTGTGTCTGTATTTTATACTCCTCAGCCGTTACACTAGCCGCGTGTTACGGAACTCTGCCATTTTCAAATATCACGACAACAACTTCATCTCCCGTGGCATCATGGGATAGTAAAGTGCCCCCCATGAATATGACGCAGCTTTCAGAATTTTCGCCGGAAGAAGTAGAGTCTAGTGACGGGTAATTCCGACCTCTGCTTTCGGAATTCTATGATTTTCGTACCTACTATACTGTGCTCGCGTACTGTTTTTTTCTTCGCACTACTGTTCAGGAAGTATTCGATTTTGAACGCAGCTGGGGAGATTATGGAAGAGGGCACATGTTTGTCGAAGTGTGGAATATCATTTCAGTGATTGTGTTTATGAGTGAGATATACCGCCTGTATCTGTTTATTTTTCTTTTTTTAAGAAGCTTGTTCTTCAGTGGTTTACGCCTTTATCGTGAGCCGCGCTCTCACATCTGTCCCTGTAGGCAAGAGCGAGTTTCACTTCCTGAATTCTATGAACACTCCCCTGGGGGAATGGCGCTTTATCAGCTCAGGTTGGTTTACGTGCGGCCATCTGTTGTGATTGGCTAAACTGTCGCTACACGTTGTGCGGAAGGTTAACGCGCCCATTACCTTTACCGCGTGCACAGGGGCATGCCAAAAGTGGATAACATCAGACGGTGGATACGCGTAGATAATGATGTCGAACTGCCAGTATCACAAGAGGCAAAATCAGATGAATTAAGTCAGAGCAAAACCTCAACACACACGGCTCCTGATAGAGCGTTTCTGAAGGTGATTGTATTGCTACATTTTTAACCATATGCGCAATTTGTTTTACACAATAGCATCTGACTGGCAGCGAATAGCAACTGACTGGCTACCTAATGTTAAACACAAACACGTTGGCAAGTTTACGTTCTTGATAAAATGAAAATAAAGTCATAAAGCATATATTCATGAAAACTACAGTTTGCGAACATTAGTACTTCTACAAAATTCAGGTCCATAATGTTTGTTACGCGTTTGTCATAGACACAAAATAACATAACTCCAGTAGCTTATGACGCCAGCGCTGGCATTGAAAAATTATAAAACACAAGGCTACGTCTCGGAGATAATACATGCAAATACATTTAAAATGGTGATAAAGTCTTAGCCTACTTTCCAGGTTGTGCGCCCAACCAACTGCTGCCTCTTGTTTTTGAAGTTGGATTTGCTTACACTGTTTCAGTAACAGTTTTTTCTTTGTTGAATTGCGGCATTAAACTCGACTGGAGGTCTGGAAGCTCTGCTTCCGATGAATCGCAGCAGCACAGAAGCTTAGATCCACGGATTCGGGGCTAGGTTTTTCATTTCAGGAATGTTAACCTGAACATGAATTGTTATCCAGATTGTTGACGAAGTAGCACCGTACCGTGGGAAGTTCGGGACATCACAGAAGGCCTGACAGCTGCTTGGACTCACTGGACCAGGTGCTGCAGAAATATGATCATGCCCGTTCTGCATATTCGCGAGAGGAGAGGGTTAATACAAATGTGTAGGTTAGTGACGTTGCCCATAACCCAGCTGTAGTCCCGTGCGAATTGAGTCGTTTGTCAGGCAATTCTGCTTCCTGATTTTTAAAAGGCGGAATTTCTGCTGTACGCTAAACTTTCAGCGCTGCAACTTTGCAGATACTGTTCCCAGTGCACCAACAGCAACGTTACACACTATTAAAAATGACAAAAGTGAAATCGCAGTCAGCCCCCCTTTAACAAAAACATTCTTTCTTGTTCAAGGCTTCAGTTTGCAAATGCCGGTAATGTCATCTCCCACCAACAGAGACGAACTGCATCCTGTATCTCCATATCAAGCGGTGGTTTCGATTTCCACTGACCTCGAATACAAAGTTTCAAGCTCGACTGTGTGATTTTCCCCATCATAGTGTTGAAAATGTATATGACCATTCAGTGAATATTAGTTTCTGTTCCTTTCAATTCCAATTTAGTTTTAACTCCTACGGTGGCCAATGTAGTCCAAGATTAACATGGCTTCCAGTTTGACCTCGTCCATGAGTGTTAACTCAAAATTGAACTGCCGAAAGGCGAAGTCTTGAATTAACGGGTATGTCCTCTTTGGCTAATGTACTTTCAAGATGGAGGGGCAACATGGCGATTCGACATTAGAACCCCTTACCCTTATGTATTTTCAATGGCATATTATACACTCACGAGAATACTTTATTACTTGAACGAAGTAAATATACATTAATGAGCACATATATTTTTGAAAGAACTAAGTGATTTTTAGCTAAGAATAAACTAAAATGAGTTACAAGTCTGGCTTTAAAACTCTGCGCTTAGCGCGTCTAATAGCGGCTTCTCAGCCCCACCCTCTGTTCTTTGATTGGGTTAGTATTTTCAGCCGAAGAGAAACTAAAGAAGCAGTCGCTATTTCAGACTGGTACATAGGCGGCGTAGTGGGACTAATCCGCAATGGTGCTGACTTATATGATTTGCAGTATGGTTTGTCTTAAAGCCTATTAAAAACACCACATAAACATATAAATTACATAGAAAGCTTGATTTCACAGAGACATTTAACTAAATATATATATGAACACATTGCATGTGTGAACTGTGGTAACTTCATTCATGAGAAACACAAATAAAAAAATGTCTGTGTGAAAGTCTCAAACTTTCACACTGTTTGATGGACATGCCCAGGTGAATTTTTGATTGTAAAAGTGATTTATGGGGGAAAAAAATAGTTTGTGCACATGATAAGCCACAAAATGGCAGTAACAAAATTCATAAACTTTATACCTCACATGGTCTTTAAAGAGTCACATTTTAGTATGTTTTATATGCATAAATGCAGTTGAATGTTTTATTCCATGAATCTTGTATAGTGTGTGTGTGTCATATGATTTATTTAGTAGAGTAAAAGAAGAAAATTTGATTCAAGCATTCTTGAGAGCCAGCGTGTATATTTAGCTGATGGGCTGTGCCTGTAATGAGCAGGATTTCCTGAAAGCTAATGGACCTGTAATGTTAAAGCCCAGCGAGCAGTTAGGGCAGGATGCTCATAATTTTAATACTACAGTGCTTTTCAGAACTTGTTTTCTTTTCTGCATCCAATAAAAATGGAAGTCGGCATTAAAACTGAGATCGCTCGGACAAGTTTGATGACGCCGATGTGATCACTGGTTAAATATTTACCAAATCCATGGAATTGTAATTACCTTTTCAGTATGGCCAGTGTTAATATTTATTAATGTATGGATTATCTTTTTAGAGTTTTTATTTAAGTTTTTCCATAATTTTATCTTCCACGTGTTTTACATTTAAGATACAGTTACCAAAGATTTTAATATTTTAGTTTAGCTCCCAAAACAACACAGGACCTAGCAGAAAAATGATAATCTTTCACAGTTGGGATTGAGACATCCTTTGAATTGTATGCGCAAAAGATAATTAAATCAAAAATTTATATTTTCTTCTATATAAATGTCTCCAAAGCTGTATGATACTTTACTGAATTCTTATCCTATGATGCCATTGGGTGAGATCAATTGTTTTAACTCTTGCATGACTCTGAATGTTGAAATATGTGACAGATGGACCCATTGCTTCTATCTACAATTAAAGCACTTCTGTGGGGCATGCTGTGGGGATAGTGGAATGAGCCCACCTCTCAGACTTCTTATAGTATTCTAGTCTCCTAGCTTGAGTTTAATGGGCTGTTTTACACCACAGCTGTAAATTTACCCTCAGCCACAGCTTTTGTCTAGGTCCCAGCTGGAATGTATCTTGTAGGTTTTCCTTGAAGACCATGTCGATGTGTTTGTTAGAGATCTTCAACCAATAAATACAGTTGTTTTTGTACCAAAGTCTAATTTTGTTCCCATACTTGTTTTGTTTTCTCTTTGAAATCTCTTCAATTAGAACATTCTTCGTATAATCTGTTGTAATGTTAAAGTGTGCTAAAAAATACTCATTTAGCTCATTTTGGGCTGATCTCAGTTTGTACTAGTCAGATGTTCTGAGAGCATTTCTGTCTTAATCATTTCCTATGTGTTACTTTTACCTCACAGGAGGTGAAATCATTTTTGGTGAGTCAGTTTATCTATTATTATTTGAGATGACTGCCTCAAATAGACAAAAACAATTATTGCGTTGAAAATAGTTTAATTGATTAACATTTACAAATAACAAATAGTTGTGAAATAGATTTGTTAAAAAAAAAGAATTAATGGTTACACTTTACAATTAGGTTCATTCAGTTAACTACATTAGTTAACATTATTAAGAATGAACAATACTTCTTCAGCATGTGTTAATCTTTGTTTATATGAATTTCGACATTTACTAATACTTTATTAAACATCTTGTTAACATTAGTTAATGCACTGTGAGCTAACATGAACAAACAATGAAGAGCTGGATTTGTATAAACGATTGCTAACAAAGATGAACAAACAATAACGGGTAACACTTTACAATAAGGTTCATTAGTTAACATTAGTTAATGTATTTACTAACATGAACTAACCATGAGCAATACATTTGTTACTGCATTTGTTCATATTTGTTAATGTTAGTTCATGAAAATACAGCTGTTCATTGTTTGTTCATGTTAGTTCACGGTGTATTAACTAATGTTAACAAGATTTTAATCAAGTATTAGTAAATGTTGAAAATAACATTAACAAAGATTAACAAATGCTGTATATGTGCTATTCATTATTAGTTCATATGTAGTTAACTAATGTTAACTGACGAACCTTATTGTAAAGTGTTACCACAATAACAAATGTATTGCTCATGGTTAGTTTGTTAGTTAATACATTAATGTTTAATTAATTAACCTTATTGTAAAGTATTACCGAATTAATAAAATAGACTTCAAATAAAGACCAACTGTATAACCTGTATGTGGTTATTAGTTAATGTTTACGTGATTAGTGTGTGAACTGCTTGAAGTGTCGAGTTAAATCATTTTTTCAGCAAACATTTGCAAATGTGTAAAAGTGCAAAATATACGAATCAAAGTTTAATAAGATTTGTTAGCTTTTTATTAAAGGGGTGATGTCATCACCGTGATGAACTGAGAAATCAAATCAAATGTTAGTCCAATAAAAGCTTTTATTGACACCACCAGCCTCAACAAACGTCTCGTTTTTGAAAGTGGAAGTATGACGTCAGATGACGCACCCGCTCATCAACGCCTACTTCAACATGGCCGGTTTAGCCCCGCCCACCGATTTGCGCATTCACACATAGGTAAAACAAAAGCATACCTCGTGTAATGACAAACCGCAGCGAGCTACCAGCAATAAACATTCCGTTGACAAAATGTTGTGCCGTGCCTGGCTGTGGAAGAAGACAGTCGCTGCATAAGCTTCCTCTGGATTCCAATATTGAGGAATGCCTGGTTAAAATTTGTTTTTAATGACGTTCCAGCAGAAAAAACATTATCCGTGTGTTCGCTTCATTTCACCGAGGATTGTTTTGTCAACAAGACACAGTTCGAGGCTGGATTTGCAGATACCGATTAAGTGAAAAGAACGGTGATGTGCCGTCTATATTGGATCTGACAGGAATTGTGCAAACACACGGACTCTGGGTTCGAACATGTATGGCTCGAATCCGGTTGCTATTTGACAACATTGGACGTTTTCCACCACGTGCACCGATGGGTGAGTTGAACTCATTATAATATAAGAGGGAGAAATGAAGACGAGCACAGATACATTTTGTGTATGACCTAGAAGAAGTATTTATTCAGCGATCGCGGTTAAAGTTAATCTGTCACGGGACACCCGTTGTTGTACAGTGTTCTGTCAGTTTTTTGCTGCCTTGTCGAAAAATACTACCGTAGTGCGAATTGATCACAGAATGCCGATTAAAGTCATATGAAATACAATTATAATACAATTCTAAGTTGAGTAGCTACTGTATACTGTAGACTGTTGTTTTTATTTTTAAAACAGTGTGAAAAGTAAAAATTATCATAAAAATATTCATATTACGACTAAAAGTTCACCTTTCTTCATAGTAACTTAAACTTTCAGTTATTATTTTTTCAGCTGGCTGATCGTACAAATATTCATATGGTAGTAAGCATTTTTTAAAGGGAAATTATACATTATAACCGGAAAATGTACCTTTTGTAAAAAAAAACAACAAAAAACCTGAGTCTGCACATGCGCATAACCGGTAAGTAGCAAATTCTCGATGGGTAGCATGAATCGTAGAACACCTGAACATGATTAGTCCACGTTACCTTCTAAATTGGATCCAACAGGAGTGGTGCAACACACTTATGTGAGTAATATTTTTATTTTAGAAATAATAATCTACTCGGCTAGCATTTACAGATCGTTTGATATCTAATAATGATGTATGTCTACAAGTATCCGTTGTATTAAGAGGTGAGCTGGTTCATTGTTCATTGAAAACTAGGGAAGAAAATAGCCCATAACTTATTCATTTTTGTGTTTTGAATGTAAAAACCAACAAATAGTCATAAGTTGACCTCAGACAACAAAACAAAAACATTTTAAAAGCCAGTCTCATGACTCTTTAATTACAATAACGATATGTTAATCATGTATTCTTTAATGAGTTATTTAAACATTAACATGCAGGTTCTCATAGCTATTTGAAAAAAAATATGTATATATATACACTCACCGGCCACTTTATTAGGTACCCCATGCTAGTCACGTGTTGGACTCCTTCTGCCTTGAGAACGGCCTCAATTCTTGGTGGCATAGATTCGAGACAAGGTGCTGGAAGCATTCCTCAGGGCAGTTTGGTCCATATGTGACAGTGATGGGCATGTGACACAGTTGGCCGCAGATTTGTTCGGCTGCACATCCATGATGCGAATCTCCCGTTCTCCACCACATCCCAAGATGCTCTATCGGATTGAGATACTGGTGGAGTGTGGAGGCCATTTGAGACAGCGAGCTGGTCTGTCAGGTTCAGAAACCAGTCTAGCTAGATGATTCCAGCTTTTTATGACATGGCGCATTATCCTGCTGAAAGTAGCCATCAGAAGTTGGGTACATTGTGGTCATAAAGGGATGTGAACATGGTAAGCAACAGCAAGCAATTCTCTCAGGTCAGGCTGTGGCGTACAGACGATGCTTGACGTGGGCAAACCAAGGGGCCCGAGAAGAGTGCCAAGAAAATGTGCCCCACACCATGACACCACCACCACCAGCCTGAGCCGAGCCGTTGATCCAGAGGCCAGGATTGGATCCATGCTTTCATGTTGTAGACGCGAAATTCTGACCGCCGCCATGCAGAATGTCGGCAGCAGAAGTCAAGAGACTGCATCAAGAACCAGGCAACGTTTTTCCAATCTTCTATTGTCCAATTTCGAATGAGCTTGTGCAAATCTGTAGCCTCAGTTTCCTGGTTTGAGCTGAAAGGGAGTGGCACCCGGTGTGGTCTTCTGCTGCTGTAGCCCATCTGCCTCAAAGTTCGACGTACGGTGCGATCAAGATGCTCTTCTGCCCACCTCTGTTTGTAAGCGGCGTGGTTATTGTGCAGTCACTGTTGCCCTTCTACTCAGCTCGAACCAGTCTGGCCATTCTCCTCTGACCTCTGGCATCAACAAGGCATTTCCGCCCACAGAGCTGCTGCTCACTGAATGTTTTCTTTTTCGGACCATCTCTGTAAACCCTAGAGATGGTCTGTGCGTGAAAATCCCAGTAGATTAGCAGTTTCTGAAATACTCAGACCAGCCCTCGTGGCACCAACAATCATGCCACGTTCAAGTCACTCAGAATCACCTCTTCTCCCATACTGATGCTCGGTTTGAACTGCAGAGATTGCTTGACACATGTCTACATGCCTAAATGTCACTGAGTTGCCGCCATGTGATTGGCTGCTTAGAAATGAGTGTTCAAAGTTAGCAATTGGACAGGTGTACTTAATAAAGTGGCCGGTGAGTGTATAACACAAAACAGAATATATATAAAAAATGTATCTCACAAAGCGTAATATAGAGAAAGTGCCCTACACAAACAAATGAGGCACCAGATACAGTGAAACACATACACCTCATAAGTTCACCCAAACTGGAAACCTTGTCATAATTTACTTGTCGTTGAAAGAGTGATTGGAACCTTCGCACACCTCTTTTGGTTCCATAGTATTTTCTTTCTCCCGGCTTGGTTCCAATCGTTCTTCAAGTACATCTGCTATTGTGTTCAGCAGAAAGAAGAAACTTCGTACAGGTTCTACAACTTGCAGGTGAGCTGCAGTAGATGTACACAACTTCCAATTTTTAGGTGGCAGTATCCCTTTAATTGAATTTAAACAGAACATTAACAGTCAGAGTTGAAGATTGCTAAAGCCATCCATATTCCATATGGGGCCAGAACATATTGTCACTTAGTAAAAAGTACTAGTGCTGGTGGCTACCTTAGATTTTTATAATTTTGTTGAGAAGCATCGGCTTAGAAGAATGCATCCTTTTCAAGCCTGAGGGCAGCAACCATTTCAGTCTCCTTATAGAACACAATAGACTGAGAGTTGCTGAGAGATGTGTCAGTGCTAAGTATAGGTTCAGAACATCCAAAAGCTAGCTCAAAAACTGGACTGATATCGTCTCAAAAACGTTTGAGTACCACAGAAAAAAATGTCTTCTAAAACTCAGAAATCTCTACGCAAAACCAAAAATTATCAGGATGCGTCCTATCAGAGTACTTACTGGGAAACTGAATATGAATTCGCACAAATGATTAAAAGGTGGCAAATGTCTAAACCAGAGGTTCACTGCACGTTTTCTTGATTCAACTCGTCAGCTCATTAACCCATGTGACAATGAGCTGATCAGTTGAAATCAGGGGTGTTTGATTATGGAGATAAAGAAAACGTGCAGTGTTGGTGGTCTTCCAGGACAGGTTTGAGAACCACTGGTCTAAACCAACATGATGGTTAGGTTTAGAGGCGGGGTCAGGGGTAGGTCTTTCGTACGAAATTCATACGAATTGGGCACCTTGATCAAAATGATGTACAGAACAAGCAATGGCTAAAACTTGCACAAGTGCAAACAATCTCAGAATTTTTTTATACAAAGTACCCACATTTATTTTCTACAACAGAACAGAATGCCAGTGCTGGGTTGAACACCGCTCCGGTGAGGACGTCCACCTTTACAAAACACAGTAGCTTCCTGAACACAGTTGCACGGCAATTAACAGTATATGAATGTTACTGAAATGTCACTGCAGACAAGATCTGCGTGCTTTAAAGGGATACTCCACTTTTTTTTGGAAATAGGCTAATTTTACCACTCCCTCAGAGTTAAACAGTTGAGTTTTACCGTTTTCTAATGTATTCAGGCGATTTTCTAATATTTAGAAGAATATCAGTAACCAGACAGTTTCTGGTCTCATTGACTTCCATAGTACGAAAAAAATATACTATGGAAGTCAATGAGACAAAACCGTACTGGTTACTGATATGTAGGTAATATCGATTAATTGGATTAATTGTCGATAATACATTAATCGATCAAACTTATCCATTATGGATTAATCAGGTCTATGCGCGTGCCTGCTGCTACAACCGCAAAACATGCAAGCGAGCACACCGGAGTTATGTTTGGACTTCATCAGTGGCTACGTTTGCGTGTGTATTCGCAGCCTTTTGTTTTATGCAAATGTAAGTTGTAATGAGTTTATTATGTGTACGTTCTATATCTGATTTATCTCATTTTGTTAAGAATTGAAGCGTGATCTATATTCCAGTGCGCAGCTCAGAACGGCAATGCACGACTAATAATGACTATTGGGAGTGTCATATATTACATCAAGGGCGTAGAATTTAGTAGGGACGCTAGGACGTGTCCCTACCAATATCCAGTGACACTGATTTATCCCTGAGCAATAATTTCAATCAGAACTTAAAATATATTTATAAATTGATTCAGGCTGGAAAAAAAATAGATTTTCAATTAATCGTTTATTAAAATGTGGTCGATTCAAAATCGTTTATAATATTTTTTCCATATTAAGGAAATTATACTCGTGCTGCTCTCTCTCTCTGCACTAGGCAGAGGCGCTGGCTGCAGGTACACACTCGCGACGGAATATTCACTTGCACAATTGGGCCAGCATTGCATCGTGACCTATGATCGTAACTAACGTTTATCATTTCATGTCTTTTAAGCTTTATCAGTTCAAACATTCAAGCAATGAGAACCACCCGTGCTCCGCGCACTTTCAGAGATGTCTTTCACTGCGTGCACATGTAGGCTGCAGCCTAAATCCGCTTCAGCAAACAGCTCGCCAGAAACAAAAGTTTTATCCCTGGATTATATCGCTTTAACAGTTAAAATCCGCAAAATTATGTCAAAACTATGGTCTTGGTGAGTAACCTCGTAAAGACAGTCAGTTATGTCTCAAATAAGCGTCAAACGCGTGTGACAGGAGAACAGTAATAAGACGAGACAGTAATGGATTCGCGCACTAGTTCTTAAAGTGAACGCAGCCATTTGTGTCTGTCATTAATTCTGTTGTCATAACAACATAAAATAGCATTAATTGTAAGCAATCAGATTTAATAGCCTCTGTATTTAATTCAGTCTGGACTAAAGACTATCCAATGATCAATGTAATAAAAAACTCTAAATATTTATATATTTATTTATCTATATCTATCTTAAACATAAATTAACCTGATACCTGTTTTGATCAAGGTACGAACTGTTAGGAATTTTTTGCATCTTGCATCAAAATCCTGTATGCATGTATAGTGTACCTAAAATAAAAAGAGTTTTATATACAGGTTTGTGGCTTTTAATTTCTTTGTACTTAATTAACCATTAGTAAACTTATGTCCATTTGATCTACATCAGTCAGGCTATTCATTATATTGGAATAGAGAAATCAAATTTAGGAATTAAAAAATAGAAAATTGAAACGAAATGGAATCGATCATAAAGAGCTTTTCGAAACGAAGTTTAATCGAAATTGAAACCCAATAAATGAATACCCAAAATTGAGGTCCCCGTCCCACCAATTTCAAAATCAAACCTACGCCTACTATATTACATAACATATAAAGAGAACAATATTGCAATAAAACGTGGTGAATAATTTGGGTTTAGTTGCCCTGTCGCGTTGTTCCAGGAAGAGCGCGTGCACAACTGACACGCGTCATTCTGAATGGCACGTAACTTGGTTCAAGTTCACTTGTGCATTCACGTCATTTTGTGGAGATATTATTTGTAATATTATGTTCATTTTGTATATCTGACTAATCTCATATCGGTTGTGTTTCTTTGATTTAAATAACGAAAGTGCTCAGCGGTTATTAATTCAGCGCGCGCAGCTCAACCAGCAATGCACTAACGTTACTAATAATAACAATGATTAATTTGTGACTGTCAGCTTAGATAACATCAGAACACTATTTTATTAAATCGTTGTGAATTCATTGGGTTTGGTTGCTGTTTTCAGTGCGCGTCCACAACATTCTGACAAGCACGTCACGTTGGTGAGGTGACACGTTGAGTCGTAATATTTGATTATTGAATAATTTAATTAATTATCTATAATATTGAAACATTTTACAATCTTTTTTTAGATTAAAGCCCTTTATTTTTTAGCCCTTTATTTAGATTAAAAACAATTATCTTTAATTTGGTGAGGAAAATAGCATTTTGAGCAGTATTTGCAGAGACCCTGTCCAGCTGTTGGTCATACTCCACCCTCTATAAGTGCTGCTACTAATGTTTAATTTTTTTTTCATCCAAGTAGTTTACCAGATAGTTTATTATATGTAGACTTAATATATTAAGGCTAAGCATACCCATATGAATTTTTATTAACATTTATTTTATCTTGCTTAATGTTTGCAACAGGTGAGCCAGTGCAGAAATATTTTTTATGTATTTAGATTTTCTGTGCATAATTTATTTTGTTAAACTACATAAATGCCACTCTGTACCATATCCCAACTGTTACAATAAAACACCATTTGAGCAATATAACATGCATTTTTATTCAGTATATAAGCAATTTTTGCTTCTTATGTTAAAGACTCTATTGATACAGTGAGAAATGTACATTCTCAGGAAAATCTCCGCTTATCAGTTAATCGTTAATTCGATTCGATAAGGTCAATCAATTAATGATTAATGAATTAATCGATAATTTGCATCCCTAACTGATATTCTTCTAAATATCAGAAAATCGACTGAATGGATTCGAAAACGGTAAAACTCAACTGTTTAACTCTGGGGGAGTTATAAAATGAGCCTATTTCCAAAAAAGTGGAGTATCCCTTTAAATGTAATTATAAATAGACTTCATTAGAAATAATGATTTGCATGTAATGTGTATATTCTGTTTTGGTTTTGCTTTCAAACTGTTTGCTCTGTTCCCTGTGTTCATAATTAGTTCATGGTTACTCATTCACTTTCTTGTTGCTGTTTAATCATTGATTATTAGATTCTCTTCAAGCTCAAGGACACTTCACAATGACAGTAATGAACAAACTGTCAGTTCAAACAATATAAATTGACAGTAGACGTTTGCCCAGACATGAGCGATTGCAGTTCCATATTGCATTCCAGTTCGAATACAAACAACTATGAATTATATGATCAAAAAGTTATGTTTTTAAAATAAGTTGAGCAATTTAACTTTTTTAGAAGTTATACAAGATTCAACTCATTTTAAGTCAGTTTGAGGTCATTTAAGTTGAAATAACAAGTTGTATTTAACTTAAAAATTTAAGGCAGAAACGTATTTTTTACATATCCCATGTGTTTTGAGTAATTTTAGATGATGAAATAAAGATATTCTGCTTTTAATGCTAATAAGGTGGAATTTGACAGCACATTAAAGTCCATCATGTCAACAATTTAAACTTCTTATGCAACCAACATCTCACATTCACTTTATTGACTTGTCTTTTATTGCTTTGGCAGTTAGTAAAACAAAATGTACATCTGAGTTCAAAGGTCTGCCTGTTTGACCTCTCAGGTTAAATAACCACAGATCCATGTGTTTTCATTTAACATTTAATAAAACGGACTAATAAATAGGTTTTAGTACTGCTTCATTTAATTTCTTGTAACATACCATATTTTACAGTCTTCATTTGCTTGTAGTCGTCTGGTCTGGTTCACCCTGGTTATTTTACCCAGGAAGGCACTGCAAAACTGTGCTTAAGATTACTTTTACTGTAACATTTACTGATTACGAGGTAAGAATCATCGCTAGTAGAACAAAACACAAAATAGTATCTCAACAGCACTGTTCGAATACTTCCCATGCGTCTTATTTCAGGAATGTTTATTTGTTAAGATTAGAGTTTGTAATGTTGCACACACTATGTGCTGTAAACCTGCAGCTATGTAATCACATAATCACTGTGCTTCATGAATTTGCATGTTATCATTAAAAAAATACATTTAAGACATTTTGAAAGCAGTGATGTCAGTAAAACCCTTCTAAAGGGTTGAAACCATTAAGGTCCATCCAGATGCATAATTACTTTAAGATGAGCTGGACAATTACAGTGTCCTGTATATTCACAGTTTTTAACTACATATGGATAAGTAATTACTATTTATATTTTATAAAACCGTCTTAATTCATCTTTTTCTTCTTGGGTCCTTTAGAGTTAGGGTGCTTTGGAATTGTGCTTTTTTCTGACATGGCAGGGATCACTTTGTCAAAAAGCAGCAGAGAGCCTGTCATACCTGTAATGACACAAAAAGAGTGGAAAACCAGCATGAACCTTTGAATATACACCGAAAACTAAAAAAATATTTGCTGTTAATAACATATTTACTATAATAGTGAACATCGATGGGCTGTATGTGAGATATGTATGTTGTAGGTTTGGTTTGTGAGTATATACACATTCTGCTGCAGTTTTAGAGTATCATGCAAATGTGTTTTTATTCTGGCACTAAAGACATTTAGTCCCACTTTACAATAAGCTTAACTAGTTAAAGCTGCAGTCTGTTGCTTTTTTGAGGGTTAAAAATGATCCAAAATACATATTTGAGAAAATACATAACCAGCCAATGTTCAAAACGACCTGCTTGCCTTAGCTCGATACACTTTATTTATACCAAATACACAATTTGATCAGTTGATCACACAACAATATCAAAATGATTCTTTTTTGTATGGATTTAGCTTTTAACCCCTTGACTGTCACCGTCCTACAGGTGGGACGCTTGCCATTATATTTTTAAATCAATAATATCTAAGAAAAGCTCTTAAGTAATATTGACAAACTATTTATATATATATAAAATATATATTATATATAAAATAAATTACAGAGGAGCCATAATTTATCAATTTGCAACAAGATTATTTTCATACTCCTAAGGCGTGTTCAGACCTTTATTTTGAAATAGTGATGAACATGAAAAATCATGAAAAAAGGTAGAAACCTTTGTTGAAAAAGTTTGTTTTCATGCGAAGAGTTCAAAAGATTGTGTCCATTCAATTATGTTTGAAAAAAAGTTCTGAAAATGTTTTAAATATAAAGAAAAAATAATAAATTCACCATTTGTGATGTGGCAGCGAGCTATAACGCACATGCCGTGTTCTTTGTATGTGTTTCTTAGAGGTTGAATTCACATCAAAATCTGCCAGACTTCCCATACTACTTCTAAATAGGATCTCTACTTCATAAATTGTATGGAAATTGTGGAAAGAATTGTTCTGATCACTCAAAACACATATGGAAATGGAGCCTTATAGACGCTTTCATCAGACGCGTTGCCATGGTGATGAGCTGGCCCAAAGTTAACTTCCGTTCTGTTAGTTTATACTGTTTATTGGATAATACGGCATTGACTGCAAATGCAGTGAAAGTTAAGGTGATGAACAGGTTGTTGAGCTGTGGGATGCAACCTGACCTTGGGAGCAAACGCAATTTAAAAAAAAAAAGTTAAGGTTTCCTAACAAAAAGGGAGACGGCGGAATTAAAATAGCTAGGTTTATCCGAGTATCCGGTACAGTGTTTCCCATACATTTATTAGTGGCAGCCCACCACATTATCAGCGCTGACCGCCACATATTGATTTCCGTGTTTTTTTTTTTTGTACAATTTAAGATGGGAAAAGTTGTATTTGACTGCAGAGTTGCGTGCAGCGCATATTCGCACGCTCCCTCCCTCCCTCTCTCTCTCTCTCTCTCTCTCAAACACATTGACAGCGGAGCAGACTGTGTATTGAATGGTTAGTATCATAAACAATGCTGCACAGATCCATCCAACATGCTGTCAATGTGGAGACCCGCCTTAAAAAAAGGTTAGCAAGCATGTAAGAAGCTAATAAGGAGAGATATGTTCACCTAATAAAGCCCCGTCGCCGTGCTCGCCACAGTTTTTTAACACTGCGGTAAATCAGACACGTCGGTAGAAAAACATCTTGTCTCCTATTTTTGTTCAACAGGTCTGGTAGTGTCACATTTCAGTTTGGCCAGGTAACATTTATTTTCTTTGACTGGCAAGAAATACCAGCTATGGTTATTTACTTTGTAATGTTATGTTGTTATGGATTGTCTGCGCAAGTTTGCCGGAAGTTAAGTTTGGGCCAGTTTAATGCACATGCGCAGTACCGTTTGTTTATGTTGTCACCAGTGTTGCCAAGTCCGCTTATTCTAAGCGACTTTGGGCTTGTTTTTCTGTAAAGTCGCTTGCAAATAATGGGAGTCGCGGTTCGCGTTTTTTTGGGCTTGTTTCTAAAGTGTAGTTGCTTATTTGGGCTTGCTCCCAGCTCGTTGCAAAGCAGATATTTTCTATGTTATTTAAACGTAGGAGTTTGTCTTGCCTGTTCCTCTCTCCCTTTCCCCATTCATAGAGTTTTTTCCCACCCACATCCTGCTTCTAATTGGCTCTGACCCAGATGGCAACGAGTACTAGCCAATCAGAGGCAGAGCAGGGCAATCGTTGTTTTTTTTTTTTTTTTTTCGTTTTTTTTTTTCTGGTTAGTTAAACGTCAGTGAGTGATGTTAAAATGAAAATACTTGCGAGTCTGGACCATCGCGACTGATACTGACTACTAGACTGTAGGAGAGTTTCATATATATATATTAATTATATGTTAGATATTTTAGATATAGATATTAATTTAATATGGTTTAACTGTTAAGCCTTTAACTGTCACTCCCCCTTTTTCCATGAAAATCACTATTCAAATGGTTTTAATTCAAGAATGCTTTGGAATATAGACCTTTGGTCTTGTTTTAAAGAAGACATTTGCCAAATTATTTTTGAAGTGCAGTATTATGAAATTATGAAAGTGAAACAGAAAAAAGTTATAACTTTGAGTTTATGAAAATGAACAATGTAAAAATATAATTATTTCTATTTTATATAAAATATATATTATTGCAAAATATATATTTTACTCTAAAATTGCAAGAAAATGTAAGCCAAAAATCTGAAGAAGTTCTAAATTTTAGGTTGACATCTCAAAATTAGCTCTCAGTCAGATTTTATTTGGGCACAGTACCAACACTAGATGGGCAGCCAAGCTTTATTACAGAAGAAAAATAAAGTGTACCGTGTTGCACAGTTTTACAAAACTGTCCACGTGGATGTAAATTGACATTCAGTTTAAAACTATCCGAATCCGTCCCCAGACGATTGTAGTTTTTCTCGTCCCGAAACCTAGGGGCTCCGTAGAAAAAAACCGCTTTTGCTGTCTATGAGAAAAAAGTCGCTTGTTTGGGGTCTTGTTTTCACCAGGTTGGTTGCTTATTTGTCTCGCAAATCTTGGCAACACTGGTTGTCACTGCTGAAAGCGTCGTCTGGTTGTGCCCTAGTGAAAAAGTGTGGTACTGCGCCCAAAAAAATCTCACTGAAAGCTCATTTTTTGAGATATCAACCTAAAATTTGAAACACAGCTTGTTTAGATTTTTTGCTTTGATTTTTCTGCAGGTTTTGAAAATATATTTTTATATAAAATATGAATAATTATGTATGAGTCAGTTAACAGGTTAAAAAGGTCAAAGTATGTAATGTTGTAATCATGCTCACCTAATATTGGTCCCATCCAGTACACAAAAACGATACTCTGCAAAAGTGTTTCCGGGACAGGGGAACTGTATTGAGAATGCCAGTGCTGGGTTGAACACAGCTCCGGTGAGACGTCCACCTTTACAAAACACAGTAGCTTCCTGAACACAGTTGCACGGCAATTAACAGCATATGAATGTTACTGAAATGTCACTAGACAAGATCTGCGTGCTTTAAAGAACAGACAGACAGATAGACAGGGACATAGATACAGAGAAAGATGACTTTGATTTGACAATAACAACACTTGCAGTACTATGGTTGTCCTGAATAATTATTATATTTGAACCATGGTACCACTGGGGAATTTCGGATTAGTGCACACACCCGCATAGACTAAAGTGGTGATGACAGCAGCTATTGCATGAACCCGATATTTCTCCTCCACTTTGTCCAGGTTGGACACCGCAGAGTGTATCACAAACGCGCAGCTCAGCTCCACCGCGGCGGCCTGTAGCAGAGGGGCATTAAGGGGGTTGTTCGTGCATTTAAATTCCTTTAGTGTGTGCTGTTCATGCAGGTCTGAGAGCGCCAGTGACCACAGGCGAGGCATCACTAGCCGTGCCACCACAGCCGCGAGCAGCTGGCATGAGATCTGTGCCAATGCGCGTCTGCGCGTGTGAGTCCCGCGGAAGAGCTGCTCCAGAGAGCCGGTGGGGTTGCAGATCGCACCGTGAAAAGAAAGCACGTGGATCACCGTGATGATGTACGTGAGGGTCAGTCCGATCTGCGGCTCCAGTCTGCCCACTTCCGCCAGCAGCTTTAACTCGTGCGTGCACGCGCACAACTGCAAGGTGGAAATAAACTCCAGCACATAGATGATCCAGTTACGATTTGGGAATAGATATGAAGCTGTCCTTCTAGCCACCTCGCTAAAAACTACAATTCCCACCAGTAAGGCCAGAGAGACGGTGAGATAGGCCATCTTTGTCAGCACCGTCCGGCCTCGCTACGAAAAATCCTGTAAAACTTTAATCCTGTCAGACAACTTTTGTATCAGAACGGGTCCGCCTTTGCGCCATTTACCCGCCTACAATTCAATCTGTGCAGTACTATGACAAAAGACCATAGCAAAAGACTTGATTTATGAATATTAAATAGTTGCTCCCGGGAGTGCTCCAGCACGTAACCTCGTTCATATTAATGATCCAACCTTTATCGTAACAGCCAGAGCCGTTGGTAACAGCGATTCGGATTTCGTCAGCTGACTAGCGCCTACGTCAGAACGTCTTGATACGTAAAATAATATGCACGACTCAATCCTCTACTGTACAGTAGGATAAAAAAACAAAAAACAAAAAAAAACATCGTCCAGTGTTGCCAGAGGTTACAAGAGTAAACATTTATCTGCAAGATAAATAGATTGACCAGAAAAAAACAACAATATAGACTCCCCAAATCACTGTATGCCCTTTTAATCTAACAGAATATTATACTATTGAGACGGGCAGTTTTACTTAAAGGGATAGTTCACTTTGAAAATAATTTTTGATATGTTTTAGCTTACCTCAAGGGCATCCAAGATGTAGGTGTCTTTGTTTCCACAGTATTTTCAATTTTGATATTTTTTAGTCAAACCCATGTTGTCTGTCAGTCATATAATGGAGGTTAAGGGGGTCCACCCTGGGTATACCTCAAAGAGCATGCACAGAGAAGTCCAAATTAAACATGTTTGAATGACTCGTAAATGTAAGTACACATTGATGGCCTAAGACACAAAATTAGCGGTTTGTGTGAGAAAACCAACAGTATTTATATCGTTTTTACCTCGTGTAACCACAGCCATGTCAAACTGTCTCTATACGTCTCTCTTTGTTTATACAGAGATTTCAGAAGTTTTACATTTCACTAAACATATTTAGATATACGGGAAATCGCAATGGAAGATGATTTCGGAATATCTAAATATGTTAAAAAGTAAAACTTCCGAAATCTCTGTGTAAATATTAAGTGACGTCACACGCAAGTGATCATCTCCGGCGGAACATTGAACTGATTCAGTTCGGTTCAGTTGGACATTGCACAACTGATTCAGATCACTTGGACCTGACTGTGATTATACGAGGTAAAAACGATATAAATACTGTTTGTTTTCTCACACAAACCACTTGTTTCATGTCTTAGGCCATCAATGTGTAGGCCTTACATTTATGAGTCATTAAATCATGTTTAATTTGGACTTCTCTGTGCATGCTCTTCTGAGTTGAACCCCTTAGACCTCCATTATATGACTGACAGACAAGAACGGTTTGACCTAAAATATCAAAATTTAAAATACTGTGAAAACAAAGACACCTACATCTTGGATGCCCTTGATGTAAGCTAAAACATCATATAAAATTACTTTCAAAGTGAACTATCCCTTTAAGCTTCTTTATAATAATGTACAGAAAGTCTTTGCTGCCATCTAATGGCATAATAATGTAACTTTCACTGAATTCCATAACCATGTCCATAACACGACTCTTTCTCTTTCGCCGTAATATTATTGAACAACAATATTTAAATTAACAACAATAGCCATTATAAAAGACAAAAGGAAATAAACCCAAGCAAACATTTCAGCCAAACAGATTGTAAAATGTTAGTTTTAATCTGAGGTCTAAATAACTACACAAAAAACTCTTAAAAATAAATGTAGTAACACAACAACAGTATTATTTTTTTTAAATGCAATGACAGTCTGCAAAGGAACTGTTGTATTAAATATAATATAATGTAATATAACATAATGTAAAATAAATGTTTAAATAATATAATGTAGGCCTAATATAAAGAAATATGTAGGCTAATCAGGCATCATATTAGATTTAAAAAGATTTAAATAGATTTTTTTTTAAATCCCAAACTAATGTGTGACTAATAATGTAAATAAACCCATGGCTCTCCAGAGCTGATGCCGGTGGAGAGAGTAAAGTCATATTGGAACATATTTATTTGCGGCAAAACTAGGGGCAAAGGGGCAAAACTGAAAAAGTCTGCATGGGCCGGATGAGCGACATTAGCTATATGGGGTTTGTTTGATATTCATGCCTTAAAAACATTGAAATAAATTAAAACAGTTAAATACACAAATAAAGACATATGAAGAACCAAACCAACCAACAGCTTTCATGATTCATTACAATTTTGGTACTAGGAACTCATAAATGCTTAGTTAAGTTAGCTATTTTGATTAGTTTATTTGTATGATATTTAATACATTATCAATAATCATATACTAATAAAACCCTATTTACTAAACATTTAGGTGCACCGAGTTCACCTTGTTTTGACTAGTAGTTTGTTAACCCTTAATTACCTGCAGAGGGCGCTAAAATACTTAATAATGGGGTTTCGAATGACATCATTAGAGAAGAACCTAGTCATTTTATGATATAAATGCAAAGCCAAAATTAACTCATAGCCTTACATGTAATACTTGCATAGATCTATATCTATCTATCTATCTATCTATCTATCTATCTATCATATCTATCTATCTATCTATCTATCTATCTATCTATCTATCTATCTATATCTATCTATCTATCTATCTATCTATCTATCTATCTATCTATCTATCTATCTATCTATCTATCTATCTATCTATCTATCTATCTATCTATCTATCTGATCTATCTATCTGATTGATTATCTATCTATCTATCTATCTATCTATCTATCTATCTATCTATCTATCTATCTATCTATCTATCTATCTGATCTATATCGGCCACATCTTTTCTACTTCATATCCAAATATCTCGAGTTTGTATGATGAGATCAGCTCATCCTCCTCCAGCACGCATGTGGTGTGTTTAATATTGCATGTTCCTCCTCCGCTGGTGCAGGTGACGCGTCTCGTGAGCGCAGCGCTGCGTGGGGATGTAATGACCACTGGGATCGCGCGTGGGCGGCGCTTCGCGCAGCAGGTTTGTGTGTGTCTCTACAGCAGTGAGACAGACAGAAAATACAGACAGGAGAAGAAGACTGGAGCAAATGAACGCGGAGAGACACTGAATGCGTGAAAGAGCGAGTGAGAGTCTGCTCGGGAAAAATCACAGTCGTGTGTTTGGACAGAGGTGAGTGCCGGTTGCTCTTTACTGTTGTCACGCGTGTCGCGTTCACCGGGATCTTGCGTGACGCGGAGACGCGCTTGCGGCGTGGGGCGCGTGTCTGTGGAGAACAGACAGAGAAAGCGCTGCTTATTCATTTCAGACAGCACAAGGATGTGGGTTTATCAGCAGGAATTGCTCGGATTATAGTGATTTTTCTCCTCGTTTATGTGGTTTGAGATCAAATAACACCGTCTGACTCTGATCTCTGCTTTAGTTACATGTGCCTCCAGCAGCAGAAGGTATGCTTGCCTTATATTCAATCTAACAACATCCAAATATATGCATGTTGGATAATAATAATCATAATAATAACAATATTTGTGATATTTATTTTTCCCAACATATTATTTTAGAAGCAATTGCAATATAAACATTAAATAATGCAGTAATAAATAAATATTAATATATAATTGCATCAACATTATATATTTAATATAACTATTTAGTGCTATCAATAATGTCTGAGTAATTTATATCAATATGTTTTTGTGTGTGTTTTTTTACATGGCTATAATACAATATGTAATAATAAAAAACAGCTATTTAATGCATTTAAATATAAAATATAAGTTCAGTATGTACATAATAATAATGAATAGTAAATATAAATATTACACAATTAATTATTGTTAAAATCATTGTGTGTTCTCATTTATGGGTTACTTTATGCATTATATGTAAAACACTATTGTTGGCTCTGATGAGTTTCTTATGTTTCTCTTTTGTAAGTCGCTTTGGATAAAATCATACAATATACATGTAAAAAAAAAAAATAAAGGCCTAGTTGTCCAACAGTCTGATATGCTCAGCACTGTTTACACTGTTGGGCGTGTAAGCAGCTCATGACTGTGTTCAGAGACTGGACAAGAGAGAAGTCCATCGTCCAAAAATAACACAAGATTGCTGATGGAATGTATATTATATTTTGGAAAAGGAAGATCCACGCTCTGGATGAACCAAAATTGGGAATCTCAGGTTCACCAGTGGGTATTGGATTCTTATTGGATCTCTTGGATCTTTTCCAAATTATGATTTAAATACCATTAGCATTCTTTCAGGATTTTTAAAAAGCCATGAATCTTGTCAGTGATCGAACTACATCGGGTTAGTAAAATATACAGGCTCTTAATATGCTGAAGCTTTTACAAGTGTGTTTATTTAAAAGCATAAATTCAGAATGAAATCTTTAGGGTTATGTGTGTTGTGTGGTTTTATTGCAGTTGTGTTTCAGTATATTTGGTGGATCAGTTTGACATAATAGTGTAAGATAAGAGCAATGGTTCAGCTCACTTTGGACTGAATGGGGTCACATGTATCACCAAAGTCCTTAAAGCAGTTAAGTCAAGCGCGTGTTTCTTCCGGATATTACACCAAGGTCTGATATCTGTAAAGGCCTGTAGAAGAAGCTCTCATACATGCACTTTAAAGGTAACAAGGAAGTGGCAAACAGCACAAATTAATCATTACAATGTTTCACTTCTGAACCAAAATGTCTATCAACTAGTTTGGCTTTTGCGGTCTCGCTTCTAGTTTGTGGTGCACAGGGTTTTCATTCTCATCTTGTTGTCGTCATCATTTAAAGAGTATTTTTAGCAGTGAGATGTCATCATTGTGTTGCGTGTTTTGATTTGAAATGCTCATCCAGTCTAATTTTGTCTTGGTGTGATGTAAATATTTTTGCGCTGCGTCTCTATTTGCTTGAATGCGCATGCATGAAGTACCAGCGTTCTGCAGATCTGTAGATAGTATCAAACCTATTCATTATTAGGGTTGGGGAGCTGTCAGTGTGAAGTGGGGGTCGCTGATTCAGAAGTGAGCACACCCTTGGGCCACACATCACCATATGGTTTCAGTAACACCCTGTTTATCATCCCAAAACATGGGACAAAAACACCCCAACCACTCCTCGCAGATGTGCATTTGGCCTTGAAGCACTGCTGTGACTTCATTCTCATTGTTATGTGAGTGTGTCTGACTGTACTTTTTGATCTGACCAGCTTTTCAAAGGCATTTTACTGTTAGTTAGAACAAATGATAAGCAAGAGACTTCTATAATCAGGATATAGTATTTAGTTTTTAGTGCACTTAATGCTTCTCTTTGGGAAAGTTGTTATGGTGGGAGGATGATGTGGAAATTTTTCATTGCAATAAAGGTCAGGTCAAAGGTAAAATAACACACTTGTGGTTTTGTGTATAAAATGTGTGCAATTTGGACATAATTATGAGATTTATATACCAAATCAGAATTTTTGCATGCATGCACAGAAAGTTTCTCTATTTTAAAGTGCAGTATGTAATTTCTACACCACGTGCGAAAACCAACTTGATTTTATATTGTAGACTTCAGCAGAAAATGTAAATGCCGCTTACCAATGCAAAATTCGTCACCATTATGCTAGGGTATTATGGATGGTTCATGGTTGTGAAAATTGAAAGCTAATTAAGTTAATTAATAAGTTGCTATACATGTTTTTAATACCTCTTTTTATTATTTAGGATGTACCGTATCTTTCAAAAGTTTGCGGTCGGTACAGTATTTTAATGTTTTTGAAAAGTCTTTATGGAGCCGTCTACACAACACTGTTTTAAACTTAAAACAGAAAACATTTTATGCGTTTTGTCTGCTCTTTTACACGACAACGGTGTTTTGGGGGCCTGGAAACGTATAATTTGAAAATTGGGTTCAAAGTGCCAGTTTTTAAAAACGATACTAGGGCTGCACGATTAATCGCGCGATGTTGTTATGTGCATCTGATCATTAAAGCCGGTTCCTTGATTAGCAGTAAATCACCTTCACCTGCTTTCAGATGGAGCGGCATTTACTACAAAGAGCCGTAGTTAACTGACAAGCTGAGCCATATCGCATTAAATATCGCTGGTGATACGTCCTCGATATTAACGCGATTTGGCTCAGCTTGTCAGTAAGTTACGGCTCTTTGTAGTAAATGCCGCTCCATCTGAAAGCAGGTGAAGGTGATTGACTACTAATCAAGGAAGCGGCTTTACTGGTTAGATGCGCATATCAACATCGTGCGATTAATCGTGCAGCCCTAAACGATACCATTATTGTTTTAATGTAAACTACAAAAACATGAATTTGTGAAAACGGTGACGTCATGCGCATGTGTATTATGTGTTTAGTTTTGTGATTCTTTACCAAGTGATATCGCCAACTACAGGCCTGGCAGCATAATACAGCATTTTTAGTACTTTTTGCAAATCTGTGTGAACGGTAATCGATTTAACAATGTTATGTCTGTGTACGCAAAAAAGCAACGGAAAAACTTTTCCGTTTTTAGTACATCATTGTCAAGTAAACGCATCCTTACACCGTGTCCTAACTACACGCGACGCGATAAAATTCCAGCGACAGCAAGCGTGTCTGTCCACACTAGACGTGACTGTGAGACGCCACACGTCAATCAAAAAATCAAAGCCTTTCAGAACAACGTGAAAGCGCACTGTTCCACACTCGCATTGGAAATGGGTAAGGACATAATCAAATCAAGAAATAACATTATTAATAATCAAAACATTAACAAAATATACTCATTGACTAATTTTGTTATGAAGTACAGTTGTATGTTTGCATAGAATTCATTTTGAATGCTATATTATATGCTTTCAAAATCTGAGGTAAATTATTCGTTATCATTGTGGCACATGACCTATTTTTAACTAAAAATAAATATTGTGTACTCATAACCAGTGTAATTTCTTCATTCTGTCAGCCGCGACGTCGCAGAAATAGGATCCGTTTCTAAATTAGAAACTTTGCGTGTCACGGTCTCGTCTGGTTAGGACAAAAACTCTGATAAACATGGAAAAGATACCTTTTATCGCGCGTCGCGTCTAGTTAGGACACGGTGTTATGCTCACCAAGGCTGCATGTATTTGATCAAATTGAAGTAAAAACTGTAATATTGTGAAATACAACAATTTAAAGTGACAATTTTCTTCAAATGTATCCGATTCCGTTTTTGGTCCGTACCAACTAGATAAGATGACTCTGCCCTGTGCTATCGTGAAACTAGATTTCATTCGCCCCAATGTAAAGCATATTTACACTGTCTGAATCGTTCGAAAATAGTATAGAATGCCAGTGACCAGAAAATAGTAATTGTATAAACAAGTGACCAATTTCAGTCTCAGCCAAAGACAAAAAAAATGGACACAGCGATGAGTCGACCCCATAGACTTCAAAGGAGAAAAGTGAAGTCAATTAGAAGCACCCACTTCCGGATTACCAAGCACACTGCACAGGCTCAAACGGAGCTTGATGACGTAGATGTGAAGTAACCTGACTCCGCCAGATGGATTTGCTCCGCATATCCATCTGGAAACCTTCCGTTGAAGTAGTTTTGGTAAGGGGCGAAAATACTGGTTAGCTGATTGGCCTATGTTGGTGATAGACGGGCCAAATCAACCAATCAGATCAACGAAGCACATGACGTACTAACCTGCTGCTACAGGTAAACCTCGTTAGCTCAGCAAATAAGCAACATGTTGGCAAAGGATATTTGCCGTTTATGTAACTACAATTTGCGAATAAAAGGCACCATTTCAGCTGCCCGGTCCATATTTCACAAGAAGGATGCAAGAGAAAAAAGCATTAGCGAGCGGCTAAAAGAATTAGGACTACCGCTGTCTGAAAATGTTTCTAGATCGCGTTGCTTCCGCTTGATTGCGTCACACCTCAACCCGCCTCAAAGCCAACGCTGATTGGACGTTCGTTTGGTGAACTGCTCCCAAATTTTCTTTAACGGAAAGTATCCAGACTGATCTGCGAGTGAAACCTTGAAAGCTCGCGAGATCAGGATGGTCTCGCGAGGCTAGATGTGAAGAGCAACCTGTCTCACAGTTGTACGTCTTCTAGTAGCTGTGCCAAGAGGAATCTGAATCATTCCCTTTCGAATCTTGCAGAGCCGATGAGCGTGAGTATTCGCTGTCCATGAGCTAGCTAGCGTCCCCCGACGCGTACGAGCTTCTACGGTAATTTAATTTCTCTACTGTGCGACAGAGTCCTGTGGTTATGACGCAATTGTTAGCCTATTTTTACAAAAACTGCTTCTACAGGGCCAAAACGTTTATACATTTGCTGTGTTTCTTTAGAGATAAACAATGGACAAATGGAGTCTTTAAACGCCTTAGATGTAAAGTTATTCACTGTCAAAATGACGCCAAAATGAATGGGAGTCAATGAACACAGGTGAAGGCTTGGTAGCCAAGGGCGGCCCCCTGGTAGGCTTCAGTTTCCGGCTGTTGGATTACACCCTTGGTCTCAGCTGAGTCAGCTTTATAATGTAGTGGGTGGGATGGTTTAGATTCTAGAGAGCATTTGATTGGACAGAAAATCTGATGAGAAACTGAAGTGATGTCATTTAAATTGTTGATCCATATTGGGGGAAGTGAGAGACGTAAACTTTGAATGCTTATATCTCCTAAATGCGAATTTTGTGAGTTGTTCAAAGCATTTCTGTTGAATGTTAGAACGCAGGCGAAACGGAACATGGTTTGTGTAACATTAGCAACACATTATTAGCTGTTTGACAACATAGTCAAGCAAAAGACTAAATATATTTATTACCGTTATATGTCTGACGTTGTAGAAAGTGATACCATTGTGCATCGTTTACCTCAGTAAGTTGACCGAGTGGATCTCTGAGCTGGTGTGAGTGAGTGGAGGCGGGGCTAATTTGCTCAAATGAAGCAAGGGTTTAAAGTTCATGCTGTTCTTGCTGAATAAAATAATTTATTTTCAAAATAATCTTTCTGAGCTTACATGTGGTGATCTTTTTTTTTTATTTGTTTGTAGAAAAACAATGGAAGAAACAAGTTAGAGTAAAAATAAGGAGGTTCTACTGATGGAAGTAGAAGCATGTGGGAATATTTGATCTATTCTGTTGCTAACAAAAGCAAGAATGCAGATTGTGTTAGCCAGTTACAGCGGCGGACAATGCTGCTACTCTGTATTGTTGCAGGAAAGGGAATAAAAAGGGTTTAATCTTAAGGTCACGTACATAAAAAAAGAAGCATTGCATGGGAAGAGTGTAGGAGTCAGTAGTGGGCTCAGTTTAGTGTCACCGGTCAGATGCCTGTTTGGCGTAGTGATTTTCATGTGACTGCTTAAAAGTCTCATAATTAGCAGAAAGATTTCCCTTGATCTTTTGAAATAGTTCATTGTATTCTGATTATGAAACTAAGCTGAAATGATGTCAATACAACAAAACAATACTGCACTGACATCCATGTTGCTCCCATTATGTAGTTTGCGTATTCATATTAAGAGATTTTGCTCATGAGGTGGATAACAAGAGCTGGAATGCGCATTCAGAATTTTATAACCTAATTTACTTGTGCAAGTTCAGTCGCTGCGTACTTTTAGAAGGTTCAGTGAGTTTAGGCAGCATGCGTACAGGTTTTGAATTTGCGTTCCTGTGGCCCATTTTTCCCCTGCCTTTTTTATTGTTATGCAATGCCTGTCACTGTACGTTATCATCTCAGCACAAGTCCCCGAATGAGTTCAGAAGAAATGAGCCTCTGTCCGCTTTTCCTCTTCCAACCCCATTTATTTAACCAGGATCCAACTCTTCCTCACGCTTTTTCCAGCTCAGCTTGTACTGTATGGCACATTGGCTTTGAATTGTCATGCTCAGGACAGAAAGATACCACACAGAACATCCTAACAGTGCTTAAAGGTAGTGTATGTCAGAATTTTATAAAGACTTTTTTCCAAATATGTTTAAACTTTCTATATACATCAATGCATAATTAAAATCTAAGTACTCTGAAAAAAAAGAGTATAAAAATCGAGTGACTCTAGACCGTTTAATCTGCACTAAACGCAGCTCATTATTTCGAACCGTGACGAAACAATGGATTGGCTTAGGCGACTGTCACCTCTCGCAACCATGGCAACCACCCTTTTGCCACACAGGACCTGCCTACTTGCGCGTATCCAGATAGTACTTGTTCGCATGCCCTGGTTTGAGCTTGAAGATGCAAAACTCGACGCAGCAGGTCCTCTTGTCTAAAAAGTGATCCTTTTTACTGTCTATGGGTAACGTTAACTTACTTGTCTCGGGAGTGTAGTCCTCATCAGAATCAACAATGCTTTCAACCTAAGTGACAGTGTTTTACAAAAATCGTAATTTTTTTATATTGTTGGTATATAAATACCGGTAGTTACTGTATAACATGCTGCATTCATGTCTTGAGCTTTACCTTGTTGAAAAAAAAAATGTGCCAATGTTATTCCACTTTCATCCTTGTGTTGTATCTAAGGGTTAATGCCTGACGAGGTGTCAATTGTCAGGTATTAAAGGACGATGGCGAGGCGTGAACCGTCCGACGTGCAGCGGATGAAAGTTTTTACAAACAATAACTTGGTTTCCCTGGATACGCCTGATGGTTTATTTAGCTATTTTATGAGCCAGAAAGTTCTTTTTTTTCTCATGTAATTAGGCTTGTCTAGCCATGGGCGTAACAATTTCGTTTTTTTAAACTTATAATTAGAATACACCGTTAAGCATAGGATAATGCCTGAACTAGACGTTTGTTTTGATACAAAAAATTATAAACGGATACTTTGCCTGCCTGTTGCTAATGGTTACTCACAGCTGACGTAGCATTTATTTATTAATTTTGAATGGTAAACAGTCAGTTTCACCAGAACTCCTTTACTAGGTGTCCTCTATCAGTTTTTAATGGACACCCTGCAGCCAATCAGAATCGAGTATCCACCCAGACCATGGTATAACTGTATTTTGTTAATGCTTCTCTGGTCAATCGTGCCACCTAGCGGTATGTTATTCCCCAATAACAACTGGTAAAAATTAAAAACTGATAACAGGCTCATCCGGGTAACTGAACTCAGCAGCGCTTTACGCTTGCAAGGAAAGTGTTTTGCAGTTGGTGAGATAATTACATTTTATTATAAAAAATTCTAACACAAATCAACATTTTGTGTACAGTTATTTCATTGTCATTCGGTAATGCGGACTTGATCTCTTGTTTCACACAAACGCAGCTGCTGCCATTTTGCGACAATAGGTGGTTTGCAGTCACGTGATTGTGTTGACGCGCGGACTGCAGGTGGAGGGCAAGGAGTGAAGAGCGCAATGGACGAGATGGAGGAAATATCCGTACTGTACTACCTTAGACGCTATTACAAGAGAAATATATAAACAGAAAATCGAAACATATGTTGGACGTGATCCTTACGTTATGAAGAGTACCGATTTTCAACTGAATTGAGAGATTTGCCTGCCATCGAGGCTGTAGATATCAGCAACTAAAGCCCTATTCGCACGGGATTAGTATTACCTGGGGACCACACATGTGAATTTGAAATTACCCACCCACATCTGAGTTTCGTGTGGCGCATTCGCACGGGATAAGCGAAGCCTGTGATCTAATCGTTCTTTTGTTTTTGCTCTTATGGTTTTCAGCTTTCTCTTTCTGCAAATTGTATGAGTTAGTTGTACTAGCAATATGACCCGCACCCAAAATACTATTAAAACACTTCAACTCAGCCTCTATTATCCGTGAAAGATGGATAAAAAGGCGCAGATGAAAAAAAAACCTTGAAAAAATGATATATGATCCGGCCAAATCACAGAGATGTCGATTCGCACAGGGACTAATATTATCACAGGACCTCGGTGTTCGGCGAAATATAGTAGGTAATTTGCGGGGGAATTATTACTTTACAAATTACAGACATGGCCGATTCGCACAGGATTAAGATAACAGACAAACTCCGCAATTATTACAAATTACTACAGGTCACCAGATAATACTAATCCCGTGCGAATAGGGCTTTACAGACATGCTTTGACTTTACAAAGTTCAGAAACTGGCACGTTACACAAACAGCCACATAAGTGTATTTAAACACCTGAATAATGTAATTATAAGCCACATAAATAATGTATTAACTCACATTTGACGAAGTGATCACTGCACACTGTACAAACACACAGGCATTTTCCCATTCGGCTCCTCCGCAGACGCAAATTAGGTTTACAAGGCATTTTTTACCGGTGTTTTTCTGTCAATTTCTTGTATTTTCCCCCCTTATGAACAACAACTTTTGGCACACAATAAAAAAATCTTTGTGGTTTGATCGATTTGAGCAACCATAAACGACGCAAAACATAGGCATTTGAGTGTGTTATAGTGCTTCCTAATATAGAAATTCACTTCCTGCCCTCCATCTGATCTTCGCGCCATGGCAACGCAGTGTCGTGACGTCACGTGAAAACAAGCTATTGTTTTGTACACTGTAATGGATTATAAGATAAAAAACAGGTACAATTTTAAAATGGTTTCATCTCAAATCAATATCTCTTTTCCCCATAATTATTTATGTGGTGCAGTGCAGTGTAATAAGTGTTATGACTCTACTACCGTGTCCCTTAAATATTCGTCTAATTTTAACTTGCCGCTTGCTAGAAAATGCTTTCTCTTCGGAAGCTTTACATTTAGAGAGCTAATAAAATATTTTCGATCAATATTTCATGTCTAATTATTTACTTATGTAAATAAGCAAGTAAGTAGCCATGTAATAAGTAACCTCTGCTTCTCATCGGGGTCCTGATAACCCTGTCAAGGTTTATTTTGCTATAACAACTTGCTGAATGTACATTATCCTATACATAAAACTGGTTGTTATTTGTGGATTGCTATTGGTGTGTCTCCTGTGAGTGACGGAGTTGTCCCGCCCTCACGCCAGTAAACACATCATCAGAGAAGAGAGAGATGTTGCAGCAAGAGGGAGGGGAAGTTATTTTGTTTAAAGATTATGAGGGCACATAAATGTAAAAAAAGATATCCACTTGATATTATAATCATTTATAATCTGTATTGCAATACATATCATGTATGAAACAGCTTCACAGACAGTCTTTTCAAACACTTTATCATTATATCTGTGTAACAAATACTCATTATCACATAACTTAAGTACTGGGATAGAAGTTTATAGCTTCGATATAAACATTGATATCTATGGAAGTGATCAAAACGGAGCAAATCCCTTTTTGAAGGGATTCAAATACCGATTGTATAAAATATATTGTTACACCAGTAGGTGGCAACAAGTGACTGTTTAAAATGTTATTTTTCATTGAATCATTCACTCAAGAGATTCGTTCAAAAACAATTATTCATCCAGTAATGAAACAAGTTACAAGCAGTATTAATTAGTGAGTCATTGAATCAGTCATTCATTCAAGTTAATTAAGCATTTTAAGTAGACTGTAGCAATTAACATTTTGTCAGATCTTTCAAGAACAGTGCTGCTCTATACTGCTATATTCCATTTAAAAAAAAAGATTTGTCATTTTTTTCTTTTATGGTGACTTATAGCTTATTTTAGCCAAATTCTCATGCACATTTACTATATAGTGTGTCAAATCAATCAGAGATCTTGTTAGGATGCTGCCAGTGCCTTAGAAGGGAATGGCCTGTGTGGGGAGTAGATGGCAAGAATGAACTTGTGACTCATGCTTTTACACCTGTTTCACATTGCATAATGTCATCATCACAGAGTTGCTTTGTGTATCAGTCATTGTTTGGAATGGAAAATACCTGGATGAGAGTCTCATGATGAGTCTGATTCACTCTTGACCTCTCAAGCAGTGGTTGACAGATACAGGAAGTTCATAAATGTCTCGAGTTCCTCTAAACTGTGTTAAGTTCTGTATGACCTTATGAGTCCCAAGCCTCTTGTTTCTTATTTTAGAGATGACTGTATTCTGTCATCACTCTGCTTTTCCAGCAGAATCCTTTAAATATAAACTTCATTTTCACACCCCTACAATAGTAAACCATAAAACAAACTCCACCCACTCTATGTGCTCTGATATGACTATAAGAGTCTATAAGAGTCTATCTGTAAGAGTCCACATGCACAATTCTTTGAGGAACATTCAACGTTCAGAATGGGCCCTCACGGTTTCTTGAAGTTTGGTTGATTTTCACAAGTCACATGTTTAGGTTAAAGCTCCAGTCCGTAACTTTTTGGGGTTAAAAATGATCCTAAATAAATTTGAGCAAGTACATACCCAGCCAGTGTTCAAAACTATCTGCTTGCCTTAGCTTGATTCAAAGCGGTAAGCTTGTAATAATGTTTTTAATTCCAGTGGTACTGGTGGATTTCCCAGTAAATTTGAGCACATCTGTACACATAAAGAAGGAGTCCCGGATAGTAAAAGCTATTAGGACTGGGAATCTCTGGGTACTTCACGATACGATACGCGAGTAAATTGTTCATGATATGGCTATACTGCGATAATCCATATATTATCAGTAATAACTCACAATATATCATGTTTTAAGAAATACAAATTTTTTTTTTTTAGTTAGGAAACTAAATCTCCATTTATTTTTTGGATGAAACACCATAACAAAAACAAAAAACAACTCAGTTGCAACAAAACAGTCACAGACACTATTTTAAGTGTAACATTGCTGCAATCAGTAGTAATACTTTGTATTCGACAAACGGTGAAACCATTTGGGTGCAGAAATAACTGTAAGACTGAGGACAGATTTAGTGTAAACAATACTATATGGTTATCCTTCATAAACATGAACAGTGACACTATTAAGTGCCGATCCAATTTGTGATTGACTTTGCCCTCATAGAACAAGGTGGTAGCTTTGCCTAGTGTTTATGTTGGGGAGTGTTGGCTTTAGGCCAGCACCAACCACGGCTTTCTCATAGAGCTCAGGGTGTTGCCGTGTGAGGTGGCGTGCATGTTGTTCATGTTTCCTGTGTAGCGGACTTTTGCAAAGCAGCTCTTGCATATTGCGCAGTCCTTTTCTAGCTTTGCCCCGTCTGCACTGCTATGTAATCCAAAGTGAGTCCACACTTTGGATTTAAATGTTACTGGAGCATCCTTTAACTTCTTGCTCTCACTTCTAATTTCCTCGCTTGACTTTGCCATTTTCAAGTGTGTGTGTAGTGTGTACGTCTTAGGGTGTACTCACACTAGCCAGTTTGAACCGGTGCCTGAGTGCGTTTGACCACCAAAGCGCGGTTCGTTTGACTCAGTGTGAGTGCTCTGAACACGTGCCCGGGCGCGGCTCGATTGGCCGGCCTGGCCCGCTTGGGTGGTGGTGGGCCAGAGCACGGTTCAGTTGGACTCAGGCGCGGCTCGTATGCAGTGTGAGCGCTAACCGTGCTGGAGCACGAACAGGCACGCGTGACGTGCAAACCTCATACGAGCAGCACGATATCGTGAAAATTTTCGCGCCACTCTATGAGAGGGCTGTGAACCACCGTGGACCAAATGACACAAAATTGTACTCGGGCCGTTCATGGCAACCATGCCTAGTGTGAGTACACCCTTAAAGGAGTTCTCCGCAAACAATGAACCTTTGAGTCATGTATAGACACTCATTATGTTACTGTGTTCGTGTGGGGCTATTTTGAGCCTTGTCAGTGGTATAAACTAGCGACTCTTTACTTAGTAATGCCCAGTGCTAGCATTATACGCTAAACAGTTTTTAGAGATACAACTCTTTACATTCGATTATCATGAAAACAAATCTCAGAGAACGCTCGACTAGGTACCAATGTTTTATTAGACCAAAGGTTCATTGTTCGCCGGAGTTTCTCCTTTAAGCCCAGAACAGCCAAACTCGCAACATGCGCCCCCTATCTACTTCTGGAGGAAGGTCTCATCAAGGGATATTGAATAAGTGTTTTATAATGGCTTTTAAGATCGACATTTGGCAAGAGCGCATCAAGAATCGATCGCAGGAGTAAATATCGTGACATATCGCCATAGCTATATTTTGGCGTACCCCTATATACAGAGCCGGATTAAATAAATCGACTACACTAGGCAGACTGCATTTTTTGGGCCCCCTCTATCAATGTTAATTATGAATTGAAATCTGAAACTTACTAAAGTTACTGATAAAAGTAACTTTTACATAGCCTAGTCTTTGGTTACAAATTGGTTGTTTGTCAGGCAAAAATACACTCATCGAGACCACTCTTCAGGTACACCTGTCCAACTGCTCGTTAACACTTAATTTCTAAGCAGCCAATCACATGGCGGCAACTCAGTGCATTTAGGCATGTAGACATGGTCAAGACAATCTCCTGCAGTTCAAACCGAGCATCAGTATGGGGAAGAAAGGTGATTTGAGTGACTTTGAACGTGGCATGATTGTTGGTGCCAGAAGGGCTGGTCTGAGTATTTCAGAAACTGCTAATCTACTGGGATTTTCACGCACAACCATCTCTAGGGTTTACAGAGAATGGTCCGAAAAAGAAAAAACATCCAGTGAGCGGCAGTTCTGTGGGCGGAAATGCCTTGTTGATGCCAGAGGTCAGAGGAGAATGGCCAGACTGGTTCGAGCTGATAGAAGGGCAACAGTGACTCAAATAACCACCCGTTACAACCAAGGTGGGCAGAAGAGCATCTCTGAACGCACAGTACGTCGAACTTTGAGGCAGATGGGCTACAGCAGCAGAAGACCACACCGGGTGCCACTCCTTTCAGCTAAGAACAGGAAACTGAGGCTACAATTTGCACAAGCTCATCGAAATTGGACAATAGAAGATTGGAAAAACGTTGCCTGGTCTGATGAGTCTCGATTTCTGCTGCGACATTCGGATGGTAGGGTCAGAATTTGGCGTCTACAACATGAAAGCATGGATCCATCCTGCCTTGTATCAATGGTTCAGGCTGGTGGTGGTGGTGTCATGGTGTGGGGAATATTTTCTTGGCACTCTTTGGGCCCCTTGGTACCAATTGAGCATCGTTGCAACGCCACAGCCTACCTGAGTATTGTTGCTGACCATGTCCATCCCTTTATGACCACAATGTACCCAACTTCTGATGGCTACTTTCAGCAGGATAATGCGCCATGTCATAAAGCTGGAATCATCTCAGACTGGTTTCTTGAACATGACAATGAGTTCGCTGTACTCAAATGGCCTCCACAGTCACCAGATCTCAATCCAATAGAGCATCTTTGGGATGTGGTGGAACGGGAGATTCGCATCATGGATGTGCAGCCGACAAATCTGCGGCAACTGTGTGATGCCATCATGTCAATATGGACCAAACTCCCTGAGGAATGCTTCCAGCACCTTGTTGAATCTATGCCACGAAGAATTGAGGCAGTTCTGAAGGCAAAAGGGGTTCAACCCGTTACTAGCATGGGGTACCTAATAAAGTGGCCGGTGAGTGTAAGTCATGTGTTATATATTAAACAGTCTATCAGACTTTTTTGATATTCATTATTTATATGTCATTACATGGCTATATTAAATGCTATTAAATTAGCCTCATCTTATCCATTGGGAGTGTCACTGTTAAGGCAGTAGAACCAGTAAATAACCAATAGGTGTCAGTAAACTATGTAAACCTGTATACATTTAATCAACACATTTAATTAAGATTTTCTGCAAAATGCAATAGCTTGCAACATTTATAACTGTTAAGAGCAATAAGGCAAACATGACCCCATTCACATTCATCAAGACCATTTAGATTTAAACTATGGAAAACTAAAGGTATTCAGACTATTAAAGACTTGTATATGAATGGAATACTTACACTACTTACATTCAAGAATTGTGTGATAAACACCAGATTCCCTCAAAACACATTTTTTTCAGATATTCACAGCTTAAAAGTTTTATGTCTTCCAGGTCTACAGATATTATGTACATTCCCAAGCTGTCATTAATAGAGGAAATAATTGGGAAAAGAGGTGAAAAGGGCCAATTATCAAATTATTATAATTTAATAATGGCTAACTCTAAAGAGTCTGCTGTAGACAAATTAAATGAATGAACTTGTAGGCGCAAAAACAAATTATAAACACGCAGCTTAAATTATTACAGTATAAATGGTTGACAAACAACACCTGAAAAACTCAATCATATGTCTTGCAATATTTCTGATATATGTACAAAATGCCCAAATTATAAAGTAACTGTAATTCATTGTCTATGGGGATGTTCTGATATACAGAAGTTCTGGAAGAATGTCATAAACTGTTTGTCAACATAGTGTTTTAGTCCTGAGAACTACATTAAATAGGCCTACATAGGATATTAATCCTGATTCCTTAAAATGAAAGCTATGTTTTGACAACCAAATTAATGACAGACCATGTCTGCTGTCACTGTGAGCTCGTGCTAATCACTAATATTATACAGTCGCGTGCGATGTGCTTATTTAAAGACATAACCGACTTAGAGGATACACACCAGTCACCAAGACCGAAATTGACATAATTTTTGCATGTTTTTGATTGTTAAAGCGATATAATCCAAGCAAATAACTGTTGTTACCCGCGAGCGTGTGAGGCGGCTTGTACAGTATGCAGAAAAAAAATCTCTCAGACAGCGCGCAAGTCTACCGGATAGTTCAAGATCGCGTGAATTTTTAAACTGTGGTAAGACATAAGACGTGCAAAGGGTAAACTGTAGTTACTCATGATGCAATGCTGACCTTATGCAAATGAAAATTCCGTCTATTCGACTCCGAAACGCGAGTGAATTATCGCCGCCTGAACGAGATGGGACCTTTGTACGTTTTAATTTTTTCCCCTCATTCTGGGCCCCTCCCGCCAATCGGGCCCTAGGCACGTGCCTCAGTTTGCCTTTGCGTTAATCCGGTCTCTGCCCCTATAAGCTATATTGTGTGTATGTGTGAGAATGCTGGAGGTGGAGATTTATGGCCGTTTCTCACCAGAAATGTTCAAACGACAATCACCAGTTGCAACTGGAGATTCACCCGTAATAATATCTGAAGGGCATTAAATAGTCACGCAATGCTGATGTTAACATTTAACAGTTTGGGAACAAATATCACGTCAAACCGTGCAATTTATACTCAAGCGATCATTAGATTTAATTAGTGTGATTTACTCCAATGCTCTTTTTCCCTTAGTTGGTCAAAACAAAAGTGGATGTTACTTGTTCAGATTAGGGCTGCATCGACTGCATCACTTTAACATCGATATCGCGATGTGCGCATCCATCGATAGTCACATCGCAAGAATGTGCGATGTCTCTAGGGATCGTAGTTAATCCGTGATTCGTGATCAGTAGGCTGCGTGCCAGCAGCTCCCCGGCCCGTAACGCTTGTGATTTGTGGATTAAATGCAAAGTTTAACCATCATCATAGTGAGAGTTTATCAATTTGCAAGTCCTGTCAGTTTAAACATCAAGCGCAAGAAGACTGGAACTTGCGCGCTGTTTTCCGTTTTCTACTAAAAGCGCATTTTTGTCCCGCCAAACTTAACCGGTGAATGATGTAGATGACGATGAGTGACTTCTGCGCTCGTTTAACTGAGAGAGAAGTTCTGGGTCGCGCAGTGCACTTCACCGTCTTCAACTCTCTGCTCTCCCTGCTCGTGCATATCAATGAATTGAGTTAACTGAATATCTTTGAGAATACATGACGGTGAAAACTTTTTCTGAACTAACTACTGGTCTGTGAATTGCTGTTCCACACATTCAGATGACATTACATAAACCACACTTTCAAAAAAAAAAAAAAAAAAATGCGATCCGGTGATTAAATGTTTTCCGTGTCTTACAGAAATCTTGTGCGATGTCCTGAACCTGCCTGGATAATCACACAGCGGATATGGCGTGGTTCGTTAATGAAACGTCCAATTCGCGAACTAATGACTCATTTGAACCGATTCACTTTAATGAATGGTTAAAACAACTGATCTATTCAACACTGAACTCAAGAGACATAAATCGGAAACAATTTACAATAAGGTTCCATTTATTAAAGCCTATAGGCTTTAATAAATGGAATTTATTTATAAATGGATTAAAAATCCATTTATTAAATGCTTTAATAAATGGATTATTATTAATGTAGTTAACTATAAGTTAACTGACATTAATAATAATAATTCATTACATGTATATAGTGCTTTCTCTGCACTCAAAGTGCTTTATATACAACCACCACTAATGTGCAGCATCCTGTTAACATAACCTGTTAACGACATTAGTAAACATTCAATTAATTAATATTAGTTTCTATGCGGATATACTCCATAACAAATCCGCCCCAGTCATTCAATGATTCATTCTTTCCAAATAGAGCTTTTTAAATCATCTGAGAAATTATTCTGATATCGCAATATATATTACCGGAAATATAAAGTATCGCAATGCCATTTTTTACCAATATACGTGCAGCCCTAGTTCAGATTACATTTTTTTTGTTTTTTGATCATACTTCCAAAAAATCTGTGATTCTGAATGACAGTATTCACACCGGCACGGTGACTGACAGCTGCACAGTCTCCTAGAGTTGATAATTCCGCTAATAACTGCAATTGCAGATTTCAAACTGAGATGGCGACAAAGAGGAAAAACTACAGACTGCTGCTTTAAATATGTTTGTTTTGCTTTGTGGCATTGGCAAGATATTCAAGTTAAATTCTCTGTTTAAAAATATAGATATATATTTATTTATTTATAACAAAAAAGATACTCATGGATTGTGTTAAGTGTGGTAATGAAACTTTTTTTTGTAAAAGAAAATTCAGCATAAGTGGACAAAGAAAGAATAAACTGCTAGAAATGTGTGAGATAGAGCCCCTTTGAAAAGTGAACTCAAAGGCAGAAGACAGAGAAGTATGTGTGTGCTCCGCTGGAGCGTTTCACTCCCAGCATGCCGTGCATGCGTGCATTATTCAGCACGTTGTCATGGCGATGGGCACCTCTGAGTATTGGGCTTCATAAGGGAGGAGCTGGACAGCTGGTGGATGGAGACAGCTGCGTCATGGATTCTCCTCATTTCCAGTGTTTGTGAGGGGTGGGATAGCAAATATTTTCAGATTTTGCAGATTTCTGACTGTGGACCATTTTGTCACCAAGGTACTGCTTTTTACCTTACTTTATGAAATATGCTAAATCTGACCAAACTTGCTTTTGGAAACTTTTAGTGACATCCACAAGTGGAGGAAAAAGAAGTTATACTTGGGAATAGACTAATCAGTAGCAAGTTATTATTTGATTAGGGTTATTTTTAAAATTACAAAATAAAAAGAAAGTAAATAAATAAGACGACCATACTAATACTGTTTTTGACCCCCTTTTGGCCTTCAGAACTGCCTTAATTCTACATGGTATTCATTCAACAAGGTGCTGAAAGATGCTCTATTGGGTTGAGATCTGGTGCCTGTGGGGGCCCTTTTAATACAGTGAACTCATCGTCATGTTCAAGAAACCAATTTGAAATGATTCAAGCTTTGTGACATGGTGCATTATCCTGCTGGAAGTAGCCATCAGAGGATGGTGGCCATAAAGGGATGGACATGGACACACCATTACACCACCACCACCAGCCTGCACAGTGGTAACAAGGCATGATGGATCCATGTTCTCTGACTCTACCATCTAAATCTGTCCAGGCAACATTTTTTTTTTAAATTTTTTTTTAAATCTGACCAGGTAACATTCAGTCTTCAACTGTCCAATTTTGGTGAGCTCTTGCAAATTGTTGCCTCTTTTTCCTAATTGTATACTCAGACCAGCCGGTCTAGCACCAACAACCATGCTATGCTCAAAATTGCTTAAATCACCTTTCTTTCCCATTCTGACATTCAGTTTGGAGTTCAGGAGATTGTCTTGACCAGGAACTTATCCCTAAATGCATTGAAGCAACTGCCATGTGATTGGTTGATTAGGTAATTGCATTAATGAGAAATTGAACAGGTGTTCCTAATAACCCTTTAGGTGAGTGTATAGCCTATACACTCGGGGGCAGCAGCAAGACGAAGACGACATCTATGCGACACACAAAGCAGTTTGTTTATATCTATGGATTCAACATGTCAGCAGACGCGAAGCTACCTTTTGATGCAGCCTTAGATATTGTTCTAAGTACTTAAGAATGCAAGTTTATTTAGAAAAAAGAGCCGCTTTGGCGTTAAACGTCGCGAGACCCCAGTCGTTATTGTTGTCTCGACATTAATCGTCCTAATGGAGGACTGGGTACAGGAGGCGGTCAACCTTGGAATATCTGCCGCTCAGCTGTGTTCCGAGAAAGAAAATGCGATAAAGAATTGTCGAAACCAACTTCTGTTCGGGGCCGAGGCCTGGATGAGCGCAAAGTGGCAAGACATGTTAGCCACGGAGTTTTATAGAACCAACCTGCTTGGCATCGTCATCGACGAAGTCCATTTAACTTGGCTATGAGCTAAGTAAGTTACAGGAGCATTTGATAGACATTCTTAGCACCCAATAAACGGCGTGGTGCATTCGTAAACCACGCCTCAAATACGAGAAATTGTGCATGTGGTTCCTAGACCCAAGTCTCAACGAAAATTGGGTCCTGCATTAGCCAGGCTAACTTATTGCTGTTATTATTGAAAAAGTTCCCTTATTTGACCAAATCAAATGCAAGTGCATGTTAGGTTTAGCTGTGAAACAGGTGTGTATCTGGGACTGGAGATGTTTTGGGACTGACATACTGTTCTCAAACTATGATTGCTAGGAAATCTGTTTCTTCATGCCAGAGCAGACACTGTGCCCTCGCTGTACAAGTTCATCATTCTTCACTCAGACAGCCATCAATCACCCAGCATTCCCTGCATTCTGCACCATGCTCGTACTCTTATGGCTATCCATTTAAAAGTGATGGAGCCTTCCCAGTGCATTGTGGGATAGCCTGTCTGGAGCACTTTATCTGCTTTTCCCCTTGATCTCTGCTCAAGAGTGCTGTAAAATAGTCCATCTGCAGACCTCAGAGGTTCAATCGCTCGGTCCGAACCAGAGCTCAAGCCATACTTCATCCTGAGAAGTCAATGCAGTTGTTATACTCTTGGCTTGTTGCAGGCATGTAATAAACGTGGTTTCTGTTTTGTAGTGTAGCTGGGTTTGATCTAAAATATACTATCAGCAGTTGTCTTAGAATGTCACAACTTGCATGGCATGCCATGGAAACCCAACACATTTTCTAACTTGTTTTTCTCATGATTGAATTTCACTGTTTCCCCTATATACAAAAAGGTCTGGTTGACATAACTTTTTTTCTATTACAAATACAATATATATATATCAATATAATAATATAATGTAATAATAATGATATATAGCAATGTTATTTAAATGTGTATGTATGTGTGTGTGTGTGTGTGTATATATATATATATATATATATATATATATATATATATATATATATACATATACATATACATATATATATATATATATATATATACATACATATATATATATATATATATATATATATATATATATATATATATATATATATATATATATATATATACATATATATATATATATATATATACATATATATATATATATATACGTATATATATATATATATATATATATATATATATATATATATATATATATATATATATACATATATACACACACACACACACACACACACACACACACACACACACCTACACAGCTACCGTTCAAAAGATTTAGGTAAGATTTTTTATGTTTTTAAAAGTCTCTTCTGCTCACCTTTTTTAATAAAAAAATACACAAAAAACACAGTAATATTGTGAAATATTATGACAATTAAAAAATTACTTTTTTATGTTAATATATATTAAAATGTAATTTATTCCTCTGAAAAAAAGCTGAAATTTCAGCATCATTACTCCAGTCTTCAGTGTCACATGATCCTTCATAAATCACTCTAATATGATGATTTTATGCTCCAAAAACATGTATGATTATTATCCATGTTGAAAACAGTTGTGAATTTCTGAATTTTTATTTCAGGATTCTTTGAATAGAAAATTCAAAAGAACAGTTTTTATCTGAAATGGAAAGCTTTTGTTACATTAAACACTACCCTTTAAAAAGTTTGGGGTCAGTAAGAAATTTGTATTTTATTTTTGGGGAAATAAATAAGAAATCAATACTTCTATTCATCAAGGATGAGTTACATTGATCAAAAGTTACAGTAAAGACATTTATAATGTTTGAAAAGATTCTAATTTAATTAAATAAATGTCTATTGTTCTTTGAACTTTCTATTCATCAAAGAATCCTGAAATAAAAATGTAAAAAACTGTTTTCAACATGGATAATAATCATACATGTTTTTGGAGCATAAAATCATCATATTAGAGTGATTTGTGAAGGATCATGTGACACTGAAGACTGGAGTAATGATGATGAAAATTCAGCTTTTTTTCAGTAGGAATAAATTACTTTTTAATATATATTAACATAAAAAAGTCATTTTAAATTGTCATAATATTTCACAATATTACTGTGTTTTTTGTGTAGCTTTTATCAAAAAATTGCAGCCTTGGTGAGCAGAAGAGACTTTCTTTAGATATATATAATACAAAATACATATATATATATATATATATATATATATATATATATATATATATATATATATATATATATATATATATATATATATATCTTAATTGTTGTGGAACTACTTTGTCACAGTTTTCAAAAGGGTCCAATAACCTTGTCGCAGCAACTTTTTTGAACAAATATTTTTAGACAATAATTCAACTAACTCATGAAGAAAGCCGACGTTTTTGTTCCTGAGTTTAGTTCATCAGTGTTTTTGAATGAACCGGTTGAATGAATAAATCAGTGACTCGCTCATTAAGACGGTCATTTGTCACCACACACTGGCATGTCAATCTTTCTTGCAGAAAGAGTCAACACTAATGCATATTTGCCCATTTATATTTGAATCTTATGAAAAATCATTGTAAAGTTGCTTCCCTCAAACATGCACCATAGTTGGACACAAAACAATTAGTCTTTCTTTGGTCTCTTTCTCTGGTTTCAGCAGTATATACCTGATACCTATGGGCCTTCTTTTATAGCAGCAGAGGTGAGTGAGGTTGGTGGGGGTGGTTTGATGAATAATAGAAAAGATCTATTCCTCCACAGGCTATGCAGTTGTTCTCATTTTCACTCCTAAAATCTCTCACAAGCTCCCAAACACACCAGAAAGTTCATAGACAGGAGAGAGAGTTTATTTTACATACATGTTTTTGTTTTCTTACATATTGATTTATTTACTATTCTTAATTATTGATTTATTTTCTAAAATATTGATTTATTTGTCTTTTCTTAACCCTCTGGGGTTATCGGGTAAATAATGACCCGAAGCGTTTAAATTTTAATTTTTTTTTAAATTGGTAGCTTCATCCGAAATGGTCCGAAACTGGTTATTTCAATGCTACTTGGTATATGAACACCCAAAAAATTGGGGACAGGATTTTGAAAAGTCTAAGTGGTCGGAAAAAAAATAGTCACACTCAGGACCTTTGGGTCAAAAATGACCCGCATAGGAAATGAATGGGAAATTGGCAAATATGTGAATTAAATCTGCAAATACGCAGTTTTTTTGTGCGTACAATCTACAAATCAGCATCGATCTTGAAAAAAGCACACAACAGTGAAGGGGAGACTCTATAAAACATCAAGAGTGCAAAACAGACACATCCACACACACACAAACACACCTTTATACACAAACACACCAAAAATTTCATATTATACATGTGTTTGTATTTTTAAAAAGCTCAGTTTGTCCATAAGATGGCATCCATCTAATTTCAAAAATTGCTTTTATGAGGCCTAGGCTTAACTCCAAAATGAAATACAGCTTTAAAAAAAAAAAAAAAAAAAATCAATTCTATTATATTCAATGGGAAAAATTCTGGTCATAATTATTTGCATTAATACTAATTATAATTTTTTTTTTTCTGAAATTTCTCAAAACACCAAGAAAGAAAAGGAAAAATATTATAAAAAACAAGTAAAAAAAATATATGATTTTCTTTTTTAAATATGAATCCCACCCTTCGGGTCAAATTTTAACCCGAAGGTCCTGAGTGTGACTGTTAAACGAGAGAATCCCAGAGGGTTAAATATTGATTTATATTTTTATAATTGTAATTATTTTTTTAATTTATTTTTTTTAATTAAAAATATATTTATTAGAGGTGGTTGCAGAGGCAGACATTACCATTACTTTTGCTCATAAGTGTGAGGAGAGGTGTGATCAGGACTTTCAGAGATCCACCTGTTGGTTAAATAAATTGAGAAGTCCTGGCAGCCACAGAAAATACTTTAGCATCATTCCGGTGATATTTCTGTGTGCATTCACCTCTTGCATTTCTATTTATATAAAAAAAAAATCTAGTTTTCGATTCCAAAGGAATCCAAGGGTGGGTCAGGGAATGTTTTGCACATGATGTCATGAGATTACAGTACTTTGACGGGCCCTTAGAGAGAAAACAGAGAGTTTTAGTTGGCTTTGAGCGAAAAGTTGAAACGCAAGGCAGTCTGGGATATGTGCAGTATAACTACAGCAATGGGACTGAAATGAGCTGAAGTGCCTCCCTTAAGCACTAGTAACATGATCATCATTTTGCTGTCTTTGGAATAAGAAGTCGTAAAAGCCAATGTGTGTTTTGTATGTGTGCATGAGCCGCAGTAATATTCGTTTTTGTGATCCGGATATTGCCTACGTTGAGAAGGACTAAATGTTCCCTCAAGAATAGTAAAACCTGAAATCACCTGCCTAGCAGTGGGCACTTAACAGTTCCTATGAGAAAATGCCTTAATAAACGTAATATATAATGTCTTACTTGAAACATTATGAAACAAATGCTAAAAGGTTTGTGTACAGGTATGGTTAAGGTATGGAAAATACCATTAGCCCAGTATAAAACAATGGAAGTCAATGGAAAGTCCACACCAACATGTGTATGTGTGTCTCTGCATTATGGAGGTTTCCTGACATCAGCGATAGTGGTGTGATTTATCTTACCACTGTGCTGCTCACTTTATTTTATGTTGGGTACGAACATTAAGCGATATTACACCCAATCTGCTCCATCGGCACTGGAGCCAAACCTCCTGCACTGCTGACATTACTGTCTGAGAGACTGAGAGAGATTTATTTAAGAGGAGGAATGGCAGGAAAATGGGAGGGTGTGTATTGACCTATAATTTGTGTAGGCATCAGGGTGATGCTATCTATATAGGCTATGCAGGGTATTGTTGAAATCGATTTTAAATGTTTGCTCGCTTTTCAGTTTGGGTTTAGAATTCATGATCCCATGTGCTCTGTGTATATGGGGCGGCAAGTTAAGATATTTTTCAGTGACGCTATATAAATATATTATCAAATTGTGTAGAGTAAAGGGTTGAAATAGGTGATAATAGGCAGTGTACAGTGACAATATGCACAATTTGATAATCACTATTTCAGTTTCAATTTGATCAATTGTGCTGTCCTGTACTTTTTTTGTTATACTCGATGAAACTCTTACAATTTTTTTTGTTATACTCGATAAAATCCTGATAGCAAGCAATAATGGAAGTGGTCTAAATATAAAAAGAATTACAAAAAATATATATAAAGAAATGTTCATCCAATTGTTGCCTGCGGTCTGAATGCGAATGATACTGATGTAGGGGCTTGGGCAATATGGCCAAAAAAAAATTATCACTAGTAATTTGCCCACATGAGTTCAGATATCGAAATAAATGAACCATCATATATGTTCATCCAATATATGAGTCTTTATTCCTTTCAAGTTTAAAGGCAGCATTTTTGCTCCTCGAGTGAAAGTCTGTATAAAATTTTCCGAGTGTTAATTGTGTTTTAAATGAAACTATTCAAATTTGATGTTCATTAACAAAAACAGTAACATCTGTTTTTTTATGTAACAACCACATTTTTATTGGAAAAAGGAATATTCTGACTGTTTGAGTTGTATTAAAATGCAACCATTGTTCATCCAGATACTCATGCATTGAGATGAGTGTATAACCACAGATAAAACCAGGCATAGCCTACAGACTCAGCACCTCACTATTAATGGCATAACTTTATGGTTTCTGTGGTATTCGTATGAATAACAGTAAGCCTAACAGATTAAATACATCATTAAATACTGTACCTTATATTCTATCAAGTCATCTAATACATTTGTCTACATAATATTATACAATTCAATACGTATATCCCACATTTGATGGTGCCAAGTTAATATTACTGAGGCTAACCTTACAGTAAATCCATGGTAGGCTGAAATTGATTCAGTATCAATTCAGAGTTCTGCACTGCATCGTCTGCACGCAGTGTTTCTCCCTTTGTCAGCGGTGTTTCATCTGCCTTGAGACTGTGTGTTTAAACTTGACATTTGTGTTCTTCACTGATCTCAAGCGCTTTCTCACTGGATCTCGGTGAGGAGTACGATCAGAGTGCGAGTGTGCGCAAGCTCGCGCTGCGCTCGCGTGCGCTGCCATTTGGACTTTGAGCCGAGCGGATAAATGCTCCGTGTGGCGGCGCACGCTGTCAAATGAGTTTCGTTCCGCTTTTGGCGTATAAACATTATCGAACATTTATCGACCTCTTGATGTCGATATATCGAAAATTCTCATTGCGAATAATTATCGTCTGTTAGTTCCATTCGCCCAGCCCTAATATGATGTCCTACCTGCATGTCAACATACACTCACCTAAAGGATTATAAGGAACGCCTGTTCAATTTGCCATTAATACAATTATCTAATCAACCAATCACATGGCAGTTGCTTCAATGCATTTAGGGGTGTGGTCCTGGTCAAGACAATCTCCTGACTCCAAACTGAATGTCAGAATGGGAAAGAAAGGTGATTTAAGCAATTTTGAGCGTGGCGTGGTTGTTGGTGTCAGACGGGCCGTTCTGAGAATTTCACAATCTGCGCACTGTGATTTTCACGCACAACCATTTCTAGGGTTTACAAATAATGGTGTGAAAGGGAAAAACATCCAGTATGCAGCAGTCCTGTGGGCGAAAATGCCTTGTTGATGCTAGAGGTCAGAGGAGAATGGGCCGACTTATTCAAGCTGATAGAAGAGCAACTTTGACTGAAATAACCACTCGTTACAACCGAGGTATGCAGCAAAACATTTGTGAAGCCACAACACGCACAACCTTGAGGCAGATGGGCCACAACAGCAGAAGACCCCACTGGGTACCACTCCATCTCCACTACAAATAGAAAAAAGAGGCTACAATTTGCAAGAGCTCAACAAAACTGGACAGTTGAAGACTCGAAAAATGTTACCTTGTCTGTTGAGTCTCGATTTCTGTTGAGACATTCAGATGGTAGGGTCAGAATTTGGCTGTAACACAGAAGTGAGAAATGTGGATCCATCACTGTTACCACTGTGCAGACTGGTGGTGGTGGTGTAATGGTGTGGGGGATGTTTGCTGGCACTTTCAGGCCCCTTAGTGCCAATTGGGCAACATTTAAACGGTTCGGTTCACCCAAAATGAAAATTAAGTCACTAATTACTCTCTCATGTTGTTCCAACCCCGTAAGACCTTCGTTCATCTTCGGAACACAATAAAGATATTTTTGATTAAATACTAGAGCTGGATCATCTTCATAGACTCCCTAAGGGACTGGCTCTTGACGGCCCATAAAGACATTAAAGAAAATGTTTAAATATTCCATGTGCCTATAGTGGCTCAATTATAAGTTTATTCAAGCGACAGACTACTTTTTTGCAAAACATAAATAACGACTTCTATTCGACTATTCCATTACTTCCTTATAAGCGCATGCGCGAGAACCTGAGATGATCGTTGCTCCTTCGACCACTTTCTCTGTTACCTGTGCTGCCTCACCGCTGCAGGAGTACTGACCACCACCTAGAATCCGTATAAGATGATGTGCTCAAGAACGTCGAAAGAGAAACGTGGTCATTCTCTACAGCTCTCCGTGAGCACATGTGCGCCTGCATAAGCAATGAACTGGAAGAGTCCCGAGAAAGCCGTTATTTATGTGTTTTTCTTCGCTCAAAAAGCAGTCTCGTCGCTTGATAAACTTATAATTGAGCCACTGTAGGCACATGGAATATTTAAACATTCTCTTTAATGTCTTTATGGGCCGTCAAGAGCCAGTCCCTTAGGGAGTCTATGAAGGAGTGATCCAGCTCTCAGATTTAATCAAAAATATCTTTATTGTGTTCCGAAGATGAACGAAGGTCTTACGGGGTTGGAACAACATTGGAGTAATTAATGACTTAATTTTCATTTTGGGTGAACTAACCCTTTAAATGCCACGTGCACCCTAGCATTGTTTCTGACTGATGTCCATCCCTCTTTATGGCCACCATTGACCCATCCTCTATGACTACTTCCAGCAGGATAATGCACCATGTCACAAAGCATGATTAATTTTAAATTGGTTTCTTGAACATGAGAATGAGTTCACTGTATTAAAAAGGCCCCCACAGTCACCAGACTCAACCCCAATAGAGCATCTTTGGGATGTGGTTGAACGGGAGCTTTGTGCCTGGATTTGCATCCCACAACTCTCCATCAACTGCACATGCTATCCTATCAATATGGGCCAACATTTCTAAAGAATGCTTTCAGCACCTTGTTAAATCTATGCCACAAGAATTGAGGAAGTTCTGAAGGCAAAAGGGGTCCAACCCAGTTACTAGCATGGGGTACCTAATAAAGTGGCCTTTAGGTGAGTGATATTTCAATACCTCTGCTGCATGCACCTACTTCTTCATGCTATGCAGAGTTGTCATTGAGTGCTGTAAACAAACAACAGCCAGCTTTCACCGTTCCTCCTGAACCGTAACTGTAATTACAAGATGGCACAAGAGCTCTGTAAGTTGTTTACATTCATTACTATTCTCTCGTGACACTTTGCAGACTCTGTTCTAGCTGTTCGTTGTGTTTCATGTGTGTTTGTGTCCATGTGTTTTGAAGGAGGCGTGGCTTTGGAAATGCTTTGAAGGGAGGGTGGGATCTTATGCTTTCAAAGCTGAGCTTGCTATTGCTAGCCTCTTTGATTTTGCCTACCCTTTCTTTAAGTGTATTGATATTGCTTTGAACTACATAAACCAAACAATATGCAAAACTTTTAAGAAGTTTACAGATCACAATCTACCATGTGACATCCACACGGCTCCAATCCGTCCCGACGGATGCATTTTAACCAATAAACACATAATTTCCAAAAACAACACTGGAAACAGGAAGTACACACTTTCAGGGGAGCCATAAAACTACAATTTATGTCCCATCATTTGTCCATCAACCAGGACGGGCCGCATGCCTGATGCTTGGAGGGACAGCAGAGCTCAAACGCACTAGCATACCTATTAGACGCGCGATCTCAGCGTGAAGCGCCAATCTAGATCTATGTGCGTCGCTCACTCAGAGGGGCATTATTAATGAGACCCCCGGTGAAATGTTAGTTTAAGGAACATACAGCCATCTTGCTTGCCGAGTCCTTTGGGAGATGAGAAAGGAGACAATAGCATCTATTTTTTGGGGTGGGAAGGGAGGGTCTCTAACGGAACTCTAAACTCAAGGGGAAGGGATTATATCCTGGTTCGCTGCACAGGACAAGAGAGCGGATCTGTGATGGCACATTCAGGAGTTTGACTAACAGAATGGCCTGTAAGAAACTAAAGACAGTGTCTGCGAGGTCGATTTCATTGATCTGCTTCTGGCTCAAGGTTCTTCCTTAGCTCGGTACTGCTGAGTGCTTGAAGATGGGCTCTGGATCTCAGATCAATACTGTGACTCATGGGTAATTCTTCCTTGTCAGACTACAGCGAGACTCAGGATAGAGGAATCCAAACATAGCATGTCTATGTTTAACTGTACAATCTCCCTTTATGACTAAAGCACATAAAAATGATACAGCTTAGATGGATTCAAATGCATGAATTGAAATGTGAGATTTATTTTAAAAGCATCTGATGGAACATTTATACAAATTGTTTGCTGGATTTGACTGCAAGTTACATGGCATTTAAGAATGTGAGAGTTGATATCACAAAATCCTTGTGTCTCATTCATGAAACATTCGTAAATATGCAAGTAAATATGAGAGTGATTTGTGCGGAAAGAGACCTTCTCAAACTCTTCTCCTGATTCACAAATACTTCGTAAACATCAGATGTGATAGTGAAATGTGTGTGTGTTAGTGAATTCCAATCAGTCGTAAATGGGATGCGCGTGCACGTTCATTCTCAGTTATCATAAATCCCGCCCATTATATCCGAACTGACAACGATATATAGGCATATAATAACATGAATGTGATTGAAAAGAAAGATTTCTCGGATGCAGAAATTGAAGTTTTATTATTCAGAAGTTCATTCAAAACAAGTATTGATTTTACAGAATTTGTATGCGATAAACAATTTTGGTTAGATTTTTAAGTGCAAACATATTGAAGACAAGGCAATAAGCTCTTGATTCATTAAATGATTATCTATTTCCCCAAAAAAGCATAGTGAAGCCTCTCCTCCATTCGACATCCATTTAAAAAAGCCTTGTCTCCTTCCCTGTGTACTGCAGCATTAGCAGGTGTTACACTTTTTTGGCTAAGGTTGCAGGCTTGCCTTCAAGTGGCTTTGGTATTTATAATTAGCTTTATTTTGAAACCGTATACGTTTAAGAAAAGTAAACTGTGTTTGTGTGAGGATACGACATTGTCATGGAGTCTCCCTCCATTCCTCCATGAGGTTTGCCATGCTACCAGTACAAAATGATGGTCTGGACAGTTCACTTGTGTTAATGTGTGTGTTTGCATGTTATGCTCAAGTTTATCCAACACTAATCCAAGTATCCAAGACTAATCCAAGAGCTAAGCCAATTTGAACCAGTCTGACAAATGTTGAGTTTGAGTATTGTTATGGTCACTGATGAAATCTTGTGTTGTAGGGTGTTATTTAATTCTGTCTGTTGATTTCTATGTAAATTGGCCATGTTTCTTCAGTACCATCTGCTCTAGTTGGGCTCTGGCCGTGGCAGCATCACGACTCCAGATATTGGATGATCTCTGTAGTTCCGCTACACACATGCTTAAAGCTACACTGTCACGGTTCGGTTCGAGTACGTGTTCAAATACAGCAAAAAAGAAAGAAATGGCATTGATATTTCCTTGATTATTTTTTTTAATTATATTTTTATTAAAACGAACATCATGAAGTATGATATTTTTTAACTTTGAGCAATGATGGAACTATACTTGACTTTTCTTAGGAGCATTTAAAACAAAACAGCTCCTTGGACAAAATGAAATGTAATATTGTAGTAGTTATAAACAAAGGTTTATTTTAGTTCAGATTAACATTTGAGGGCAGCAATTGTATTCATAATGTCAAAATACAACAGACGTGATGTTACTTGAAAGCATTATAGCCTACTATTCCTGCCAAACTTACAGTTAGTAGTGTTATACAGTAAATCCTTGGTGATGTTGCTGATCTGTGGACACTGGATAGTTCATTCACGGCACAATGTTTCTTCCTGGTTTCCACTGTCAGCGCTGGTTCTGATCCGTTAATAACGGAGAAATGTGAATGTTTCTCACTGAGATCTCACAGCGATATTATTACTTCAGTGGCGAATTCAAATGTTTTCTTCACTGAATTTGGCTGTGTAACAGTGCTGCTGATGATGATGAGATTTGCGCTGACTTTGGTCCAAACTGAAAAACGGTCGTCATCCAAACAACCACACAATAACGAGTAAGTTAGCTCAGTTTCGTTCTGCTGACATTACATTTGCCATTTGATGTTGGGCAATGTTGTGGTCACGCCAGCTTCTCTTACATTATTAACGCGCTTGCCACGTGCCTACATTTGAATAACGAAATGTTGGCCGGCAGGAAAAATGAACTGAACGTAACCGTCGAACTTCAAAATGCGTGTACCGAAAATCCGAACCAAAGCCTTTGTAATCGAACGGTTCAATACAAATACGTGTATTGTTACACCCCTATCATTAATGTAATATTTACTTCGTTCAAGTAGTAAGTATTCTGTGAGTGTATAATATGCTATTGAAAATACATACGGGTAAGGGGTTCTAATGTCGGTCTGCCATGTTGCCCCTCCATCTTGAAAGTACATTAGCCAAAGAGGGACATACCCGTTAATTCAAGCTTTCGCCTTTCGCGTTTACGTCTCAGTTAACACTCATGGATCGAGGTCGAAACTGGAAGCCATGTTAATCTTGGACTGACATTGGCCACCATTAGGAGTTAAAAATGAAATCGGAATTGAGAGGAACAGAAACTAATATTCACTGGAACGCAGGGACGTCACTAGGCCCTTTTTAGGGGGGCTTCAGCCCCCCTAAATATTCAGGACTTCTGCCTAGCCCCCCTAAAAATTTGGTGATTAATATACACAAATTTGTGTTCGCTTCAGTCTTGTTAATCAGTTCAGCTCATTCTTCATCATCAATCCACAGCAGCGCCGATCAGAGAGCACGTCAGAAACAGAGGACAGGGTGTGTGTGTTCATCTGAGCCTCATTGGTCTGTCACTGCTCGTCAATGTCAGAATATTTGAGATGACCAATCAAATCAAAGTAGGCTAGGCGGGCTTTATGTTCACAGACGCTGCTGAGCACGAAATCCTCAAATTTCAGCAGAGCAACTCGACGCTTCAGTGTATGATAAAGTGTGACTGCGAGATTACAGTAAGATGTAAGTAAGTAGTAGCTAAACTTAACGTTTCATATTTGACAGTTTTTTTTAGGTCATTATAAATGTTAAACGAATGTCAAAAAATAATCTGGCAAACTAATATAACGTTAGTTTAATTTTGCCATCCACATGAACTGCTTTTGTAACTCATGTAACGTTAGCCTGCCCTAATGTAATAATTAGTTTAGCCTACTGTCATTGTGAGGGGACAATTAACATTAAAGCCCGGAACACACCAAGCCGACGGTCGGCCGTCTGGCAGATTTTTTTGCGTTGGCCAACTAAGTCTCCTCGGTGTGATAGGCACGGTTCCGTGCCGTTGGCTAAAGATAGTCCTCGTCGGCTTTATTTCTCCCGATTCGACATGTTGAATCGACGTCGGGCCGTTGGGGAAAGAGAGAAGTCTGATTGGCTGTTCAGCTTAGTGAAACAGTCAGTGCACGAGAATAAAAGCAAAACAGCAAGCAAAGAAGTCAAAATGGTAAAGATAGAAGGCTGTTCTTATGTTACGTCTTCTTACCTGAGTGTTCCTTGGTGAATATTTCAATATTAACATGAGTGGAGTGGAATCAAGAAAGTGTTTAGCAGGATTGATATTCAAAACGGTAAGCACGCGCTGCTTTGTTTACGTTATGTGTATCTGCAGCCGGCAGCGCCGGTTTTCCTTTTTAAATGACGAATATAGACTAATATATCTGCAGAAATAGACAGTTGTCTCAATTACACGCAGGCGCAGAACACACATTCTAGCTGACAGTCGCCTGCAGTTCTCTCGGTGTGTTCAAGTGCAGCTTTTTACCTCGACGAGAGCGGACTTCAGGCGACAACACAGTCTGCTTTCATCAGCGCTAGTTCATCGTCGGCTTGGTGTGTTCCGGGCTTAACATAGACGTTTTTATCATGTAGGCACATGATTTATAATGAATGTGTACATATTGAGAATATAATACAAATTGTAGCCTTTTGTAAATTAAAAAAAGATCAGCTTTATAGGAGGGAAAGAGAAAGGGCAAGATGAGAAGACTGAAAAAAAGAAAGGAGGATGGAGATGAGGAGAGAGCAGGTGTTGACAAATAATTTACTGCCCGCTGACATGGTTCCCCTCCCCTTATATAGCATTGACCAATAAAATTGTATTAGTTTTTATTTAAAAAAAGCTCAAATAGACTATGTTGCCTGGAGGCAACACCGTACCATAGAGGGTTAAAGCTATTTCTTATCCCTTTTTTATGGTCTTCAAACTTCTTGAAATGCACATATCAGAGAAATACAACATTTGAACCCCCACCCCCACAAATTTAAGACCTCTTTGATTATAAAGCCCTGTCTATGGCTCTGATACAGAGTGAAATTGTAAGTTGTTTTTAATTATCTGCTTACCTTTAGCTACGTTTTCTTGAGGTAAAAAGGAAAGGGGATATTTTGGTTTGCTATGGAAAACTGTAGCAAAATGCAAGAAATGGTTAGAAAGCTAATCACAACTCTTTATTCTTTGCCAATAATATAACCTATCTCTATAATAGGCATATTCTAAAACAATATCAATCCCCATAGAATGTTATTGTCACTGAAAACTAAATGTCATAGGGTCCCTGTTAATGCTATTACCGTTGTATCCTTCAGTTCATTGAGCAGATGAGATAATAAGTAAGTAGACATAAGTGTAGCTCTAGATGTGAGTGCAAAGATTTTGCAAACGAAAGTTAAAAATACCCTGGGGGCTAAGCCCCCCCTGTCTTCCAATCCTAGTGACGTCCCTGCTGGAACGTCATATACCTTTTCACAGCTAGATGGGGGTAAAAATCACACAGTGTAGCTTTAACTAGCTTTGTTAAATTAACGATAACCTAAAGCCCCAAATTTAATTTTGTTTCTAATAACAAACAACATTATTTACTTAATTTAGAAGTTGTTTTCAAATTGTGCACACCCTCAACATTTAGGCCAAGTTTGTCCCCTAAATATGCCTAATGAAACCCCACACATGTATCTACTTTTTGTACCATGATAATCATTGAAGTACCCTGAGGTATGATGTAAATGTTAGTGGATCATTTAAATATGGTTGTTTTTCAGTATTAACATCTGATTCCAATATTGTACTACATTTTTTTTCACAATATAGTTGCATTGTACTATTTGCAGGCATAATAATGTGGTGCTCTTTTTCTCAGAGGTATTTCATTTGCACAATCTAGATGTTATCTTTTTAAAAAGAAAATGCCTTTTGTTTTTATTTTTATTTTTTGGACATAACAGATTTTTTCATTTCATTAATGTAAATATATTTTCGAATATCTTCACACACCTTATCCTATTTAAAACCACTCGTTTAACCACCTCTTTTAAATTTTGTGTCAATGTGATGTTAAGATCCAGCTTGAATTCTCAGGATGGGCTTAAACATTATCACTAATATTGATGCTCGGAGGCACAAAGACGTGATTTTTAAATGGGTGGTTGACTGCTTTTTTTCTTTGCATGATTGTATTTATGGGGTGCAATATAACGTGTATTCGTGGTTTTTCTTTTTTTTTAAAAGTCGTATTTTTCATAAACTTCACCTTTATTGTCAGCCGTGCTCTCCCTCTGTCCCCTGAACGAGCGGATGACTTCCTGATTCTATGAAAACACTCCCTCAGAAACACGTGGTGAGCTCAGGTTGGTTAGTTTGGCCCGGTGTGTTGTGATTGGCTAAACTGTCGCTCACGTGGTCCGGAAGATTAATGCTCATTACTTTTACGGGCAAAAGGGCAATGTCGTGATCTCTGGTCCAGATGTAAATATGTGTCGAACTGCAGTATCAGTTTCAGGCAGAATCAGACCGAGAAAGCCGCGATGAAGAGAAAACAGAACCTCACCACACACGGCTCTTACTAAACGTTTCTGAATGATAATTTGCTACATTGTTTAACTTTATACATGTTTGTTTTACACAATAGCATCTGACTGGCAACAATAGCAACTGACTGGCTACTAATGTTATACTCAAACAGTGTTGGCATGTTTACGTTCTTGATCAAATCGAAAATAACGTCATAAAGCATATATACATGAAAAATACGTTTAAAACATTAGTACTTATACAAAATTCAGGTCCATAATGTTTGTACGCGTTTGTCGTAGACACAAAATAGCATAGGCTAACTAGTAGTGGCTATAAAGCCA
>JAQIUQ010004253.1:450000-489876 GCA_030378365.1 Hybognathus amarus
AGGACATATACAGAAATTGAATAAAGTTATCTAACAGTCTGCACTGCTTAAATTATATATAGACTACTCCTTATTAAAGCTACACAAGTTCTTTAGTCTAGAGCAGTGAGTAATTTTCTCTGTTCCCTTTGTTCTTTCATTAAAGGGATACTCCACTTTTTTTGAAAATAGGCTCATTTTACCACTCCCTCAGAGTTAAACAGTTGAGTTTTACCGTTTTGTAATGTATTCAGACGATTATCTGATATTTTAGAAGAATATCAGTAACCAGACAGTTTCTGGTCTCATTGACTTCCATAGTAGGAAAAAAATACCATGGAAGTCAATGAGAACAGAAACTGGCTGGTCACTGATATTCTTCTAAATATAAAACAATAGGCTGAATGGATTTGAAAATGGTAAAACCCAACTGTGTAACTCTGGGGAGTCGTAAAATGAGCCTATTTCCAAAAAAAGTGGAGTATCCCTTTAACTTTACTGACAGAATGCTTTATTGGTAGCTGGCCCTTTAAAAGCAGCCGCTGTGGACAGAGATCTCACACGCGCCTCATTCTCTCATGAGTCGCAACTCTATGTCCATCATAAGACTGCTCTTATGTTATGAAGATACTCGACAAATGACATTTTGGCTTAATTGTGTGTGTTGTTGATGTTCGTTCAAGCGCGAAAGAGAACTTCTGGCGCGCGGTCTGTGCATGCGCATTATACTGGCGCGCGTCTTTCTGTGAGTCACATTCAGGACTTTCACAGGCAGCGTGAAAAATTTTTCGTTTCAAATCGGTAAAATTAAAACAGTAAAATAGTGGCACATAACGTGAAGTAACATGGCATTTTATTTTGTTTGAAATTTAACTTGTCCGGGTCGGACAACTACTTTCTCTTCTACTTGTCCTACAAAAAATCCACTTGTCCCGGACAAGCCTTAGGCTGAATCCCAATTCACCCCTTGGCCCTACCCCTTGTTTTCGAGTGTACCCCTTGGCCATTAAAGCGGAGTTATAAGGGCCAAGGGGTTGAAATATTCCCCTACGAAATGGAACAACCCTTCATGAACCCGAAACGTCATCAGTCGTCGGCGATGGCTCTGCCGTTACAGAGTTTTTACAGGATTTCTCCATGACAACAACTGACAATCAGCGCAGCTGCTCTTAACTTTGAATAAACATGATGATTATAACATCCCTTCCTCGAAATGTATGTCTTTTCTGATCAGAAAGGTAATTTATTATACCGTTTCTTAATTTAAATGACTGTAGTGTTATTATAAGAGTAAATAAAGTGCGTTGTGGAATCAGCTGGTGCTAAATTTAAATGTTTAACCATTTTTTATCCATCTCGCCGGTGATTTCCGATGCATTCCGTGAACTTTCTCTTAGCCCTCCGTTTGGAGTGTGCTTCTGAAAAATCTCTGTTTCGAGGACTATGTAGCCCTACCCTTCGCCCTACCCCTCGATCTCAACAAGAATCGGGACACCCTACCCCTAGACGTGAACGCGCAAAACGGAGGGGTAGGGCTAAGGGGTAGGGCCAAGGGTGAATTGGGATTGAGCCTTAATGTGGAGCCCTGTGTGTGATTTTGCTATTACCTCTGAAGGCCAGTATTGATATTTCTATGTAAAGTCTCCAGGTCAGATTTTCTGTGAAATCCATCGGATGTGACGTGCAAGCACACTCCCAAGCCTCTCTCCTTTTTATATACAGTCTTTGCGACGGCACTGCAGCTGACGACATGAGTCTGATAACACCAAAAAACTCCTGCCTCCAGCACAACACACACTCCAACACAAATTCCACAAAAATGTGTTTTGTGTGTGAAAAAAAAAACAAAACAAAACAAAGTTTTATCTGCTGAAGCTCGTCAGGCCAAACGAGAATTGGATCGACTTGTGAAAATACCGGATTAAACATCGGCAGAGCGTTTGAATTATGGAGAGACTATTTTTATTGTGATAAATTACAAGTTTTCAGATATGCTGAAAAAATGGTAAACTGTAATGAAATAGCAAGGTAAACTACAACATACATGTAATTATGTAATTTAATACATAATGTAATTTTACTCTTAGGAAGAGACATCCTGTGTATATACACATTCTCTCACGTGTCTCTGTTTAGTATAATTTTCTTAACACCAGCTTGAACATGAGATTAAACCGCGTGTGTGCCAGTTCTGTCTCTGCATGGCTTCACAAAGGTAATGAAGATCTTGCGTTGCAGGTCTCATAAAGACTGTTTCACGCAGCCTGAGGCAAATTAACCACATGTCAGAGAAATGATTTTCAGGAAACCTTTACTAAAACCTGTCCGGTGACTTGAAAGAATGCCACAACAGTGATTATTGATTAGCATGTGCGAGGAGTTATCAGAAACCCTGCTTATATCCTGTCCAGAATTCAATTTTTCTTATGTGTACAAACTCGCCTGCTGAACAAGATAAGTCTATAAATTCACACAAGTCCTACATTTATAGCAAATGGCTATTTAAATAGCTGAAGAAGCCTCTGTGCTTCCGTCACACCTCTAGAGAGATCAGAGTTATTCTCATCCTGATGATGTGTCTTTTGTTCATCTCACTTGTGCTAAGAAAAACCCATCTGATCTCTGTCAGGAGTCAGGACCTCTGCATGCATTGTCATTTTAGTAATAGTTATATTATTAAAGAGAACAAAAAGTGCCGAAAAGTGCAATGTGCTCTGATTGGTCTGGACCAGTGTGTTGTGATTGGTCAACTGCTTCGAGTGTGTTTGGGAAATGTCACACCCCTTACATTTTAATACATTTTTAGATGTTAACAATATGACACTGTCCACATGGTATTCTGGCTGGGTAACGTTCCAGTTTATGTGTTGAGACACATTGCTAATTGAGTTTTAGTTGTTAATTTTAACTGGTGTTGTGTTTTATTAAAGGGATGGTTCACTATGAAATTCATTTTTGATATATTTTAGCCTACCTCAAGGGCATCAGATGTAGGTGTCTTTGTTTCCACACCTCCAGTTCACATTTAGGTGAAACCGTTCTTGTCTATCAGAGTCATATAATGCAGGTATAGGGTGTCCTCGAGTGCTGGCCAATTGAAAAAACTAAAAAATCATATCACGGTTTTTTTTTAAAAAATTGATAACGCTTTTTCGTTTTTCTGATTTAAGTTCATTATTTACTTTGATGCGTAGTCAGGTGTTTTTCAAATGCATTTTGAATGGTTTGAGAGAGGATTACTCTGCAGTAAATTGTTACTTAGCGATGGTCCATTTTACTGTTGCATTAGTGAATATTGTAGAATAATTACACACTAAGTAACACGGTTTGCATAGGCCCCAGAAATCTGTGCTGTTTACAAACAAGAGCCATTCATGATTCTTAATGAAGTAGAGGAATCGAAAATGCAAAGACAACTGCAGTCAAAATACAGAACTTTTATTTTAAACAACACAATTAGAACAACTTGGAATACTTTTGCTAGTTCAAGTACAAATCCAGGAACATTACAGTGCAGTCAGAGTAAATATAAAAGGAAATCTTGTCTTGCATTGCTTTTGGGAGGCTCATCTAAAGAATTAACTAAAACAAAATCATGCAACTTGCATTACAAGTCGCGTTACTAATAGTAGCTTAACTACTTTGGCACACAGGATTAAGTTGCATATAAAGTGCTAACTTACTTGGCACACAGGATTATCCTGGCATAACTGGAAACAATACTTAGCTTCGACTTTTCTCTAGCTTTTCCCGGCTGGTACATGCTGATGTGGAGGGCGCTGAATCCCGCGGCTGAATCCGCGGCCGATTTAAGACATTCTGCTATCTTCCAGACATGTTTGCGGCTAACGGCTGCTGGCAGCAGTTGCCTCTGGTTGGTGCTGGGGTCATTTCTCCCCAGCGGAGAATATTAGCCCCAGAGCACTTACATAAAATGGTTGTTTGGTCGACGCCGGATTTCTGGAAAACAGAAAACCCTTGCCAGAACAATAGATCCTTGGCTCCTTTTTGGCACAAGTTTCTTCGGTGTCATCACTGTCATGTTGTACTAATTCTTCAGCATCCATCGTCCATGTAACGTAACAGAGCGCTGCTGTTTGTTTACCCTCGTCGGTGCTCAGTAGTGCAACGGGTAGAGGTCCGTCTGAAAGCAGTGTCGCGCACTACTGATGGCCGCGGCAGCGCAACGGTTCGTTCCGAACGTTTGTGCGATCTATACCGGTAGCAGCGGTTTATTCAAATCAAATCGTGATCGAGAGACATAAATCCGAGTTTTCGTGCTTTGAACCGGTTCACCGGCCAGGCACTTAGTGTCTCTTCCTCAAAGAGCATGCACAGAGAAGTCTAAATTAAACATGATTTAATGACTCGTAAATGTAAGTACACATTGATGGCCTAAGACACGAAACGAGTGGTTTGTGTGAGAAAACGAACATTATCTTATATCGCTTTTACCTCTTGTAACTACAGCCACGTTGAAGTGATCTGAGGCCGCGGGAGCTTCGGTCTGTGCAAGTGATCTCTCGCGCAGTTGCGAAAAAATTCAACGTTGCCTGTTGATGAATCGAAATCGTCTTCCATTGCGATTTCCTGTATATCTAAATATGTTTAGATCTTCACAGTGAAAGGTAACGCTTTCCGTGTTTAAACAATGAGTGACATACACACGCGAGATATCATTTCCGGCGCTTGCGCAGACCAAAGCGTCCACGCCCTCAGATCACTTGGACGTGGCTGTAGTTACATGAGGTAAAAATGATATAAATACTGTTTGTTTTCTCACACAAACTGCTCGTTTCATGTCTTAGGCCATCAATGTGTACTTACATTTACGAGTCATTAAATCATGTTTAATTTGGACTTCTCTGTGCATGCTCTTTGAGTTGAACCCCTTAGACCTCCAGTGTATGACTGACAGACAGGAACGGTTTGACCTAAAAATATCAAAATTGAAAATACTGTGGAAATAAAGACACCTACATCTTGGATGCCCTTGAGGTAAGCTAAAACATCAAAAATGAATTTCAAAGTGAACTATCCCTTTAAATGAAGAGAATCACAGATGTGTAGTTTATATTAACACCACACCACCATGTTGGTCTTAGAAGTTCCTTGAAGTACCATGAATATGTAAAGGACCACAGTATTTCACCTCATCTTTCCGTAACTTGACGCTCTAGAAGTTTTTATTATAGGTGTACTGTGATTCAGGATGAGACAAAAACAAGAAAATGGATTCATGATGTACTCGCTCATTTTATAATTTTTGTAAATTTTGAACACAAAAATAACGGACTGCAGCATTAAGGCTGAAGCATGTGGGATTTGTGCATCAGCATCATTTAGCCTGTTTCCAGTCAGTATTTCAATTGAAATCAATGGGAGTTCGAGTGAACGTTTTTTTAATCAGAAGTTCACAACCCATTGAATGTAGCTGAAGACATGGAAATTGAAGTAATTCCGCTGATGTTTGAAGAAAAATCAAGGAGCTGAATGCAGCAGGTGAGGACGAAGAAGTGAAATACTATAAGCGATTAGTAATGGTACTTGACAAACACATGACTAAGCACAGGCCGAACCACATGTTCAATGTCTCGCCAGTATGTCATGTCGTGCTAAAGCACCTCAGGAAAATCATCTGGTGTTATCATGTCATTTAAGTGTGGGCAACCTAATAGTCACAGTTACGCACTAGAACATCTTCCTCTTACGGTATATGCTTGGGATCTATGGTGGTTTTCATGGCTCAGAACTTGGTTATTTCTTCTTTTTGCATGTTCTCTTTGAGACAATGAAGGGGAACTCTCAAGTTCAGCTGTGAATGAAGCCCTTTGTTTACTTGAATGAAATGCACCTGAGGTTTGTTAGATGCTTGTGTGTGTGTTTGTGTGTTACAGCTCTGAGGTTAATTTAATTACCAGAGACCAGACCAAAGTCCCTGAGACTTACTCACTTCCTCATTCCTGCTGTTTCACTGGTCTTTGTCTTTAAAACTTTAGTGCACTTGTATGTATGTATGTATATGTATGTATGTATGTATGTATGTATGTATGTATGTATATGTATATGTATATGTGTGTGTGTGTGTGTGTATATATATATATATATATATATATACACACACACACTACTGGTCAAAAGTTTAGGTTTGTTAAGTTTTTAAAAGAAGTCTCTTCTGCTCACCAAGGCTGCAATTTTTTGATAAAAAATACACAAAAACACAGTAATATTGTGAAATATTATGACAATTTAAAATGACTTTTTTATGTTAATATATATTAAAATGTAATTTATTCCTCTGAAAAAAAGCTGAATTTTCAGCATCATTACTCCAGTCTTCAGTGTCACATGATCCTTCACAAATCACTCTAATATGATGATTTTATGCTCCAAAAACATGTATGATTATTATCCATGTTGAAAACAGTTTTTTACATTTTTATTTCAGGATTCTTTGATGAATAGAAAGTTCAAAGAACAGCTTTTATTTAGTTTGAATCTTTTCTAACATTATAAATGTCTTTACTGTAACTTTTGATCAATGTAACTCATCCTTGATGAATAGAAGTATTGATTTCTTATTTATTTCCCCCAAAAATAAATACAAATTCTTACTGACCCCAAACTTTTTAAAGGGTAGTGTTTAATGTAACAAAAGCTTTCCATTTCAGATAAAAGCTGTTCTTTTGAACTTTCTATTCATCAAAGAATCCTGAAATAAAAATGTAAAAAACTGTTTTCAACATGGATAATAATCATCATACATGTTTTGGAGCATAAAATCATCATATTAGAGTGATTTGTGAAGGATCATGTGACACTGAAGACTGGAGTAATGATGATGAAAATTCAGCTTTTTTTTCAGAGGAATAAATTACATTTTAATATATATTAACATAAAAAAGTCATTTTAAATTGTCATAATATTTCACAATATTACTGTGTTTTTTGTGTATTTTTTATCAAGTAATTACAGCCTTGGTGAGCAAGGAGACTTCTTTTAAAAACATAAAAAATCTTACAGACCCTAAACTTTTGACCGATAGTGTGTGTGTGTGTGTATATATATATATATATATATATATATATATATATAATTTATTTATATAATAATTTATTGTTTTGATTGCAAATAGTGAATTTATGTGGATCTACATCTTCTAATGGCAACTTTGTATCTCATAATTGCAACTTTATATCAGTGACTTTTGTTATTTTCAATGTTTGTTCAGATCATTTTTTCTGTATTCATTTATTATTATTTGTATCACTATTTATTTACCTATTTCTGTGTAATTTTTTTACGTATTTGTAATTGTAAAAAAATTGTATATATGTATTTTTGGCATTTTTGCCTTTATTGCGATAGGACAGTATAGAATAGACAGGAAGTGAAATGGGCGAGAGAGAGGGAAGGGATCGGGAAAGGTCCATTTGCCGGAACTTGAACTTGGGGTCACCCAAAACGCATTTGTGCTATTTGTCGGCATGCTGCCCACAAGGCTACAAGCTCCAACATGTATTTAGTTATCACTTTTTTTTATTTCATTATCCAATCACTCTTTCTCTATAGATTTATTTGTTTAACGATTTATTTACCAATTTATTAATTTAATTAAGCTATTGCTCTGTCTCTTAAGTTTATTTATTTTTATTTATTTAATTTGAAATAATTGTAATTTTTAAATAGATGTACACAAGTGTTTTTAAGACATTTGATTCCAATCTGTGTTTAGCTTAACTAAGTGTGTGTGTGTTTGTGTGAGAGAGATAAAAGAGACCACAGTGATGACAGGCCTCTGCTAAATGTGACAGTGCTGTCTGAAATGTGAGTCCACATGGGCGTTGTTATTCTGTCTTTGTGTGTGTTTTGTTGGTCAGGTCTATTGTGTCTATTGTGAGGACTAAATGTCTCCACAAGGATAATTCAACCTGGAATCAGCTATTGGCCAGTTAACAATCTCCAAATGGAAAATGGCTAAATAAACGTATGAATAATGTTTTCACAAAAATATAAAAATGCAAAAACATTTGTGTGAGGATTAGATTTAGGGTTAGGCTATATAAAATATCATTAGCTCAGCTATAAACAGAGGTCAATTGAAAGTCCCCCACCATGAAAAGCAAACGTGAAAGTGTAAAGGGTTTCACACGTCCACATGGACCCTGTGCTCAAACAACGGACCCTGTATGTCTCAAACAGTCATTCACCAGCTGTGTGTGCACGCGTTTAGTGTTTCTGTGACTTTAACACTCCCGTGTTGTTGTTTTTTTGCCTTGCTGCCTTTTTTATGCTTGGTTGCTTGTGGCTAAAGTGTGTTTACAGGTAATACAGTTTCCTATTTGTATTGTTTGTGTGTTTTTCTCAATCTCTGCTATCATGTTACACCATTCATGGCGAGTCAGTCACAGATCAAACTCATAGTTTTTATTGTTCACCGGTGACATCACATCAGGGAAGGCACAGCCTCTTAAAGCTGGCACACACACACAGTCTCTATCACACACACTCTCAGCGTCCAGCGGGATCTGGAGGTGTTTTTTTATGGGAATACTGGTGGGATTCCTTGTCGCTATGCCGAGAGGTTTTTGGTGAGGTGAAGTTTTACAAACTATTCAGTTTCAGCATTTTTATTGTTGATATCTAGTGGTTAGTGATAGACTTTTGATGTGATAGATTTGGTCATTTTGATAAAATGTTGTGTAAAAGCAGTTTTACACACACACACACACACACACAAAGAAAATCTACAAAGATAAAATTGTATTGTGTGTGTATTAGCATTGTGCTGTCTAGATATCTCTGTTGGCATTGATTACCACATATCATATTACTACTACTGCTGACAGTGTGTATGTGTTTTAGATAAATATTGTTTGTTTTGTCAATGTTCAGCTTGGTTTGAGCATTTTTAAAAGCACAAATATCCCATGTAGTCGCTGTGTGAGCACATAGCTACAAGTAAAACCTATACATGGTAATAATAAACGGAAAATAGATATTAAATGGAGAATAACATGTCAAGCCGCAGGACATGTCAGCTTCCCAAAAGCATTTCATGTTAACTAGCCACAAACCAAAAATAATGCTGTCTGTCCTTGGTTTGAGTTGAGGTGTCAGGACTGATGTTGTGTCAGATGTCAGTTGTGTTTTTTTACAGCAAAGATGGGACTGTTTTTGGACTGTTTGCTCCTTTCAGGAAAGATTCATAAAATGAAACAAATTTGGGAAACAAATAGTTTTTCCTCAATAAACTCCTAATTACTACTTATTGATAGTTATTAAGATGGTAGTTGTGGTTACATTTAGGTGTGGGGTAAGATTTAGGGGTCAAAAATATGGTTATGTAGAATAAGGCATTAATATGTGCTTTATAAGTACTAATAAACAACCAATATGCTAGTAATATTGAAGCTAATAAGTAACCAGCCTAGTTAATATTGAATAGTTTTCCCTAAACTAATGTGTTACTGACAACTCAATGACATTCATTTATGCTTTAGTTTGTTGTTTTTTTATAAGGGATGAATTACTATTAATATTACTCATATTAGGGTTAGTGATTTGAATAAACACACATACACTACCGGTCAAAAGTTTAAGATCGGTATGATTTTTTATGTTTTTAAAAGAAGTCTCTTCTGCTCACCAAGGCTGCAATTTTTTGTTAAAAAATACACAAAAAACACAGTAATATTGTGAAATATTATGACAATTTAAAATGACTTTTTTTATGTTGATATATATTAAAATGTAATTTATTCTTCTGAAAAAAGCTGAATTTTCAGCATCATTACTCCAGTCTTCAGTGTCACATGATCCTTCACAAATCACTCTAATATGATGATTTTATGCTCCAAAAACATGTATGATTATTATCCATGTTGAAAACAGTTTTTTACATTTTTATTTCAGGATTCTTTAATGAATAGAAAGTTCAAAAGAACAGCATTTATTTAATTATAATCTTTTTTAACATTATAAATGTCTTTACTGTAACTTTTGATCAATGTAACTCATCCTTGATGAATAGAAGTATTGATTTCTTATTTATTTCCCCCAAAAATAAAATACAAATTCTTACTGACCCCAAACTTTTTAAAGGGTAGTGTTTAATGTAACAAAAGCTTTCCATTTCAGATAAAAGCTGTTCTTTTGAACTTTCTATTCAGTCAAAGAATCCTGAAATAAAAATGTAAAAAACTGTTTTCAACATGGATAATAATCATACATGTTTTTGGAGCATAAAATCATCATATTAGAGTGATTTGTGAAGGATCATGCGACACTAAAGACTGGAGTAATGATGATGAAAATTCAGCTTTTTTTCAGAGGAATAAATTACATTTTAATATATTATTAACATACAAAAGTCATTTTAAAAAAGTCACCTTGGTAGAGCAGAAGAGACTTCTTTTAAAAGATAAAAAATCTTACCGAATCTTAAAGCTTCTGACCGGTAGTGTACATACATGGATACTCACAGACATTTTTTTAAACAAGGCTCTTGGGCTCACCAAGGCTGCATTTATTTGATTAAAATAGATTAAAACAGTAACATTGTGAAATATCATTACAAGTAAAAATAACAATTAAACCATTTTTTTTCTAATAGAATACATTTGAACATTTTTATTCCTATGATTTTCAGCATCATTACTCCAGTCTTCAGTGTCACATGATCCTTCAGAAATCATTCTAATATGTTGATTTGCTGCTCAAGAAACATTTCTTCTTCTAAATGTTGAATATTATGAATGTTTTGTGGAAACCCTGATGTTTCAGTGGATGTTTCCCTCCTGTCTTGGCTTGACTTCCCCTGCTGTGTCCTAGTTTAATCTAAATACTATTAAAAGAAGATTGGTGGTAATTTGCTAAATCTAATTATGTCTTCAGTTTCATTCCAGCAACCCCTGCTGTTGATTTACTTTAGCCCCTCCCCTTTTCACTAACTCTAGCTCTTAATGGTTCTTTCAGATTTTGCCACGCCCACAGCTGAACATGTCAGACAATGGGGAAGTAGAAGACAAGCCGCCAGCTCCGCCCATGAGAAACACCAGCACAATGATTGGCTCGTCCAGTAAAGACTCAGGCCCTCTGAATCACGGCTCCAAACCTCTGCCCCCAACCCAGAGGACAAGAGGAGAAAAGAAGGCTTCATCCGATCCATACTCACCGGAGGAGGAGACAAGAGTGAGTGACAGTTATTGCCACTACCTAGTATTGTTTTCTACTATGAAACAAATCATCTTTCCTCAACAGGGTGTTTGGCAGCTCAGAAAAATAATTTCTATTGGCAATCATTCAAAGTTAGCTTCAGGGTCAAAGGTCACGGTGAGAACAAGCAGTTTATTAGACATCAGCAAGTTTATGGCCATAAACCTTTGGCCTTAGATGATTCATTTATTCAGAAGTATGAACGCAGATCTGTTAGGTCATTTCTCTTTAATTTGCGACATCAGATTTTCACACTTGCTCAATTGATAACATGCGTCCACTCATGTCTCCGTGTCAGAGCGTTCGTCTCACTCTTGCACTCCTGCGTCCTATGCGGCTCGTGTTTCAGGAAGCCTGTTTTGTGTTAATTACCAGCCCGTTAACACATCATTAATATTAAAGACCCTGCCTGGCTTCAGCATCGAGAAGATGAGGATGAGATCCAGCCGTTGTTTAATAGGCATTAGCAGCATCCGCTCAGATCCGACACACACAGGAACTGGAGCAGAGCACAATAGCTACGTCGAGAGCTTTGCCAGACCGTGTTTATATTTTAATATTGAGAAGTCAGCACTGATCCAAAAATTAAATGAGCCAAAAATGGCAGACAAGCATTAAATATTTACTAAAAAGGAGATTTCTCAAAAACTAGGGGTTGAAGTGTTCCTTTAAAGAATATTCCAGAAGTATCAATAAATAAATAAATGTTCAATAAGAACAATCGAAATGTGCGTCAAGTTCAAGGGTTACTCTTTCGCCATAAATTGTTGCGTACGGCCATCCTCCGGAACCTAATTATTTTAGTCAATAAAGTTTTAAAGGGGACATATCATGCAAAAGCCACTTTTTTAGCCCTTAAATGCATTTTGTTGTATATTTGGAGTGTTTATAAGTACAGAAAAGATGGAATTATTCTCTTCAGGTGATTCGTTTATATCTTTATATTCTGTTTTGGACATATTTTTCTGTTCTCTATTACGTTTTTTGAACAATTATGTTACAGTATTTGCAGCGGAACTGACAAATAAGGACATTGACTACCGGCCCAACACTTCGAACAATCCGCCATTATTATTTCTCGCTCCGATTTTGTAGTCCAAGCTCAATGATGCAGAAGTTACGAGAGGGCTAGTCATAATGTTCGGTTGTTGGATGTAGTGATCTAAAGCACTTCAAGGATCCCCACTTCAACAACCTCCGCCAGTATAAAGAAGCAGGGGGTAGAATTTAGTACGGACGCTAGGGACGTGTCCCTACCAATATCCAGTGACACTGATATATCCCTAGCAATAATTTCGATCAACTTAAAATATATTTATAAATTGATTAGGGCTGGGCAAAAAGAGATTTTTCGATTATTCATTTTTTAAAATGTGGTCAAATCAAAATCGATTCTCAACGTCCACGAATCTATTTCTTTTCCATATTAAGGACTCGCTGTGGTGCTGCGTCTTTTCTCTCTGCACTAGGCAAGCGCTACTGCAGGTACACACGCGTTTAGGAGTCGGGACGTGATGGAATATTCACTTACACAATCGGGCCAACATTGCACCGTAACTAACGTTTATCATTGGTTTTACCAGTTTAAACATTCAAGCAATGTTAAACCATCCCGTGCTCGCGCACTCTCAGAGATGTCTTTCACTGCTGCACGTTAGTAAAGCCTAAATCCACCTCACAAACAGCTCGCCAGAAACAAAAGTTTTATCCCTGGATTATATCGCTTTACTGTAACAGTTAAAAACACGCAAAATTATGTCAAAACTGTCTTGGTGAGTAACCTCGTAAAGACAGTCGGTTATGTCTTAAATTAGCATAAAAATCCTGTCCATTCATTGTATGCATTTAGTGTATAGGCTAGTGTTCCTAAAATAAAAAGAGTTTTATATACAGGTTTGTGGCTCTTAATTTATTTGTATTAATTACCCACTAGTAAACTAATGTCCACTGTTCTTTTTTTTAATAAATATAGGATTTGTATTACATCTAAATTCATTATAGTTGAAGAATATAATCGAGAAATCAAATCAGGAATCGAAATCGAAAATACGAATATAGAATTGGAAATTGAATCGATCTGAGAGCTTTCTAATCGAAATTGAATCGAAATTGAACATGTGAATTCGATACCCAGCCCTAAAATTGATGTCCCCGTCCCCACCAATTTCAAAATCCTACCTACGCCTCTGTAAAGAAGGGTTTGCCGATCGACTTCGTCTGAATGAGGGTAAATTCCTACTATCATTTAGCTGCTGTGTTTTCTGATGCTTTTCTAAACGTAAGTTATTTTATCATTATCAATACAGATTTTTAGTGGTAAGATCAGAACCGTAGTCATTTATCTCGTCAGTGTGCTTGTTTTAACAAGAGAAATAGTCGACTTTCACTAATAACACAACATAGTTAACTTACATAGCTACCACTGCATCCATATGAAGACGTTGTTCTGCAGGTTCGTCGTCGTATCTTTTTCAAATTGCTCGCTCTGGCTCGAATATGTAAGGCTTGGTGGACAAGTCTTCCGTTGTTGACATTTTGTTAACATGTGAATAAAAATGTTCTTTGAAGCTATAGTAATCGTATCTCTTATCAAACTACAAGAATGGCCGAAGGGGAGTTGAATCGACCGTGAACTCAGCGACCTGGAGAGTGGGCGGAGTATGACGCATCTCATTTTTATTTAAAGTGGCCACATTGGAACGACTTGCTCACAGAAGCACATCAGAAAAGGGGTAGAAAAGGGGCCTGTGGAGCTATAATAATGAGGAATTCAGACCCAAGCATTGCAGTCATGCTTTATATAGACCACAAATATATGATTTATATGTAAAAATGAATGATTTAAAAGCATGATATGTACCCTTTAAATATGGATATTTTTCTTGCATTGCTTCACTTCAGAAAGCCTTTATTGACCCACGCAGATCTGCGTGAAGCACTTTTATCATGAATAGAATGACTTCCAAAGTCAAACAGCCGTTCACTCTCATTATCAAACTTGGAAGAGTTTTTTTTTCTTGGAAGAGGAATTTTTTTAATAACTTTTGTATTCATCTGAAAGAAGTATGTCATATACTGGTATGGCTTCAGGGTGAGTAAATCATACACTGTCAGAAAAAAAGGTACAAAAGCTGTCACTGGGGCGGTACCTTTTCAAAAGGTACACTTTTGTACCTAAAGGGTGCATATTAGGGGTGTAACGATACACAAAACTGACGGTTCGGTTTTCCCACGGTTTTGATGTCTCGGTTCGGTTCGATTCGGTTCGGTTTAGAAAGCTAAAATGGCTTTTATTTATTTTTTATAATTTTTTTATATAAGTGGTTTAATGAAAAAAAAAAGGTCTTTGTCTTTAATTTAATTCAATTACAATTAAACATTTCACAAGGATTGAAAAAAAAATCTGCTAATGCTTAAACTATATAGGGAGCCGCACATTACTATAATATTAAAGGTTGTAGCCTAGACTTTTAAATTAAATTCAGATGCTATTAATTTTTTAGATATAATAATCAACACATAACGCATTTTATGAAAACATGCAAACTGAACATAAGGCAGTTTTTACATTAACTTGTGTTTTTACTCTAATAATTTACACAGTTGTCATTTTCATGAGATATTTAAAACATACATACATTAAATAATCAAGATATCATTAACAGGTTAAGTAAATTGAGCCGTGCTGGGCGGGACCGGGGTAGCAGGGGGCGGGACGTGTTCGGTACGCAATGACAGTATCGTCGATTCGAACCGTGAGTTCAGTATCGCGGTTTTTCGGTTCGGTTCGAAAATCGTTACACCCCTAGTGCATATTGGTACCTTAATGGTACAAATATGTACCATGAAGGTACCACTATGCACCCTTTAGGTACAAAAGTGTACCTTTTAGAAGGTACCGCCCCAGTGACAGCTTTCATACCTTTTTTCCGACAGTGTAGGCTGTAATTAGGGATGTCACGGTACCAAAATTCCAGTCAGTCGGTACCGATACCATTAAAATGTCACGGTTCTCGGTACCAATTTCGGTACCACAGCAAAATTCGTTTTTTATTTTATTTATCTACTTGAATATATTAAATTAAATTCAATCACTTTATTATTTATGATGGTACATTTATGAAAGCATTGAAGGCTACATGCTGTTTAAACGAAAATATTGATGATACTGAGAAATATTGCTTATAATAAAAATCAAGTGAAAAATACAGCATTCAGTGGATTTAGGCTACAGTAGTATTTTTAATAAATGGAGACGTAGTTAAATATATTGTACAGTAGCCTAAGATAATTATTTCTGTCAATTTCCTTAAGTTAAACCAAACTTTTATTTTGACGGGTTGCCGTAAAGACCTTTGACTTTCTGTGCGTGTATGATATATGATATGACCCTATGGATATGACGATAGTTTTTCTCAAATGAAACGGTAAAATGCTCATAAAGTGACTCTCGGAGATGGAATCATGAATCATGTCATCATATTGTGAGGCAGCAGAGACTGAAAACAGCACGAGCGTCACTCTTGCTTCAGTGTTTGTGTGTGAGAGAGGTAACGTTGAATGAACCAGCGCGTCTGCGCCGTTAATTCACATAGAGACAAGCAGAACATGCAGGGTTCATATTTTAACGGTAAAATGCTCATGAAGTGACTCTTGGGAGATGAATGGATCATGAATCATGTCATCATATCGTGAGGCAGCAGAGACTGAAAACAGCGCAAGCTCATTAAACTGTTTTATTGCTCACCTTCCAGCCAATCAGAATCGAGTATTCAGACAGACCATGGCTGAATCCGAAATTGCTCCCTAAATCCCTCAATTCCTATTTCCTAGTCCACTAATACAGTTGACTTGAAGGAGTGAATGAAAACAAGGGAGCGAATTCGGTTAAGTGTACATTGGCTGTAGACTCGATTTACTGCGGTGCAATGTGGGATTGAATGAGTGCACCACTACAAATAGATATCCCTTCAAATAATCCTCTTAATGAGGGTTTGGGGGTGATTTCGGATTCAGCCCATGCCATCAATATATTTATATAAACATCCTCTCACTTTCAACTGTTTTTTAGTTTCTTCACGTGTGTGGATATTATGAACTTTCAGATTCAACAACTGAGATCTAAACTGAACAAATTTCACAGATGTTTGATAAACAAAAATGGATTAATGAGTCGCTGAATAAGGGCAGTGATTATCAAAAATAGCAGTCAGTATCTGTTGTGGTCATCAGCTGCTTTAAGTACTACAGTGCATCTCATCCTCATAGACTGACACAGATCTGTCAGTTATTGATGTAAGATGTTACTTCACTCTTCCACAATTACACCTACAATATCCCGAACATATCTGAGGTGACATGTTTACACGTGGTTTGGCACTGCAAGGATGATGAGCCGTTCTTCCTGTCTCTAGGCTTCTTTTATTTTGGACATTGCAGTTTATTGCTCTGGGCACATCTGTGTCCCCCATGCCTCCTGCAGCAGGACTCTGGCAGGTTCAAGTTATTTGAACTGTCCAACACTTGTAAACAGGTTCATGTGCAAAAACTAATGGCACCTGATCCAGCTAGTCAAGTCCTTTAGGCTTATTTGAAAACCACAGGAGCAGGGTTGGAACGAAACTCTGCAGGGCTATGGCACTTCCTGGTTTTTAACTTTTCCCAATATAGATCTGTAAAGATTAATTGGGATTTAAATGTAGTATCCTTTCTGAGTATAATTAAAGTAAATAAAAGATGTATGTGTTCAAAGTCTAATTAATATGGGTTGTATTTTTACAATAAACAATTGGAATTATCTACATTTAAATATCCATGAACTGTTTTTCTCTTCTCCCACCCAACTGTGTCTCCACCCTTATATTTGTCCCTCAGCCAACAAGAAGAAGGAGCGTCCAGAGATCTCTCTACCGTCGGACTTTGAGCACACCATCCATGTTGGCTTTGATGCAGTCACTGGAGAGTTCACTGTAAGTGTGAGCTAATCGTTTTCAGCACAATGCACTCAATACAGGGCTTGACATTAACTTTTTGAGGCACTTGTCCTTCGGACAAGTACATTATGTTTCACTTGTCCATGGACAAAAGTCACTTGTCCAGGTAAAGATTTATAATTTTATCTAGGTCTGCATAATTTGGGGAAAATGTCATATTGCGATTATTGAGGTCAATATTGCGGTTGTGATATGTGATTGCGATATAATAAACAAATGGTTTCATGAGTCAACTTGTTTGGTTCTAAACCAAATGCACACACAGATTAGTGATAATTCTGAAATTAGCAATAACAACTAAATGATTGATAACACCTATAATGATCAATAATCCATTGATGTCTGGATAAAAATTAACTGTCTAACAGGTAGGACATATACAGAAATTGAATAAATTTATCAAACAGTCTGCGCTGCATAAATTATAAATTAAATATAGACTACTCCTTATTAAAGCTACACAGTTCTTTAGTCAAGAGCAGTGAGTAATTTTCTCTGTTCCCGTTGTTCTTTCATTAACTTTACTGACAGAATGCTTTATTGGTAGCTGGCCCTTTAAGAGCAGCCGCTGTGGACAGAGATGCGGATCTACACGCGCCTCATTCTCTCACGAGTCACAACTCTTTATGTCCATCATAAGACTGCTTCTATTATGAAGATACTCGACAAATGCCATTTTGGCTTAATTATGTGTGTTGTTGATATTCGTTCAAGCGTGAAAGCGAACTTCTGGCGCGCGGTCTGTGTATGCGCATTATACTGGCGTGCGTCTTTCTGTCACATTAGACTTTCACAGGCAGCGCCAAAAATGTTTTTGTTTCAAATCGGTAAAATGAAATCTGTAAAATAGAAGTAACGAGTGGCACATAACGTGAAGTAACATGACATTTTATTTTGTTTGAAATTTAACTTGTCCGGTTAGGACAACTACTTTCTCTTCTACTTGTCCTACAAAAAATCCACTTGTCCCGGACAAGCGGACAAGCCTTAATGTCGAGCCCTGTGTGTAAAAAAAAAAATCAATAATGGCATTTTTACACATGCATATGTTTCTTTATAATTACACAATCTGCTGTAATAACAAATCTGGATTGTTTGAAATGAAATAGTCAATCCAAATTTTTACTTTTCATTGACTAAAAAGATGAAATAATCCATGTTTAAGTGGTAAATTAAGACAAATTCTAGCTAAATATACACTACTGGTCAAGTTTTAGATCGGTAAGATTTTTTTATGTTTTTAAAATAAGTCTCTTCTGCTCACCAAGGCTGCAATTATTTTATAAGAAATACACAAAAAACAGTAATATTGTGAAATATTATTACAATTTAAAACAGCGGTTTTCTATGTGAATATGGTGAAGTGTCATTTATTCCTGTGATCAAAGCTGAATTTACAGCATCATTATTACTACCATTCAAAAGTTTGGAGTCAGTAAGAATTTATTTTTTATTTTTGGGGGAAAGAAATTTGAAAAATACTTTTATTCACCAAGGATGAGTTACATTGATCAAAAGTTACAGCAAACACATTTATAATGTTATAAAAGATTATATTTTAAATAAATGCTGTTCTTTTGAACTTTCTATTCATCATAGAATTTTGGGGGGAAATGGTACACGACTGTTTTCAACATTGAAAATAATAATTTATGTTTTTTGAGCATAAAATCAGCATATTAGAATGATTTCTGAAGGATCTTGTGACACTGAAAACTGATGTGTAACCAGCAACAGTAATGATATTGAAAATTCAGCTTTCAAATTACATTTTAAAATATATTAAAATAGAAAACAGTCATTTTAAATTGTCATGATATTTCACAATATTACTGTTTGTCATTTTTTTTATCAAATAAAGCAGCCTTGGAGAGCAGAATAGACTTCAATTAAAAACATAAAAAATCTTACTGATCTAAAACTTTTGACCGGAAAATTTAATAAAAAAAATCTTAAATAGCACATTTAGGCTAAAATCTGAACAAACTCCACCTGATTATAAATAGAAAATGCCAAAGCAAGCAAGAAAAAGGATGACGGGAAGAAAAATCGCTGAAGATAGATTCCACCGATTTGAAACTGGAGTTCTCAAATAGAAAAAACAGCATTAACCTCTGGGTACAGGTCTATCTTCCTCTTTACAATTGGTTTATTATATTTGATAAGATGTTAAATGAGCTGTGCTCTTTGTCTAAACCATAAATTAGCCGTACATTCCCCCTGTGTCCAACAGAGAGGAGTTCAGTGTGCCTAATGAGTGTTAATGAGAGCTGGTGGGTCAGAACCACGCTTCCTCGTCAACAGAGACTTTTAAATTACTTCAGTCCCTTAGACATTAAACTGACGCCGGTGGTCAGAAAACACGCAGCGCGCCTTCCCCACTAACACCTTCATTCTGATCTGAACACAGCTGTACTGTGACCATTTAACCGTCTGTCTAATTGTGTGCTTTTGAAAGCCTCATCATCACTCTAATAATGATTCATTAACAGGGTTTAGACAGTTCTCAGTACTGTTTTTTTGTGGCTTTCTATGTAGGGCATGCCTGAGCAAGTGGGCACGGTTACTCCAGACGTCCAACATCACCAAACTGGAGCAGAAGAAGAATCCTCAGGCAGTTCTAGATGTGCTTAAATTCTACAGACTCTAAAGAAACGAACAACCACCAGAAATATATGAGCTTTACAGGTGTGACACACTTCATAATATATAGAGAACATATATATTTTAGATATATTAATTAAATAAGTAAATAGTATTAATTAATATAAATATATATATCACACTACCGGTCAAAAGTTTAAGATCGGTCAGAGTTTTATGTTTTTAAAAGAAGTCTCTTCTGCTCACCAAGGCTGCAATTTTTTTATAAAAAATACACAAAAAACACCAGTAATATTGTGAAATATTATGACAATTTAAAATGACTTTTTTATGTTAATATATATTAAAATGTAATTTATTACTCTTAAAAAAAGCTAAATTTTCAGCATCATTACTCCAGTCTTCAGTGTCACATGATCCTTCACAAATCACTCTAATATGATGATTTTATGCTCCAAAAACATGTATGATTATTATCCATGTTGAAAACAGTTTTTTACATTTTTTATTTTAGGATTCTTTGATGAATAGAAAGTTCAAAAGAACAGCTTTTATCTGAAATGGAAAGCTTTTGTTACATTAAACACTACCCTTTAAAACGTTTGGGGTCAGTAAGAATTTTGTATTTTATTTTTGGGGAAATAAATAAGAAATCAATACTTCTATTCATCAAGGATGAGTTACATTGATCAAAAGTTACAGTAAAGACATTTTTAATGTTAGAAAAGATTCTAATTAAATAAATGCTGTTCTTTGAACTTTCTATTCATCAAAGAACACTGAAATAAAAATGTAAAAAACTGTTTTCAACATGGATAATAATCATACATGTTTTGGAGCATAAAATCATCATATTAGAGTGATTTGTGAAGGATCATGTGACACATCATGATGACCCATCAGTGATGCGCACCAACACACACACACATACACAGTTTTTTTTTTCACAGAATTCTTTTTTTAATGTTCATAAACTGTTCTATTTTATTTATTTTACACTGTTAACTTGTACAATTAATTTAATTTGTACATTTAGATGTTCTAATGCTATATTATTTTACTTTTTTTGATGTCTTTATAATTATTCTATGTATTCCAAGCTTTGGCAATATTGTATAATGTACAGTCATGCCAATAAAGCAATTTTTTTTTAATTGAATTTTTTTTGAATTGAATTGAATCATGTGACACTGAAGACTGGAGTAATGATGCTGAAAATTCAGCTTTTTTCAGAGGAATAAATTACATTTTAATATATATTAACATAAAAAAGTCATTTTAAATTGTCATAATATTTCACAATATTACTGTTTTTGTTGTGTATTTTTTATAAAAAATTGCAGCCTTGGTGAGCAGAAAAGACTTCTTTTAAAAACATAAAAAATCTTACCGATCTTAAACTTTTGACTGGTAGTGTATCTATATATATATATATATATATATATATATATATATATATATATACTAATATATATATAATTATATATATATATATATATAGTAAATAAATACAATGAATAGATCCTATATGTATTTCTATGTGTAGTTTTTATATACAGGGTGTCCGCAGGGTTTTAAAAAGTATTAAAAAGTGATCAATCAAAATTGTCAAATTTAAGGCCATTAAAAGTGTTACATTTAGTCAGAGAGGTATTATTTTTTAAAAATTAGGTATTATTTTTTTCAGACTATCAGGTGTCCTATTCTGTGTTTGCGTTAGTCCTTAAATATAGGCTTTAGCTTATCTGGGCACAATCAAAGATCTTCTCATCTCTGTCTGTTTGATGCTGACGTCATATTCAGTGGCCTGGACGATATGACGATTATATAGAGGCTATATAACCCTGATATAAGTGATCACCCGGATTTCAGACCTACCTATATTGTATTTATATGAAGCGTTCACAGGCAAATTTGCGTTTAGCCTATGTGAGGTCTATGTTTGCTGATTTCATTTTCCCGGGATATTGAAATCAGCAAACATAGACGTCACATAGGCTAAACGCAAATTATGGCTCATGTGAACGCTTCACATGGATACAACATAGGTAGGTCTTAAACGGGTGATCACTTATATCAGGGTTATATAGCCTCTATATATCGTCATATCGTCCAGGCCACTGAATATGACGTCAGCATCAAACAGACAGAGATGAGAGATCTTTGATTGTGCCCAGATAAGCTAAAGCCTTATTGAATGCAAACACAGAATAGGACACCTGATAGTCTGAAAAAAATAATACCTAATTTTTAAAAAATAATACCTCTCTGACTAAATGTAACACTTTTAATGGCCTTAAATTTGACAATTTTGATTGATCTCATTTTAATACTTTTTAAAACCCTGCGGACACCCTGTATATAAAAACTACACATAGAAATACATATAGGATCTATTCATTGTATTTATTTACTGATAATATATATATATATATAATTATATATATATTAGTAAATATATATATATATATATATATACATACACTACCAGTCAAAAGTTTAAGATCGGTAAGATTTTTTATGTTTTTAAAAGAAGTCTTTTCTGCTCACCAAGGCTGCAATTTTTTATAAAAAATACACAACAAAAACAGTAATATTGTGAAATATTATGACAATTTAAAATGACTTTTTTATGTTAATATATATTAAAATGTAATTTATTCCTCTGAAAAAAGCTGAATTTTCAGCATCATTACTCCAGTCTTCAGTGTCACATGATTCAATTCAATTACAAAAAAATTCAATTAAAAAAAAATTGCTTTATTGGCATGACTGTACATTATACAATATTGCCAAAGCTTGGAATACATAGAATAATTATAAAGACATCAAAAAAAGTAAAATAATATAGCATTAGAACATCTAAATGTACAAATTAAATTAATTGTACAAGTTAACAGTGTAAAATAGATAAATAAAATAGAACAGTTTATGAACATTAAAAAAAGAATTCTGTGAAAAAAAAAAAACTGTGTATGTGTGTGTGTGTGTGTGTTGGCGCATCACTGATGGGTCATCATGATGTGTCACATGATCCTTCACAAATCACTCTAATATGATGATTTTATGCTCCAAAAACATGTATGATTATTATCCATGTTGAAAACAGTTTTTTACATTTTTATTTCAGGATTCTTTGATGAATAGAAAGTTCAAAGAACAGCATTTATTTAATTAGAATCTTTTCTAACATTATAAATGTCTTTACTGTAACTTTTGATCAATGTAACTCATCCTTGATGAATAGAAGTATTGATTTCTTATTTATTTCCCCAAAAATAAAATACAAATTCTTACTGACCCCAAACTTTTTAAAGGGTAGTGTTTAATGTAACAAAAGCTTTCCATTTCAGATAAAAGCTGTTCTTTTGAACTTTCTATTCATCAAAGAATCCTGAAATAAAAATGTAAAAAACTGTTTTCAACATGGATAATAATCATACATGTTTTTGGAGCATAAAATCATCATATTAGAGTGATTTGTGAAGGATCATGTGACACTGAAGACTGGAGTAATGATGCTGAAAATTCAGCTTTTTTCAAGAGGAATAAATTACATTTTAATATATATTAACATAAAAAGTCATTTTAAATTGTCATAATATTTCACAATATTATTGTGTTTTTTGTGTATTTTTTATAAAAAAATTGCAGCCTTGGTGAGCAGAAGACTTCTTTTAAAAACATAAAACAAATCTTAATCGATCTTAAACCTTTACGTAGTGTGTATGTATGTATATATATATATATATAAGTAGAAATATATATATATATATATATATATATATATATATATATATATATATATATATATATATATATATATATATTAAGATATAAAATATATATATACATATTCTACTATATAATTATTAATTAATATATCTAAATATATATGTTCTCTATATATTATGAAGTGTGTCACACCTGGTAAAGCTCATAGATTTCTTGGTGGTTGTTCGTTTCTTTAGAGTTGGTAGAATTTAAGCACATCTAGAACAGCTTCAGGAGTCCTCTGCTCCAGTTTGGTGATGTTGGACGTCTGGAGTAACCGTGCCCACTTGCTCAGGCATGCCCTACATAGAAAGCCACAAAAAAACAGTACTGAGAACTGTCTAAACCCTGTTAATGAATCATTATTAGAGCAATGATGAGGCTTTCAAAGCACACAATTAGACAGACGGTTAAATGCGTCACAGTACAGCTGTGTTCAGATCAGAATGAGGGTGTTAGTGGGGAAGGCGCGCTGTCGTGTTTTCTGACCACCGGCGTCAGTTTAATGTCTGAAGGGACTGAAGTAATTTAAAAGTCTCTGTTGACGAGGAAGCGTGGTTCTGACCCACCAGCTCTCATTAACACTCATTAGGCACACTGAACTCCTCTCTGTTGGACACAGGGGGAATGTACGGCTAATTTATGGTTTAGACAAAGAGCACAGCTCATTTAACATCTTATCAAATATAATAAACCAATTGTAAAGAGAGAAGATAGACCTGTACCCAGAGGTTAATGCTGTCTTTTCTATTTGAGAACTCCGAGTTTCAAAATCGGTGGAATTGATCTTCAGCGATTTTTCTTTGCTCACCTCCTTTTTCTTGCTTGCTTTGGCATTTTCTATTTATAATCAGGTGGAGTTTGTTCAGATTTTTTAGCCTAAATGTGCTATTTAAGATTTTTTTTATTAAATTTTCCGGTCAAAAGTTTTAGATCAGTAAGATTTTTTATGTTTTTAATTGAAGTCTATTCTGCTCTCCAAGGCTGCTTTATTTGATAAAAAAAATGACAAACAGTAATATTGTAAATATCATGACAATTTAAAATGACTGTTTTCTATTTTAATAATATTTTAAAATGTAATTGAAAGCCTGAATTTTCAATATCATTACTGTTGCTGGTTAGGCATCAGTTTTCAGTGTCACAAGATCACTTCAGAAATCATTCTAATATGCTGATTTTATGCTCAAAAAACATAAATTATTATTTTCAATGTTGAAAACATCGTGTACCATTTCCCCCAAAAATTCTATGATGAATAGAAAGTTCAAAAGAACAGCATTTATTTAAAATATAATCTTTTATAACATTATAAATGTGTTTGCTGTAACTTTTGATCAATGTAACTCATCCTTGGTGAATAAAAGTATTTTTCAAATTTCTTTCCCCCAAAATAAAAAATAAATTCTTACTGACTCCAAACTTTTGAATGGTAGTAATAATGATGCTGTAAATTCAGCTTGATCACAGGAATAAATGACACTTCACCATATTCACATAGAAAACCGCTGTTTTAAATTGTAATAATATTTCACAATATTACTGTTTTTTGTGTATTTTCTTATAAAATAATTGCAGCCTTGGTGAGCAGAAGAGACTCTATTTAAAAACATAAAAAAATCTTACCGATCAAAAAACTTGACCAGTAGTGTATATTTAGCTAGAATTTGTCTTAATTTACCACTTAAAACATGGATTATTCATCTTTTTAGTCAATAGAAAGTAAAAATTTGGATTGACTATTTCATTTCAAACAATCCAGATTTGTTATTACAGCAGATTGTGTAATTATAAAGAAACATATGCATGTGTAAAAATGCCATTATTGATTTTTTTTTTTACACACAGGGCTCGACATTAAGGCTTGTCCGCTTGTCCGGGACAAGTGGATTTTTTGTAGGACAAGTAGAAGAGAAAGTAGTTGTCCGAATCAGACAAGTTAAATTTCAAACAAAATAAAATGTAATGTTACTTGCACGTTATGTGCCACTCGTTACTTCTATTTACAGATTTCATTTTACCGATTTGAAACAAAAACATTTTTGGCGCTGCCTGTGAAAGTCCTGAATGTGACTTACAGAAGAACGCACGCCAGTATAATGCGCATACACAGACCGCGCGCCAGAAAGTTCGCCTTCACGCTTGAATGAATATCAACAACACACATAATTAAGCCAAAATGGCATTTGTCAAGTATCTTCATAACATAGAGAGCAGTCTTATGATGGACATAAAGAGTTGTGACTCGTGAGAGAATGAGGCGCGTGTGAGATCCGCGTCTCTGTCCACAGCGGCTGCTCTTAAAGGGCCAGCTACCAATAAAGCATTCTGTCAGTAAAGTTAATGAAAGAACAAAGGGAACAGAGAAAATTACTCACTGCTCTTGACTAAAGAACTTGTGTAGCTTTAATAAGGAGTAGTCTATATTTAATTTATAATTTATGCAGCGCAGACTGTTTGATAAATTTATTCAATTTCTGTATATGTCCTACCTGTTCAACAGTTAATTTTTTATCCAGACATCAATGGATTATTGATCATTATAGGTGTTATCAATCATTTAGATGTTATTGCTAATTTCAGAATTATCACTAATCTGTGTGTGCATTTGGTTTAGAACCAAACAAGTTGACTCATGAAACCATTTGTTTATTATATCCAACATCACATATCACAACCGCAATATTGACCTCAATAATCGCAATATGACATTTTCCCCAAATCATGCAGACCTAATACAATTATAAATCTTTACCTGGACAAGTGACTTTTGTCCATGGACAAGTGAAACATAAATGTACTTGTCCGAAGGACAAGTGCCTCAAAAAGTTAATGTCAAGCCCTGTATTGAGTGCATTGTGCTGAAAACGATTAGCTCACACTTACAGTGAACTCTCCAGTGACTGCATCAAAGCCAACATGGATGGTGTGCTCAAAGTCCGACGGTAGAGAATCTCTGGACGCTCCTTCTTCTTGTTGGCTGAGGGGACAAATATAAGGGTGGAGACACAGTTGGGTGGGAGAAGAGGAAAACAGTTCATGGATATTTGAATATAGATGATTCCAATAGTTTATTGTAAAAATACAACCCATATTAATTAGACTTTGAACACATACATCTTTTATTTACTTTAATTTTACTCAGAAAGGATACTACATTTAAAACCCAATTAATCTTTAGCAGATATTACAAGTTAAAAACCAGGAAGTGCCACAGCCCTGCAGTGTTTTCGTTCCAACCCTGCTCCTGTGGTTTTCAAATAAGCCTAAAGGACTTGACTAGCTGGATCAGGTGCGAATTAGTTTTTGCACATGAACCTGTTTAAAAGTATTGGACAGTTCAAATGAACTTGAACCTGCCAGAGTCCCACTGCAGGAGGCATGCGGGACACAGATGTGCCCAGAGCAATAAACTGCAATGTCCAAAATAAAAGAAGCCTAAGACAGTGCAACAGGGAGACAGGAAGAACGGCTCATCGTCCTTGCAGTACCAAACCACGTGTAAACATGTCACCTCAGAGTGCTCGGAAATTGTAGGTGTTATTGTGGAAGAGTGAAGTAACATCTTACATCCATAACTGACAGATCTGTGTCAGTCTATGAGGATGAGATGCACTGTAGTACTTAAAGCAGCTGATGACCACAACAGATACTGACTGCTATTTTGATAATCACTGCCCTTATTCAGCGACTCATTAATCCATTTTTGTTTATCAAACATCTGTGAAATTTGTTCAGTTTAGATTCTCAGTTGTTGAATCTGAAAGTTCATAATATCCACACACGTGAAGAAACTAAAAAACAGTTGAAAGTGAGAGGATGTTTATATAAATATATTGATGGCATGGGCTGAATCCGAAATCACCCCCAAACCCTAATTAAGAGGATTATTTGAAGGGATATCCATTTGTAGTGGTGCACTCATTCAATCCCACATTGCACCGCAGTAACGAGTCTACAGCCAATGTACACTTAACCGAAATCTCGCTTCCTTGTTTTCATTCACTCCTTCAAGTCAACTGTATTAGTGGACTAGGAAATAGCAATTGAGGGATTTAGGGAGCAATTTCAGATTCAGCCATGGTCTGTCTGAATACTCGATTCTGATTGGCTGGAAGGTGAGCAATAAAACAGTTTAATGAGCAAGAAGTTCCAGGTCACAATTACTGTACTATATTAAAGGGATAGTTCACCCAACAATTATTTATATATTACAGCCTATGATTTACTCACCCTGAAGCCATACCAGTATATGACATACTTCTTTCAGATGAATACAATTGGAGTTATTAAAAAAATTCCTCTTCCAAGAAAAAAAACCTCTTCCAAGCTTGATAATGAGAGTGAACGGCTGTTTGACTTTGGAAGTCATTCTATTCATGATAAAAGTGCTTCACGCAGATCTGTGTGGGTCAATAAAGGCTTTCTGAAGTGAAGCAATGTATTCGAGTAAGAAAAATATCCATATTTAAAGGGTACATATCATGCTTTTAAATCATTCATTTTTACATATAAATCATACATTTGTGGTCTATATAAGCATAACTGCAATGCTTGGGTCTGAATTCCTCATTATTATAGCTCCACAGGCCCCTTTTCTACCCCTTTTCTGATGTGCTTCTGTGAGCAAGTCGTTCCAATGTGGCCACTTTAAATAAAAACGAGATGCGTCATACTCCGCCCACTCTCCAGGTCGCTGAGTTCACGGTCGATTCAATTCCCTTTCGGCCATTCTTGTAGTTTGATAAGAGATACGATTACTATAGCTTCAAAGAACATTTTATTCACATGTTAACAAAATGTCAACAACGGAAGACTTGTCCACCAAGCCTTACATATTCGAGCCAGAGCGAGCAATTTGAAAAAGATGACGACGACGAACCTGCAGAACAACGTCTTCATATGGATGCAGTGGTAGCTATGTAAGTTAACTATGTTTGTGTTATTAGTGAAAGTTGAACTATTCTCTTGTTAAAACAAGCACACTGACAAGATAAATGACTACGAGTTCTGATCTTACCACTAAAAATCTGTATTGATAATGATAAAATAACTTACGTTTAGAAAAGCATCAAGAAAACACAGCAGCTAAATGATAGTAGGAATTTACCCTCATTCAGACGAAGCTCGAATCGGCAAACCCTTCTTACAGAGGCGTAGGTAGGATTTTGAAATTGGTGGGACGGGGACATCAATTTTAGGGCTGGGTATCCAATTCACATGTTCAATTTCCAATTCGAATTTCGATTAGAAAGCTCTCAGATCGATTCAATTTCGATTCTAGATTCGATTTTCAATTTCGATTCCTGATTTGATTCTCGATTATATTCTTCAACTATAATGAATTTAGATGTAATACAAATCCTATATTTATTAAAAAAAAGAACAGTGGACATTAGTTTACTAGTGGGTAATTAATACAAATAAATTAAGAGCCACAAACCTGTATATAAAACTCTTTTTATTTTAGGAACACTAGCCTATACACTAAATGCATACAATGAATGGACAGGATTTTTATGCTAATTTAAGACATAACCGACTGTCTTTACGAGGTTACTCACCAAGACAGTTTTGACATAATTTTGCGTGTTTTTAACTGTTACAGTAAAGCGATATAATCAAGGGATAAAACTTTTGTTTCTGGCGAGCTGTTTGTGAGGTGGATTTAGGCTTTACTAACGTGCAGCAGTGAAAGACATCTCTGAGAGTGCGCGAGCACGGGATGGTTTAACATTGCTTGAATGTTTAAACTGGTAAAACCAATGATAAACGTTCAGTTACGGTGCAATGTTGGCCCGATTGTGTAAGTGAATATTCCGTCACGTCCCGACTCCTGAACGCGTGTGTATCTGCAGTAGCGCTTGCCTAGTGCAGAGAGAAAAGACGCAGCACCACAGCGAGTCCTTAATATGGAAAAGAAATATATTCGTGGACGTTGAGAATCAATTTTGATTCGACCACATTTTAAAAAATGAATAACCAAAAAATCTCTTTTTGCCCAGCCCTAATCAATTTATAAATATATTTTAAGTTGATTCGAAATTATTGCTAGGGATATATCAGTGTCACTGGATATTGGTAGGGACACGTCCCTAGCGTCCGTACTAAATTCTACCCCCTGCTTCTTTATACTGGCGGAGGTTGTTGAAGTGGGGATCCTTGAAGTGCTTTAGATCACTACATCCAACAACCGAACATTATGACTAGCCCTCTCGTAACTTCTGCATCATTGAGCTTGGACTACAAAATCGGAGCGAGAAATAATAATGGCGAATTGTTCGAAGTGTTGGGCCGGTAGTCAATGTCCTTATTTGTCAGTTCCGCTGCAAATACTGTAACATAATTGTTCAAAAAACGTAATAGAGAACAGAAAAATATGTCCAAAACAGAATATAAAGATATAAACGAATCACCTGAAGAGAATAATTCCATCTTTTCTGTACTTATAAACACTCCAAATATACAACAAAATGCATTTAAGGGCTAAAAAAGTGGCTTTTGCATGATATGTCCCCTTTAAAACTTTATTGACTAAAATAATTAGGTTTCGGAGGAATGGCCGCACGCAACAATTTATGGCGAAAGTGTAACCCTTGAACTTGACGCACATTTCGATTGTTCTTATTGAACATTTATTTATTTATTGATACTTCTGGAATATTCTTTAAAGGAACACTTCAACCCCTAGTTTTTGAGAAATCTCCTTTTTAGTAAATATTTAATGCTTGTCTGCCATTTTTGGCTCATTTATTTTTTGGATCAGTGCTGACTCTCATAAAGACAATATTAAAATATAAACACGGTCTGGCAAAGCTCTCAACTGTAGCTATTGTGCTCTGCTCCAGTTCCTGTGTGTGTCGGATCTGAGCGGATGCTGCTAATGCCTATTAAACAACGGCTGGATCTCATCCTCATCTTCTCGATGCTGAAGCCAGGCAGGGTCTTTAATATTAATGATGTGTTAACGGGCTGGTAATTAACACAAAACAGGCTTCCTGAAACACGAGCCGCATAGGACGCAGGAGTGCAAGAGTGAGACGAACGCTTACACGGAGACATGAGTGGACGCATGTTATCAATTGAGCAAGTGTGAAAATCTGATGTCGCAAATTAAAGAGAAATGACCTAACAGATCTGCGTTCATACTTCTGAATAAATGAATCATCTAAGGCCAAAGGTTTATGGCCATAAACTTGCTGATGTCTAATAAACTGCTTGTTCTCACCGTGACCTTTGACCCTGAAGCTAACTTTGAATGATTGCCAATAGAAATTATTTTTCTGAGCTGCCAAACACCCTGTTGAGGAAGATGATTTGTTTCATAGTAGAAAACAATACTAGGTAGTGGCAATAACGGTCACTCACTCTTGTCTCCTCCTCCGGTGAGTATGGATCGGATCGAAGCCTTCTTTTCTCCTCTTGTCCTCTGGGTTGGGGGCAGAGGTTTGGAGCCGTGATTCAGAGGGCCTGAGTCTTTACTGGACGAGCCAATCATTGTGCTGGTGTTTCTCATGGGCGGAGCTGGCGGCTTGTCTTCTACTTCCCCATTGTCTGACATGTTCAGCTGTGGGCGTGGCAAAATCTGAAAGAACCATTAAGAGCTAGAGTTAGTGAAAGGGGAGGGGCTAAAGTAAATCAACAGCAGGGGTTGCTGGAATGAAACTGAAGACATAATTAGACTTAGCAATTACCACCAATCTTCTTTTAATAGTATTTAGATTAAACTAGGACACAGCAGGGGAGTCAAGCCAAGACAGGAGGGAAACATCCACTGAAACATCAGGGTTTCCACAAAACATTCATAATATTCAACATTTAGAAGAAGAAATGTTTCTTGAGCAGCAAATCAACATATTAGAATGATTTCTGAAGGATCATGTGACACTGAAGACTGGAGTAATGATGCTGAAAATCATAGGAATAAAAATGTTCAAATGTATTCTATTAGAAAAAAATGGTTTAATTGTTATTTTTACTTGTAATGATATTTCACAATGTTACTGTTTTAATCTATTTTAATCAAATAAATGCAGCCTTGGTGAGCCCAAGAGCCTTGTTTAAAAAAATGTCTGCGAGTATCCATGTATGTACACTACCAGGTCAAAAGTTTAAGATCGGTAAGATTTTTTATGTTTTAAAAGAAGTCTCTTCTGCTCACCAAGGTGACTTTTTTAAAATGACTTTTGTATGTTAATAATATATTAAAATGTAATTTATTCCTCTGAAAAAAAGCTGAATTTTCAGCATCATTTACTCCAGTTTTCAGTGTCACATGATCCTTCACAAATCACTCTAATATGATGATTTTATGCTCCAAAAACATGTATGATTATTATCCATGTTGAAAACAGTTTTAGATTCTTCTTCAGGATTCTTTGATAAATAGAAAGTTCAAAAGAACAGCTTTTATCTGAAATGGAAAGCTTTTGTTACATTAAACACTACCCTTTAAAAAGTTTGGGGTCAGTAAGAATTTGTATTTTATTTTTGGGGGAAATAAATAAGAAATCAATACTTCTATTCAGTCAGAGGATGAGTTACATTGATCAAAAGTTACAGTAAAGACATTTATAATGTTAGAAAAGATTATAATTAAATAAATGCTGTTCTTTTGAAACTTTCTTATTCATTAAAGAATCCTGAAATAAAAATGTAAAAACTGTTTTCAACATGGATAATAATCATACATGTTTTTGGAGCATAAAATCATCATATTAGAGTGATTTGTGAAGGATCATGTGACACTGAAGACTGGAGTAATGATGCTGAAAATTCAGCTTTTTTCAGAAGAATAAATTACATTTTAATATATATCAACATAAAAAAGTCATTTTAAATTGTCATAATATTTCACAATATTACTGTGTTTTTTGTGTATTTTTTATACAAAAAATTGCAGCCTTGGTGAGCAGAAGAACTTCTTTTGAAAACATAAAAAATATATACCGATCTTAAACTTTTGACCGGTAGTGTATGTGTGTTTATTCAAATCACTAACCCTAATATGAGTAATATTAATAGTAATTCATCCCTTATAAAAAAACAACAAACTAAAGCATAAATGAATGTCATTGAGTTGTCAGTAACACATTAGTTTAGGGAAAACTATTCAATATTAACTAGGCTGGTTACTTATTAGCTTCAATATTACTAGCATATTGGTTGTTTATTAGTACTTATAAAGCACATATTAATGCCTTATTCTACATAACCATATTTTTGACCCCTAAATCTTACCCCACACCTAAATGTAACCACAACTACCATCTTAATAACTATCAATAAGCAGTAATTAGGAGTTTATTGAGGAAAAACTATTTGTGTTTCCCAAACTAAAGTTTTACAGAGTTTTCATTTTATGAATCTTTCCTAAAAGGAGCAAACAGTCCAAAAACAGTCCCATCTTTGCTTTGAAAAAACACAACTGACACCTGACACAACATCAGTCCTGACACCTCAACTCAAACCAAGGACAGACAGCATTATTTTTGGTTTGTGGCTAGTTAACATGAAATGCTTTTGGGAAGCTGACATGTCTTGACATGTTATTCTCCATTTAATATCTATTTTCCGTTTATTATTACCATGTATAGGTTTTACTTGTAGCTATGTGCTCACACAGCGACTACATGGGATATTTTTGCTTTTAAAAAATGCTCAAACCAAGCTGAACATTGACAAAACAAACAATATTTATCTAAAACACATACACACTGTCAGCAGTAGTAGTAATATGATATGTGGTAATCAATGCCAACAGAGATATCTAGACAGCACAATGCTAATACACACACAATACAATTTTATCTTTGTAGATTTTCTTTGTGTGTGTGTGTGTGTGTAAAACTGCTTTTACACAACATTTTATCAAAATGACCAAATCTATCACATCAAAAGTCTATCACTAACCACTAGATATCAACAATAAAAAAGCTAAAACTGAATAGTCTGTAAAACTTCACCTCACCAAAAACCTCTCGGCATAGCGACAAGGAATCCCACCAGTATTCACATAAAAGAAACACCTCCAGATCCCGCTGGACGCTGAGAGTGTGTGTGAGAGAGACTGTGTGTGTGTGCCAGCTTTAAGAGGCTGTGCCTTCCCTGATGTGATGTCACCGGTAGAACAATAAGAAGCGAATCGAGTTACCTAACGTGACCTCGGTTCTCTCTAGATGAGGGAACGAGTATTGCGTAAGCTAGCTTACGCTACGGGAAGATTCTTCTTTGCCGAACAATTGAAGCCAAAAATTTTTATAATTTGTAATCATTGCAACGCACTTCTCAGGTGCAGGACCTAGAGCGGGCTAACTGGCAGGCTCATTGGTTCGTTTCTGGGAAGTGCTCAGAACACGATCGGAGAACGGCGCTGAACCCGCGCCCAATGAGCGGGCGACGCTCGCTTATTACGTCAAGAGCCGCGCGAAAGGGGCGTGGCTTGAGTGTATATAAGCACTCTCCGTGGTTTGGAACAACGATTTATAGTGATGAAGCGAATCGCTGTTGAGAGCGGGCACGGCCGGGAACGCAATACTCGTTCCCTCATCTAGAGAGAACCGAGGTTACGTTCAGGTAACCGTTCGTTCTCTTACGAGAGGTTCTCTCGTATTGCGTAGCTAGCTTACGCTCCGGGAAACCCCTGGTCAACGCCGTGCCCGGTCAGTCACCACAAGCATCCCCGGAGGGTGGAGGGAGCAATAGTGGAGAATAATAATAAAGGGCAGGCGCCGATTTATGTGGAATATGAAGCCTAAGAGGCGGCCGGCATGAGCGGGCCATAGTATAGGAAGTTTCCATGGAATGGAGGGGAAGATCAAGGGGCTAAGCCGGTTGAAGGATTCCCATGAAGCGTGGCTCAGACGCTCGGCGGGGTGAGACCGCTGAGTGATTTAGCCTGTAAGGCCGGTACTTCCAGAGTTCTGTAAAATCTGATAAAGGTGGACGGAAAACCAGGCCCGGGCCACACAGAATATCATGAATAGAAATACCACAGGACCAAGCCCACGGAGGCCATGCCTCGAGTGGAGTGAGCCCTGACGCCGAGACAAGGCAGATTTTAGCCGCATAGGCGGAGGCGCGATGGCGCGCTACTATCCATCTGGGATAGTGTTTGTTTGGACGGCAAGACCTTTGTGCCCGTGCCCCCCGAACGCCACAAACAGCTGCTCAGACCGTCTGAACGTCGGCAGCGCGTGTAATGTACGCTCTCAGCGCCCGGACCGGGCAGAGGAGGTTGGCATTGGGCTCGCTATCAGAGGTGGGCAGAGCCGATAAGGATATCACCTGTGCTCTAAATGGGGTGCCAATCGCCTTAGGCACATGTCCGTGTCTGGGTTTGAGAATGACGACGGAGTCGTTAGGCCGAACTTCGAAAACACGGCACGCGTTCGAAGAGAGCGCGTGAATGTCGCCCACTCGTTTAACTGAGGCAAGAGCGGTCAGAAAAACGGCTTTTAGGGAGAGATATTTGAGGTCAATAGACTCGGAGCGGTTCGAAAGGGGGGGCTTTCAAGGCCTCGAGGACTACTGAGAGGTCCCAAACCGGCACCGAGGGGGGGCGAGGGGGGTTCATCCTCCTGGCTCCCCTGAGGAAGCGGATAACCAGCTCGTCTTTGCCAATAGACTGGGCGCGTCGGAGAACCAGACGAAGGCCGGCGGCTGCCACATAAACCTTCAGGGTGGATGGGGTTCTGCCCTTGTCCAGCATATCTTGAAGGAAGGAGAGCAAAGAGGAGACCTCACACTTAAAGGGGTCCAAATTCTTTGAGTGCACCATTTTGAAAATACAGACCATTTAGCCGCATAGAGCTTTTCTGGTAGATGCCGCTCTCACGTGTTCGGTCGATGTTCAGAGACTCCCTCTGGCAAATCAACGTGTAATCGGTCAGCCCACCATGCATGGAGCGCCAGCCGCTGCGGGTGGGGATGCCAGATTGTGCCGCGGGCTTAGAGAAGGAGATCTGCTCTGACCGGGATCAGGGGCCACGGGGCTGTCTGAGGCAGCTGTGTGAGCTCCGGGTACCAAATCTGATTCTCCCAACGCGGGCTGTGAGGAGCACCGGGTGGCGAAATTCCCTGATTCTCTGAATGACCTGCGGTAGCAGGGAGATGGGAGGGAGGCGTAGAGCGGGCGTATGGCCATTCTGGCTCACGCCGCGTCCTCGTTCTCGAGAAGAATCTGGACAGTGCGAGTTCTCTTCTGTCGCAGAGAGATACTGATCTCCGCTCTGCCAAAGAGGCGCCACAGTGACTGGACTGTAAGGCGGTTCAGGGACCATTCTCCTGAGAGAGAAGGTTCCTGGATAGAATGTCTGGACCGTCGTTCAGGTGTTCCGGGACATGCCGTCGCTCTGAGCGAGAGCAGATGACTCTGGGACCAGGTAGAATGCGGCGTGCCAGCAGGGAAGCAGATTCCTGGATCTGACCCCGCCCTCGACGGTTGATGTAGGATACCACTGCCATGTTGTCTGACGAATCAGGACGTGGTGACCCTGGATGCGCGGGAGGAACTGCGACAGTGCATACTCGACCGCGAGCATCTCGAGACAGTTTATGTGAAATGGGGTCTCCCGATCCGACCATCGGCCAGGAGGCCGGTGAGCCCTCGCAGACCGCACCCAGCCTGTGTTGGATGCGTCTGTGGAGTACCTTCCGGTGAGAGAAAGTCCCCATTACGTGACGCCCCTGTCGAAACCGTCGGCTCACCGTCCAAGGCTGTAGTGCAGGAGATGCATGCCTGAGTGACTCTGAGTTAGCTGGCGGCCCGTGGTCCACTGCGGCGGGTCACCGGGTCTTTAGCCAGAATTGTAGGGGCCATGTGTAAAAGACCTAGCTGTAGCGCGGCTGCAGCTGAGGCCATGTGACCCAAGCATCTACTCCGAAAAGTTTCAGCCGGAACGCCGGGTATTCGATCTGGAAACGCAGCCGGCTCAACGCTGCAAGCGGCGTGTGCGCTGAGCGGATGAGCCGTGCTCTTTCATAGTGGTAAGAGTGGGCGTCATCCGCCAGAGGCGAGATAGTTTGACTATGGGCTGGAGAACGCTCTTTGTCCCAGGGTGACAGGAGAGGCCCAAGCGTTTCCAGATCAGACGCGAAGAGCTGCACGGTGCGAAGCCCAGAAGTCTATGTTTGTGAATCGCGCGTCTGAGCCAATTGATCCAAATAATTCAGAAGCTGCGGCATCCCCTGGGGTTGGCAGGGGGGGAGGGGCGAGCGCCGGACGTCCATACATTTTCGGACGAGGTTGATCGGCGCTAAGGGCAAGGCCTCGAAGCAGAGAAAGCAGGCGGGTATCGCACGACCTGGCCCTCGAAGGCGAAGCAGTAAAAACTGCCTGTGGGCGAGGGGTGTGTTTGCACTTCTGAAATAAGCCGTCCTTCAGATCTCAGGGAGATGAACCAATCCCGCTGGCGTCAGTGTGGCGAGGTAGTTTCCTGACCGTCAGCATTCGTAGACGATACGTTTCGTTGCCAGGAGCTTTTTGTCAGAAATCTGAGGTCTAGAGTCGGCCGGAGGCCTGGCGCCGTTCTTGGGGACCGACAATGGCCAACGGCCCCCGGCAAAACACCCGGCTCCCGTGCTATGGGTGGAGGGACTCTCTCTTCTAGCAGCCTTCTGTTAACAGCTTCGACGTTTCTGTGCCGGTGCGTGCTGGGGCAGCTGGGCTGACCACAGGAAAGGGGGCCGGGCGCCGGAACGCGGGCGGCGGCAGGCGGAACTGGAACTGAGCAGCCGTCTTTTATAATGCTTAGTACCCACGGGGATATGCCGGGAATGGCTTCCCACGCTTTGAAGCATAATGCTAGAGGCTGAAATGGCCGTTGCTGTGCCGGTTGCTGCATGGAACGGGCTGGACACTGTGTGTGTGCTCGTGTAAACTGTGTGTGGCAACGGGATTTGCACTCAGAGAGGAGCTTATGGGCCGTGATACAGAGCGAGCAGAGGGGGACACGCGGCTGCTTGAGGGCGTGCTCATGCTTTCTGCTACCCGAGCGGACGGAGGCCGCTGAGTGGGGAGTGAGCTCTGTGGGGGGCACGGGAGAAGTGTGAGTGAACACTGTGCTTTGTGGTCACATTTTTTACACTTGAGGCTTTTATGCTCTTTTTGTGAACTCTCTGGGTAGCCGTGAAAACGGCTGTTTGTCGCTCGGCAGGCGGGTCGAGTCACCGGCTTGTCTCGGCGAGAAATTCGCTGCTGCAGTCGGCGAAGGTCGGGGACTAACAGAGGATGAAACTTTACGCGGCGGTCCGGCCGGGCGGAAGAAGCCGTCTTTTCCCAGAAGTGCTCAGCGGACTTCTGCTGATCAGGCTTCAGCGTGACCTTGGGCGGGCGGGGCGCTGGGAGCCTGTCTGCGTCGAGCTGTCGGAGCGGAGGGCGAGGGCGGCGGGCGGCCGCTCCTGCTGCTGGGGATGGGCCTTGAGCTCTGCAGCGGCGAGCGTTCTTGGCGCAGCGTTCTGGCCAGGGGCGCACGGAGCGCGGCCTGCGGAGAAGCGTCGGCGGCGGAGGCAGGGGAGCAGGAATTACGATGGCCTGGGTGGGCTTTCTGAGACCTGGGAAAAGCGTTCTCCCGATGCCCGTGGCGGGGCCGTCGGGAGAGGCCAGAGGGTGAGCGGGCGCGTTGAGGGAGACGGAGCGCTCAGCTTCGCTCATGTCCGTGGGCGTGAGCCAGATGTGTCCGGGGGACACGGAGGATGTGGCCCCCATGCGTCTTCCCAGCGCTTGAGCGGCCAGGCTTCAAGTGGCAACGCGAAGGGAGAGATTCACGTCAGCGCATCTTTGAGCGTCGTTGGGGCGCCCGGCCGTTGGTTTCTCTCGTTCTGGGCTATGTCACTCGACCAGGTTCGGGATTGCAGCACCTGAGAAAACCGACATGGAGTGCACGCTGCACGCGGCCTCGGCCAGCGGCTGCATAGGCGCGGGTGTGGAAGGTAGAGGACGCTACTGCAAGCTTTAGAAGGAAGCTTCAGGGAGGGTCGCCATCCAGCGGAGGGCGAGCACAAGTGAGCAGCGACCAGATCTTGCGGACGGGCATCGCTGTATAGCCCTTCTCGGTGGCTCCGTGGCACGGAGACGCAGCCGAGGCGACATCAGGGAGCGGACCTTAGCCGGAGGGGGGAGCTTTCCACGTTTGGTGAGCTTCGGCGTCGGAGCTCAGGCAGAAAAGGAGGCGGACCGGGTGCCAGCGGGGGCGGGGCGCCAAGGGTGCAGGTACTGTTCCGTGCGTCCGGTTCGAAGTGGCCGAGCTTCGGGTGGGTGGTGGCCAGCGTTCGAGAGGCCCAGACGGCTCGACGAGGCAGGAGTCCAGGAGGCGAGCATCAGGATTCCTCTTCGATGCCGGGGCGGGTCCCCGACGGAGCATGACGAAAGAGCCCAGTGAGGAGCCAGTCGGTCGCTGCTAGAAGCGGGCAGGCGAGGCAGGACTCTTCTCTTCCTCAGAGTGCGAGGGGCAGCTGCCAGAGCGCCACTCGGCGACGGAGCAATGGGGGGTCCAGGCTCGAGATGGAGAGAGAGCGGTCGGGGGCGGCGGCTGCGGCGGCAGCCAGGTCCGCAGGCTGCGGACGGCCTGTGGAGAACGGCGCTTCTTCTTCCGGGAGAAGGTCAGAGAGCGGCGGCGGGGCTTCGGGCGGATTTCGCGGTGGGGAGTCTTGCCCGCAGGGGAGACATGGTCATCGCCTCGGCAGAGAGAGCATCCTCCCATCGGACGAAGCGAGTTCCGCATGTTCAGAGCCCGAGACGGAGAGGCAGATGAGGTGGCGGTCTCCGTCTTCGAAGCGGGGTGCGCGGCATGGCCGCAGGGAAGAGTGCGGACATCTTTGGAGAGGCGGCTAGCAGCTCTTCTGATGGGGCAGCTGGACAGTCGATCGGACAGCGCTAGCTCGCATGTGGCGCGGCTGAAGGTGGCAGAGGCCAGGGTTCTTCAGGCTTCTTGCTTTGCTGGAAGGTGCCTTGGTACAGCAGGCGACGGCTTCAGTGCTTGCAAACGGCAGGCGATTGAGTCGCTGAATCAAAATGATCTTTAAAACCACAAGAGTGTTCCTGTGCACTGAGACCACAGCACCTCGGGGCTGGCGTGATAGGCGGCGTCGGATCTGCAGCTAGGTTGGGCGCGGGTTCAGCGCCGTTCGATTGGTCTGAGCACTTCCAAAACGAACCAATGAGCCTGCTAGTTAGCCCGCTCTAGGTCCTGCACCGGAGATGATGGACAATGAATACAAATTATAAATTTTTAGCTTAGTTGTTCGGCAAAGAAATCTTCCCGGGAACGTAGTCACTTACGCAGACGAGAACCTCTTGGAAGAGAATAT
>JAQIUQ010004255.1:0-13467 GCA_030378365.1 Hybognathus amarus
TAGCGTGAATGCCCAAAGAAACAAACACAACACATATAAAGTGGGAAGAGCTTTGCGATTGACTGTACAACTAGATTTGACAAAAAATCGGAGGTATATTTTTACAGACTGCGATAGAAAGAGGAGCAAATGGATCACTGCAATTCACAGAAACAACTGGACTCCAGTCAGCGAAAGGGTGGATTTGCAGTTATCATTTGTGTCAATATGCTGAATTTAGCTGTAAGAACCATACCCATATATTTTGTATTGTTATATATATTAACAACTCATCAATTAAATATTTATCATTGCATATTCTGCATTATTGGATGTTTCTTAATAAACACTGACCAAAAAAAAATAAAGTTTTACGGGCTGGATCAGGATATGATGACACAGTAGGCCATACAGCACTCACCGGCCACTTTATTAGGTACACCTGTTCAACTGCTCGTTAACACTTCATTTCTAAGCAGCCAATCACATGGCGGCAACTCAGTGCATTTAGGCATGTAGACATGGTCAAGACAATCTCCTGCAGTTCAAACCGAGCATCAGTATGGGGAAGAAAGGTGATTTGAGTGACTTTGAACGTGGCATGATTGTTGGTGCCAGAAGGGCTGGTCTGAGTATTTCAGAAACTGCTAATCTACTGGGATTTTCACGCCAACCATCTCTAGGGTTTACAGAGAATGGTCCGAAAGAGAAAAAACATCCAGTGAGCGGCAGTTCTGTGGGCGGAAATGCCTTGTTGATGCCAGAGGTCAGAGGAGAATGGCCAGACTGGTTCGAGCTAGATAGAAGGGCAACAGTGACTCAAATAACCACCCGTTACAACCAAGGTGGGCAGAAGAGCATCTCTGAACGCACAGTACGGTCGAACTTTGAGGCAGATGGGCTACAGCAGCAGAAGACCACACCGGGTGCCACTCCTTTCAGCTAAGAACAGGAAACTGAGGCTAGAATTCACACAGCTCATTCAAATTGGACAATAGAAGATTGGGAAAACGTTGCCTGGTCTGATGAGTCTCGATTTCTGCTGCGACATTCGGATGGTAGGTCAGAATTTGGGCGTCTACAACATGAAAGCATGGATCCATCCTGCCTTGTATGAACGGTTCAGGCTGGTGGTGGTGGTGTCATGGTGTGGGGAATATCTTCTTGGCACTCTTTGGGGCCCCTTGGTACCAATTGAGCATCGTCCAACGCCACAGCCTACCTGAGTATTGTTGCTGACCATGTCCATCCCTTTATGACCACAATGTACCCAACTTCTGATGGCTACTTTCAGCAGGATAATGGCGCCATGTCATAAAGCTGGAATCATCTCAGACTGGTTTCTTGAACATGACAATGAGTTCGCTGTACTCAAATGGCCTCCACAGTCACAGATCTCAATCCAGATAGAGCATCTTCGGGATGTGGTGGAACGGGAGATCGCATCATGGATGTGCAGCCGACAAATCTGCGGGCAACTGTGCATGCCATCATGTCAATATGGACCAAACTCCCTGAGGAATGCTTCCAGCACCTTGTTGAATCTATGCCACAAAGAATTGAGGCAGTTCTGAAGGCAAAAGAAGTTACGAACCCGTTACTAGCATGGGGTACCTAATAAAGTGGCCGGTGTAGTGTGTAGTAACACCGACAGCAGCGATTACCCGCGATTTAGACCTACATATATTTGTATTTATATAAAGCGTCCAGCAGGCAAAATTGCTTTATGTTTACCGTCTATATTGCTTTCATTTCCCCGGCGCTGAAAATCAGGCAAACATAAAATGTTGTCAGGACACGTATTCTGGCTCATGTCAGTATCCATGGATCACTGATCTTTAGAACGTAACACCTACGAGACCAACATTTAATTTAAAATGATAAATCGTTCCGTCTCTAGTCGCCTATTTCGCAGTTTCCCCTATTAAATCGCAGTCACGCAGCAGATCTTTTGCCACTTCAGTCAGGCTGAGGGGGTTGTTCCGGCGGGAAAGTGACGTCAATGCATTCCCTCTATAGTGAAAACCCATAAAGCTTTGGCTACATTCACACTGGCAGGGCTTAATGCTCAATTCCGATTTTTTTGAAAAAACTCAATTTTTTTGCAAGGCCATTCACATTTCCGATTAAATGGGACCTTTTGTGATTTTCCTGTGCGAACGCGAAATTACCCAGAAGTGACCCGCATGCGCAGAAGAGTACTCAACGGTCAACTACATCACTTGTTGTTTGCGGAAGTAGCTAAATGGATCTTTTTCACAGTGGAGCTGGGTCTAGCAATATTAAAGCATATTTTCACAACAGAGCCAGCAGCACTTAAAATCTTGCTCGTCCAGAGCAGAGAAAATTAAACAAGTAAACAGGAGAAACGTGTGAGTGCGAGGTCGCAGCCAATGGAGTGGTGGGATACTGCTGTGAGTGGAGCTTCACTGCATACAGAATTCATCAGTCACTTCCGAATGACCAGATCGCACCTTCGATTATGTTTGTGAGCACCTCACGATGAACTCTGATCACTATAAGCCTTCTTTCCGCTGGAGAGAAATAGCCTCCTCTCTGACTCTGTGAACAGCAACAAACGTTACATACATTATTTCGCCAATATAGCTGGCGGCAAAGACTGTGTTTATGAATGAGTCAGTCAGTAGTAGAAGACTTTTACATTGAAAGGACTCAAATTCGCGATCACCTAGAGGGAAGAGCAACGTAACAGATGACTACATAGTCTATCTAGGAAAACCCCTTAAAGGGGTGGTCGACTGATTTTCACTTTCTAACTTTAGTTCATGTGTGTAAATGTTGCTGTTTGAGCATAAACATCATCTGCAAAGTTACAACGCTCAGAAGTTCAAAGCAAAGCGGCAGATATTTTCTTTTAGAGAATTAGCTTTTAAAGGCACTAAACAACAACTGGCTCGTTAGGGGACTCCATCAAATTCAGTCCCCATAAGGTTAGTGACATCCACAACTCCTCTTAATAATAAACATTTAACATAAGATCCCATTTCCTGGAGACTCAGTTTATAGATTATCACTGACAGAATGTGTTAGTCAATGACTAGAAGACAAGGACTCTACATCAGCTTCATAAATTCATCGAACCAACCAATCAGTAATGTTCCTGTGGCATTTTGGATGTGTCACTTCTTGACTCTCTCCATATCTTTCTGACTCCCGGTTCGAACATAAAAGGCTAAACGTTTTTCGAAATTTCAGTGCATGTTCCTGTGTGCTGTGCAATGAGCTGTTTTCAGAGCTCCGCCTCCTATGTGTCAGGGAGCAGCTGCTTGATCACAGCTGTCATTGACCAATCAGATACCAGAGGATTGGAACGAACCATTTTATAAATATAGTTTTATAATCGACTAATAAATTGGAACCGTAGTCATTGTTATTGAATTGTATTGTCTTTGAAAAAAGTCACAGCTGCAACGAATCCTAATGGTCTTAAAAAAGGCATAGTGTTTTCACTTGCATTTTCATTTTGCTTAGACATAAGTATCACTTATTTTACTCATTATTAATCTAAATGAACATTATTATGACTTCTTTTTTTAAGATTTTGTTTGATACAGTTACATTGTTGCTTGAACAGGATTCAAGCAAAATGTTATTGCTACATTTTCTCCTGTTCAAGTGTACTAAAGGTTGGAGCATTGCTTTGGCCTGGTTTTGATTGTTTTGGCGGCAACAGGAGTAATCAAATGGATACTACTAGATCTTTTTCTACTGGAGCGTATATGGATAGCGCATCAACAGATGAGACCACGTACTCTGTCTTCGTTACTTGTCTGTTGTCTTGAGTGAGTGATTGCCCCGTGTGCTGCTGGCTCCTGATGCGGAGAAAGAGACAGGACTGACAGGGTGAAGACGGAGATTGGAAGAGGAGTGAGTGCAGGGGGGAGAGAGAGATCGACTTCTTTCTTGCCTGACATATCGCATGCATGCAACTCACAGACATGCCGCACAATACATAAGACATTCCCCTGACAGAGCACATCTCCAAAGCACATGTAAACTCTTAACACAGGTACAACTTAGACAAATCTCAGCCCCGTACCTGATCTACAGCTTGGCAAATATTCTCATGTAACCTACTGTATATCATACTGATTAGTGGCGTTTAATAAGCTCAAAGCATCACTGCATTACTTCGCTCATTTCTGGGTTGGAGTGTGTTCGGTTCAGTTTTACTTTGAGTTGTACTGTAAAATTAAATAAATAAAAAATAGTACTTTTTTATTATTATTTTATATATTTCTCAATAATATAATATTGTTATTTATTAATTATTATTATTTTTTTAAATAGGTAATTTTGTAAATCAGACACAAATGTGCAGCCCTAGAGACTATACTCTGGAACTTAGAATCACATTTTAAGGAACAAATGACTGTTCATTCTCCTCAAATTGTGCCCAAATTGTCTATTTTCCGCAATCTTCGTCAATTGTCTCTCTACAATATCTTATTTATGTGCATTTCAGCACTATTTTCATTGCTAAATCATATAACAATCATATGATAATAATTTTTCTGAGTAACAATTTTTCTGATGATGTCATTTAGGCTACATTGATTAATAGAGAGCCTAAGTCCCGCCCCTCCGCTTCCGGTTAATGGGACCTTATTTCGGAAAAATTATGAATGGGAGTCAATGGCGAGAGATAACTTATCTTTTTATTCCGTCTGAACTGTGTCCTGGATTACACATATGATGTTTGTCAATTTAAAAGATAATTATGAAAGTCAAGAAAGTCGCAGTTCGTCATAAAACAGAAGAGTAACTTTTAGTTTTATGTGAAAATCGCTCAATGAACTACATCTCCCGGGAGGCGAAACAACGAGCGAGATCAGCTGCTGTGTGTGTGTGCAGTCTGGAACAACACACTCATGACGGTAATGTTACGATTATAACGGAAGACTATAGAAACAATGACATAGCCTCAGTAAAGTTAGCTTCATTCATTGAGAGAAAATGTGCGCCTTTGGGATTTGTAGTCTTTGTAATTACGTATTTTCACAGTCTTATATCTCAACAGTTTTACATCAAACTGCGACTTTCTTGACTTTAAAATGTATCTTTTAAATTGACAAACATCATATGTGTAATTCAGCGATCAATTTAAACGAAATCAAAATATTTGTTATCTCTCGCCATTGACTACCATACAATATTTTTCCGAAATAAGGTCCCATGGTGGTCCTCTTCCGGCTCATGGGACCTTATTTTGGAAAATATGTGTGGTATTCAATTGCCGAGAGACGATCTTATCTTTATTCCGCCTGAACTGTGCCCTGCATGACACATGATGTTTGTCAATTTAAAGAAGTTCTAAAAGTCAAAAACGTCGCAGTTTGTCATAAAACAGAAGAGAACCGTTAGTTTGTGAAAATCACTCAATGAACTACATCATCTTGGGAGCGAAACAATCGAACAAGATTTGCTGCCGTTTGTGTGCAGTCTGGTACAAAACACTCAGGAATGATGGCGTAATGTTAAGATTATAAAGTAAAGGCCCATACACACTGGGACGAATATCAGCGCGCTATTCGCTCAGCGCTCTTCAACGCGCTTTTGATGTTCACACCAAGCGATTTTCGCTGAGGCATGATAACGAGTGAACATGCAAATTCATTCCCTGACATTAGATGGTGCCAATTTGCTCTGCAATACCACTCCATTACAGTTCTCTTTTCTCAAGATGTTTGTAGTTGCAGTCGCATTTGTCATATAGTTCTTTATGTTCTCAGCTCCAACGAGACCAGCAGCTCTACATTCATCTTCCTTGTCTTATTTCTTCCTGGCTGTGTAGACGGTGGCGCGTATATCTTCTTCACAGTTGCATATGTGTGCTCGGCAAGACTCGTTTTGTGTTTTGAGCGCCCCAAGTTGTACGTGAAGCAAAAGCAGCAATCTCATTGGTCGGATAGTTTTGACGCCGTCAAACAAAAAAATTAACCCGAGGCGGTTTTTAAAAATGACGCTTTTACGCGTGCTGTTTTACGCGTCGATGTGAACACTCAAAATTGGCGCCCTTTTGTTTAGTCACAAGGCGTTAAACGTCGGTAAATAACGCACGCGTGAAATTCATCCTGGTGTGAACAGGCCTTAAGACTATAGAAACAATGACAGACATTAGCCTCAGTAAAGTTAGCTTCATTCATTGAGAGAAAATGTGCGCCTTTGGGGTTTGTAGTCTTTGTAATTATGCATTTTCACACTCTTATACCTCAACGGTTTTACATCAAACTGCGACTTTCTTCACTTTAAAATGTATCTTTTAAATTGACAAACATCATATGTGTAATTCAGGGCACAATTCAAATGAGATCAAAATATTTGTTGTCTCCCACCATTGACTACCATACAATATTTTCCAAAATAAGGTCCCATGGTGGTCGACCAGAAGGGGAGGGACTTAGGCTCTCTATTTGGTAATGCTAAGGTTCTGTAAGTAAAAATTCATTTGCTCTGTAAGGAAATTTACGTGTGATAACCAACCTCATTGGTTCTTGCGGAAGCTTATACAAAAGCTTGTATATTTAAGTTCAGTAATTTCACTTAAATGACAATTAATAGGTAATCGTCATTGCCATTTAAGTGAAATTACTGAACCTAAATATACAAGCTTGATAAAAATGGTCATTTTAGAAGAAAATTTCAAACGGCACTTAGAGGCTTTTGCATCTGAACTCTTCATATTTTCCCACAGATTTGGTTGCATTTGCACAACCTGTGCTGCCAATGTAAATTAAATGGCTTCAATTGTGAGGACTTCCAGTGGGAATGTGAGATTCTGGTCCATTTTTGGCATGTCCAGCAGGAGCAGACCAGGCTTTGGAACCTTTGGCATTTATAATATGAAGATCATAAGCCCCCTGTGTGTAGGCCGAACTTCGGTAGCTAATTGTCAGTCGCATGTGAGAGGAAGATTCGCAAAGAACTTAAATGTTGAGCATATCTTATCCCAGACTGTTTGTAACCAAAATAACTATACCAGTTCTCCACTAGCATGGTGGCAGTGAGCGTTGTATGAACAAACTCAATATTAGACTTGCTTAGGCACCAACCACAAATCATTGAGGGTTGAAAAAACATCTTGAGAGGTTTAGGGAGATTATTTGCATGTGCATATGTAAATATTGAGGGTAAATACAGGATTATAGTTGAGTCTGCAGATCCCACAAAGTTGGTTTGTCTTGTGTGCTAGAATTAGAGTGTGTGAGACGAAAGAGTGTGTGTAGACGAGTGTGTGTGACGAGAGTGTGTGTGTGAATGCACTTGTGTGTTGACCTGTGAGATGGGCTCACTGGGAAAAACATGCCTCTACATGCATTTAACTCCAAAAAACTATACAGTAACTATACAATTTACTGCAGTTTCCAGCAGAGATGACCACGCATAGTGGCTGAAACACCTAGTTTTACTCATTTTTTTGCACATTGATTACAGATGCAGATAAAGACTTAAAATTGATTGAGCATAAAAATATGACTAAGGTCAGGAATCTGATGCATCTATGCAACAAATTCGGTACTTGCATGCTGAACGGAAAGCCACCTCTCTTATTGTGTGTGAATACTGAATTGAGTTCTTTACATCTTAAATACAACCAAAATTATGTAAAAAATCTGTGTAAATACAGTCAGCTTTGTCTTAAAGTGATACTCAACTTTTTTTTTTTTGGAATCGGCTCATTTCACTACTTCTCAGAGGTAAACAGTTGAATTTTACCATTTTCAAATCATTCAGATTCAATTTTCTATTATTTAGAGAAAATCAGTAACCAGACAGTTTCTGGTCTGCATTTACTTCCATAGTAGGAAATAAAATATACTATGGAAGTCATTTGAGACCAGAAACTGTCTGGTTACTGATATTCTTTTAAATATCAGAAATTCGTCTGAATACATTTGAAAACGGTAAATACACCAACTGTTTAACTCTGGGGGAGTTGTAAAATGAGCCTATTTCCAAAAAGTGTGGAGTATCCCTTTAAGTTAACGTAAACATCCGAGAAAGATATTTTGTATTTATATTTATATTTTGTGCTATTTCTAATAAGCTTATTTGTTCTTATTTTATTACTGACTATTTACTTATCTTTAATAATGTTTGAAATTTGTATTTGTTAGTCTAGGGAATTAATTAGAATCTGAATCTTTGCAGAAATGCCACACTGCTTTTCAGTTTGGAGATTTGAAAAAATATATATTGTAATCACAATTGCAGTCTTTTAATTAACCCAAATCATGCAGCCCTATTTTATTCAGCAGTGTTATTTTAGTATCAGTGATATCATTTTTTTATTATATATTAAGAAGTTTTATTTAGTTTATATATATATAATATATATATATATTATATATATATATATATATATATATATACATATATATATATATATATATATATATATATATATATATATATATATATATATATACACATATATACATATATATATATATATATATATATACAATTTTCATTTTCAATTTTAGTCCTTTAGCCTATTTATTATTCAGTTATTGTAGTAGCCTACTTCAAATTAAACTAAACAAAAATGAAACAAAAACGTTAATGCTTTAAAGAGCTCACTACACTCTTTCTCTCTCTTCCACTATTCCTCTTTTCCCCACGGACACATTGAGCTGTAATTAGAAAGGTTTTATTATTTCCCTCTTTTCACTTTAATCTAGTTATTCTACAGCATGATTGTGACATTTGTCTGTCAGCTGTAATTATCGTGGCAATAATCTCTCAGCGACACTCATCAGGCACGTCAGATGTGGCTTTATCTCCATGTTCTGCTAACCACGGCGAGATTGCAAAAAACCAGCCACAGCCATTAGAGGAAATGCATCTTCAGCAGCGCTGGAATGCACAGCCTCAGACAGTCTTTTTCATCCTTCTCACCAGCTGAGACACAATTGGCCTGACGTCCGCAGCTGCAGCTCCTCCCCCTTTCACGTGCGCGCTCCTCCAATCCCCCTCGCTCTCTGCGCGCTCCCCCTTCCTGGGAAGTCTCCGGAAAAGGTTTACATTCGCATAATCGTCTTAGTGCCATCTGTGGGCGGGCTCTCTGCGAGAGCGGGCATCCGCCACTGGTCGGCTCGGCCACCTGTCCAGAACAAATCAAGCGACTCTTTGTGCAGCGGCTGGCCTCCTCCCTGCTCGCTCGCACATCCACATGCTAATGAATAAATTGATTAAATATGACTTAGATTGACAAAAGAGAGCCATTAGTCTGTTAATGAGAGCCCAAAGGATTTATTTGTTATTTGCATGAGCATCACAATACATTGCAATATATTATCTGTTTCATATTTAAGTAGCCTATGATGCGGGTCATGTCATTTGAATCTTCTACTCTAAAACTCAAAAAATTCATAGGTCATCTTGTACATGTTGCCACAATGGTCCTTATTTAAAAAAAAAATCAGTTATTTTTTATCAACTGAAGTCTTCTGCTGAAGAAAAGTCTTTTCCATTGCATTATGTGGTTGCTCAGGGTGCTCTGAGCGGTTGCTAGCTGGTTACGAATTTTCTCTCTCTGTATGTATGGCTTAGGTCTACAGGATTTTTTTTTCTGTCCATTTTTGGTGTCTATCATTTGCTTGGGAATTGATAGCATCCCTCTACTACAAGCTGCTCGTTTTGAGGCTGTTCTTATTTTTTAGCCTGTGTTTATACAGCAGAACTTCATGAATATGAAGCATGGTGTGAGAGAAGTTACAGTCTGGCTCAGGGACAAACATATGTCAGAAGTCTGAAAACAGGCTGACAGCACATCCTTACAGGCCAGTGCTCACTGGAGACTGCATACGCGCTCAGCACTGAGAAGGTTTAAAGAGCTGACGTGCTTGACAGGTACGAGACAAACCTGCAGACAGAACAGTGTGGAGCCGATTACAGTGGGCTGTTTGGTGTTATATCTGAAGGGCCAGTTACCAGTTTATACCGACAGTAATTAAACCGCTGGACGTCACCAAGTTGCTGTGCTGTTAGACCAAATGTATCTGGGGATCATGTGAGAATCCTGTGTCTGCACTTCCATTGAGAGACTGCTTGTTAATATGTAAATTAATTCTCTAAAATGCATATCACATAATTCAACTGACTCTGACACTATTATTCAAAATATTATTTATTCTTAGTTGGAAATGGATTTATTATTATAATCCCATTTTAATGGCTGTAAATTTTTTTTATTTGCGCGAATTAACGGTTCTTTGGCCTTGCAAAGCTTTGTCCCGTCTTTAGCACATGCTTCCTTGCAACATGACGCGGCATGCGCAGCGCTGGCGCTATGAAACCCATTAATTACACTGGCTTGTGCCGTGAGAGGACGTTTAGTTGCTTCGTCGACCAAAGCGCAAGCGGATCTAGCTATACCTGAACATAAACTACAGGCACGCCGCACACACTCATTTGGGGTCGTGAGCCGGCGGAACAGTCTGATTAACGTTAAAGTTTTGAGTGAATGATGAGCGCGAGACGCCGAAATGGATGCCAAGAAGACTCTGAATTAAAAGTTTACTTTTAAAGGGTACCTTATCAGTGGCATTTAAAATGTTTCCTAATATTGTTCTTGGAGTCCCCAACAACGAGTTTTACAAGCATGCAACTGACAAAAAACACTTTTGTTGTCTAATAATATGCATTTGTATTTTTACCTGATTTGCTCACCGAACTCCCATATGAATCGCTTAGCGAATCGTTAGACGCTGATCTGCGGTGATTGGTCAGATGACCTAGCCAGTTGTGATTGGTATATTCTCTGTGCAGGACACAGAATGCCCATCACCTTAAGGGTGGTTCGGAATTTTGGACATCGGGCCTCATTTCTGAGTGAGCATTAGTGTTATTTATCAGTAGAGACATTTTTTTTAAAAATTATCCAGTTGTCCCAGTTGCTTAAGTTGGCCGGTGCTAAGCTAGCGCGAATCAATGGTATCTATGCTATCTCTTTAGCATGCCATTAAAACAATTTTACCCACTCCACAGTTCACCAAAAGTACATCAATTATAACGCCAGACTATCGATGTAAATGTCTGTTGATAGAAATAACGTTAGAAATCAAATTAAGTTACCCTTTATCGCACTGCAATAGTTATACTTTGTTCCCAGTATTTATCAGCATAGTCTACACAGCAGCGGCGGAGTGATATGTTACCTAGGCAACCGAGAGAGCTGGTCCACATGACAATCACGCAAGTGTATTTTACATGCCGCTGACACTCGTCATTACTACAGAAACTGAGTTTATTTCAAGAATAAAGCAACAAGACATATAATTAATGGACATGTTTGAAAGCCATGACAATATTTCGGACTTTGAAGACGATGAAGATTAGGAATGAGTGTTATTCAACGAACCATACATGTATGAGCCGGAATAAACCGATGAAGAACTAATCGAGAATAGATGCTAAAAGGTCAGAAAATACGTTACATTATTGTGTCACTCTCCACAATGCATTGAACTGTAACGTTATCTCCACTAACGTTGTCAGTGTTGATCAATCAGTTATGAAAGAGTAGCTTCATTAGCTAGAGTTTAGAGTAGCCTAACAAAAGGTATTACCTGTAACATCTGTTGGTGCATCGGAAAGATCGGCTGGAACTGCATTCAAACTCAGTGACTTGTTATCGTTTCGATCACTTTGTAACATTAACAAAGTCGTCTGAGGCTACTAGCTGACTTGATCGTTTCCAACTTGTACCGAGTGCGGTCAGTCCTGTCGCTATGCTTTCCGTACAGTCTGACTCCCGGAAAGCAAGCAAAATTCCGCCGCTGCTAGAAGAAAGCTCAGCTTCCTGGTAAAACGTAATGCGATCATTTGCAATATTTTCTATATGTCAAACTACATTGAGTAGTTTGATTTCTAACACTTAAGCATTCTATCAACAGACATTTAACATCTGACAGTCTGGCGTTAATAATTGACTGTACTTTTGGTGAACTGTGGAGTGGGTAAAACTGTTTTAATGGCATGCTAAAACAGATACCATCTGATTTGCTGCTAGCCTAGCACCGGCCAACTGGCGCCACTGGGACGACTGGCACGATTTTTAAAAAAATGTCTCTAACTGATAAATAACACTAAGGCTCACTTGGAAATGAGGCCCGATGTCCAAAGTTCCAGGACTACCCCTTTAAATAGGTGAATAGCTGAAGAGCTGACCATAAACATACAACAAATAGCTACCGGGAAACAGCAATACAATACAGACGGGGCTGCCCGCCTGGTATTCGAATTCGAACCAGAACATGAAGAGGAACCTTGAGCGTCCAAATAGTATGAACCAGAAACACAACCACACGACTGGAGCAGGACCTTTCCCAATGGCAAGAGTGTCGATGTACAGTTGTGGCAATTTGTCAGCTTTAATTGATTGGAGTAATAATGTCTGATAAATGACGTTCTGTAATCAGAGTAATTTTGATGTCGTCCAGTGTAACGTGAGTATCAAGACAAATTAATTAGTGATTTTTTAGGTGCTCATGTGGGAACTGTATTAGAATGCAAGCGGGTCTAAAATATTTGCTGCAAGGAAGTACGACAGTGTTGTTTATGCATCTATACATCTATTGTTTATGCAATACTTGTGCTTTTGACATGTAATACTGTAGATTAAAATCACAATCAGAACGCTGTGCGTAATCAACACACCAAATAATTAAAGCATGATACATAAAACATAAAAGCAACAATTAATATTAATAATACTAGAGATCGTGATTCAGAGAAGGAAGCTTATCAAATAAACTCGGTACTGATTCTTCCTTCAGTATCAGCCGGTCCGGAATCCATAATTTTTAGCATTTAGGTTTGTGAAGCAATCATCTTCAAAATGACGTGAACACAGAACAAGGTTTGTGCTATACTGTGTGGTATACTTGTTTATATGAAATGTAGCCACTTAGTCTTCAAATGCTTCTCACTTGGCAGATGAAAAAAGTTCGCTTTTGTCGCACTTCAAAACAGCGTCTCGTCGACATGATTGTTTTCCAGTGTTTTCCCCGGCAGTCTCCTAGAGCCGCATTCTTCAAAAAAACGCCAAAGTGGGCGTTTCTTATTCAAATAACTTGTCAAGTTGACGTCAACTAGACAAAGGAAAAGCATTGTTCGTCGAACAATTCATATCAGTGACTCAGAGTCGACTCTTACTTTTGAGAGACAATAACTTTGTATATAGTGAACTTTCATGTTTAAAACTTTGCAGGTTGTTTTCGATTCACTTAGATCTATGTTACACACTGGACATGAAGGGCAATTTTCAAAAATCCATAATAGGTACCCTTTAAAAGTTGCCGGCCAAATGGTTCAATTGACTGACCAAAGTGTATCTGTGTGTTTTTTTTTCTGTGTATATACTGAACTATCTTCATGGCAGCATGTCCACTCCAGAATGCCACTTGATGATGGCCAAGTGCACACACACACACGGCTGATGCAGATTCTCCGCCCCTTGTC
>JAQIUQ010004256.1:0-10667 GCA_030378365.1 Hybognathus amarus
GCGTGACGTCACAGTCCGGTTCCTCACAGTGAGTGGCAAAAAGACTGAGCGGCTGTATATGCTTTTCAGCGTGAATGCCGCAAAAAACAAACACAACACATATAAAGTGGGAAAGAGCTTTGCGATTGACTGTACAACTAGATTTGACCAAAAATTGGAGGTATATTTTTACAGACTGCGATAGAAAGAGGAGCAAATGGATCACTGCAATTCACAGAAACAACTGGACTCCAGTCAGCGAAAGGTGGATTTGCAGTTATCATTTTGTGTCAGTATGCTGAATTTAGCTGTAAAACCATACCCATATATTTTGTATTGTTATATATATTAACAACTCATCAATTAAATATTTATCATTGCATATTCTGCATTATTGGATGTTTCTTAATAAACACTGACCAAAAAAACTAGTTTTAGGGCTGGACGATATGATGATATGCTATATATAACACTAATATAAGTGATTACCTGGATTTAGACCTTACCTATATTGTATTTATATAAAGCGTTCACAGGCAAATTTGCTTTATGTTTACCGTCTATATTGCTTTTATTTCCCCGGCGTCGAAATCAGGCAAACATAAATGTCAGGGCAACACGATTACATTGATATAATTGATTTAATTGTTCGTTTTAGTCGCATTTTCGCAGTTTCCCCTATTAAATCCAGTCACGCAGCAGATCATTTGCCACTCAGTCAGGGCTGAGGGGGTTGTTCCGGCGGGAAAGTGACGTCAATGCATTCCCTCTATAGTGAAAACTTTAAAGCTTTGGCTACATTCACACTGCAGAGCTTAATGCTCAATTCCAATTTTTGAAAAAACTCAATTTTTTTGCAAGGCCATTTCACATTTCCAATTAAATGCGACCTTTTGTGATCTCCTGTGTGAACGTGAAATTACCCAGAAGTGACCCGTATGCGCAGAAGAGTACTCAACGGTCAACTACATCACTTGTTGTTTGCGGAAGTAGCTAAATGGATCTTTACAGTAGAGCTGGTTTAGCAATATTAAAGTTATTTTCACAACAGAGCCAGCACACTTAAAATCTTCTCGTTTTAACAAGAAAATTAAACAGAGAAACAGAGAAACGTGTGGGTGCGGAGTCGCAGCCAGGAGTGGTGGGATACTGCTGTGATTGGCTTCACTGATACAGAATTCATCAGTAACTTCCGAATGACCAGATCCACCTTCGATTATGTTTGTGAGCACCTCCGATGAACTCTGATCACTATAAGCCTTCTTTCCGCTGGAAGAAATAGTCCCTGATTGTAAACAGCAACAAACGTTACATACATTATTTCACCAATAGCTGGCGGCAAAGACTGTGTTTATGAATGAGTCAGTCAGTAGAGAAGACTTTTACATTGAAAGGACTCAAATTCGAGATCACTGAGAGGGAAGAGCAACTAACAGATGACTATAGTCACGGAAAACCCCTTAAAGGGGTGGTTGATGATTTCACTTTTCTAACTTTAGTTAGTGTGTAATGTTGCTGTTTGAGCATAAACATCATCTGCAAAGTTACAATGCTCAAAGTTCAAAGCAAAGGGAGATATTTTCTTTTAAAGAAATTAGCTTTTAAAGGACTACAACAAATGGCTGGTAGGGACTTTACGAAATTCGTCCCAGGTTAGTGACATCCACAACCCCAACATTTACATAAACCCCACCCCCGGAAACCCGATTTTTAGATTATCATGACAAAATATGCTAGTCAATGACTAGACGCCACATCAGCTTCATAAATTCATCAACTAACCAATCAGAAATGTCCTGTGGCATTTTATGTTGTCACTTCTTGACTCTCTCCATCTTTCTGACTCCGGTTTGAACATAAAAGGCTAAACGTTTTTGAAATTTTCAGTGCATGTCTGTGTGAGTTCAAGCTGTTGAGGCTCCGCCCTCTGTGTCGGGAGCAGCTGCTTGATCACAGCTATTGACCAATCAGAATCAAGGATTGGAACGAACCATTTTATAAATATAGTTTTACGACTAATAAATTGGAATGTAGTCATTGTTATTGAATTGTATTGTCTTTGAAAAAGTCACAGTGCAACAAATCCTAATGGTCTTAAAAAAGGCATAGTATTTTTATTTGCATTTTCATTTTGCTTAGACAAAGTATCACATTTTACTCATTATTTAATCTAAATGAACATTATTATGACTTTTTTTTTTTAAAGATTGTGTTTTTATATTTATGTTATTGCTACATTTTCTCCTCTTCAAGTGTACTAAAGGTTGGAGCATTGCTTTGGCCTGGTTTGAATCTTTGGGCAGACAGGGAGAATAAATGGATATTACTAGATCTTTTTCTTACTGGAGCGTATCTGGATAGCGCATAACAGATGGAGAAACGTACTCTGTCTTTCTCTCTGTTCTTCGGCTCTAATGAGTTGCCCGTGTGCTGCTGGCTCCTGATGCGGAGAAAAGACAGGATGACAGGATGAAGGGCGAGAGATTGGAAGAGGAGTGAGTGCAGGGGGGTGAGAGAGATTGACTTCTCTCTGCCTGACATATCGCATGCATGCAACTCACAGCATGCTGCACAATACATAAGACATCCCTGACACACATCTCTAAACACATGTGAGCTCCCTACCTGATCTACAGCTGGCAAATGTTCTCATGTAATCTATATCATACTGATTAGTGGCGTTTAATAAGTCAAGCATCACTATTACTTCTCTCATTTTGGGTTGGAGTGTGTTCGGTTCAGTTTTACTTTGAGTTGTACTGTAAAATTAAATAAATAAAAAATAGTACTTTTTTGTTATTTTTTTATTTTTAATATATTATTTATTAATTATTCATTTATTTTTTAAATAGTAATTTTGTAATCGGAACAAAATGTGCAGCCCTAGAGAGACTAACTTGGAACTTAAATCACATTTTAAGGAACAATGTTTATTTTCCTCAAATTGTGCTCAAATTGTCTATTTTCCTCAAATTTCCTCAAATTGTCTCTCTACAATATCTTATTTATGAGCATTTCAGCACTATTTCATTTAAATCATGAGAAATCATCTTTAAGAAACAATCATATGATAATAATAATTTGGTCTTTTTCTGATGATGTCATTTAGGCTACATTGATTAATAGAGAGCCTAAGTCCCGCCCCTCCACTTCCGGTTAATGGGACCTTATTTCGGAAAAATTATGAATGGGAGTCAATGCGAGAGATAACTTATCTTTTTATTCCGTCTGAACTGTGTCCTGAATTACACATATGACGTTTGTCAATTTGAAAGATAATTCTGAAAGTCAAAAACGTCGCAGTTTGTTATAAAACAGAAGAGTAACGTTTAGTTTGTGAAAATCGCTCAATGAACTACATCTCCCGGGAAGCGAAACAACAGAGCAAGATTCACTGCTCGTGTGTGTGCAGTCTGGTACAAAACACTCAGGAATGATGGCGTAATGTTAAGATTATAACGTAAAGGGTACACACTGGGACGAATATCAGTGCGCGTTATTCGTCAGCGTTTTTCAATGCGTTTTTTGTGTTCACACCCAAGCGATTTTCGTTGACGAATGAGCCGAGTGAACATGCAAATTCATTCCCTGACATTAGATGGCGCCAATTTGCTCTGCAATACCACTCCATTACAGTTCTCTTTTTCTCAAGATGTTTGTAGTTGCAGTTTTGTAGTTTGTAGTTCATCTTTCCTTCGCATCTTCCTCATCTTATTTCTTCCTGGCTGTGTCAGACGGTGGCGCGTATATCTTCTTCACAGTTGCATATGTGTGCTCGGCAAGACCGTTTTGTGTTTGAGCGCCCCCAAGTTGTACGTGAGCAAAAGCAGCAATCTCATTGGTTCAGATCAGTTTTTGACGCGACGCGGCAAACTAAAAAATGAACCCGAGGTGTTTTTTAAAAAATTACGCTTTGACGCGTGCCGTTACACACGCGAAATTCATCCTGGTGTGAACAGGCCTTAAGACTATAGAATGCCAGACAAACAATGACAGACATTAGCCTCAGTAAAGTTAGCTTCATTCATTGAGAGAAATGTGCGCCTTTGGGGTTTGTAGTGTTTGTAATTATGTATTTTCACACTCTTATACCTCAACGGTTTTACATCAAACTGCGATTTTCTTTGCTTTAAAATGTATCTTTTAAATGGACAAACATCATATGTGAAATTCAGGGCACAATAGAGTGCCAAAGTTACGACGTCACTCTGTAGGCCAAAACACGGAAGTGAGTTAGCATTTTAGCATTACGGTTCCCTCGCTCTAAAGCCTATGGGATTTTTGAATGGGTTTTTGCTAAATCGCCTGAAATAAGGTCTGTGGTGAACAGAGCCTCTAAATATTTTCACGTTTTGATCTATGACATAGAACACACGGTTATAACCTGATTATGTTTTTTTTTAACTTTATTGTTTTTGATTGTGTTTTTTAAAATCTTTATACAGGCTTAAAAATGTATAAATTTTGGATTAACTTGTAAAGATTATCTTGCTAGACAAAACGTGTAAGGGTCACAACCCTTTGTTAAACACAGATCTTGTTTTTAGCGATTTTCCAAAAGTCTATGGGGAAAATGCATTGCTTTTCGAATCGAGGGAACCCATGCGCCGCTAGCTTCCGAGTTGTCCTACAAAGTGACGTCATCACTTCGGCACTCTATTCAAATGAGATCAAAAATTTGTTGTCTCCTGCCATTGACTACCATACAATATTTTCCAAAATAAGGTTCCATGGTGGTCGACCAGAAGGGGAGGGACTTAGGCACTCTATTTGGTAATGCTAAGGTTCTGTAAGTAAAAATTCATTTGCTCTGTAAGGAAATTCACGTGTGATAACCAACCTCATTGGTTCTTGTGGAAGCTTATACAATAGCTTGTATATTTAAGTTCAGTAATTTCACTTAAATGACAATTAATAGGTAATCGTCATTGCCATTTAAGTGAAATTACTGAACTTAGATATACAGGCTTGATAAAATGGTCATTTTAGAAGAAAATTTCAGACAGGCACTTAGAGGCTTTTGCATCTGAACTCTTCATATTTTCCCACAGATTTGGTTGCATTTGCACAACCTGTGCTGCCAATGTAAATTAAATGGCTTCAATTGTGAGGACTTCCAGTGGGAATGTGAAATTCGGTCCATTTTTGGCATGTCCAGCAGGAGCAGACCAGGCTTTGGAACCTTTGGCATTTATAATATGAAGATCATAAGCCCCCTGTGTGTAGGCCGAACTCGTAGCTAATTGTCAGTCGCATGTGAGAGGAAGATCGCAAAGAACTTAAATGTTGAGCATATCTTATCCCAGACTGTTTGTAACCAAAATAACTATACCAGCTCCACTAGCATGGTGGCAGTGAGCGTTGTATGAACAAACTCAATATTAGACTTGCTTAGGCACCAACCACAAATCATTGAGGGTTGAAAAAACATCTTGAGAGGTTTAGGAGATTGTTTGCATGTGCATATGTAAATATTGAGGGTAAATACAGGATTATAGTTGAGTCTGCAGATCCCACAAAGTTGGTTTGTCTTGTGTGTGAGACGAGAGTGTGTGTGACGAGAGTGTGTGTGTGAATGCACTTGTGTGTTGACCTGTGAGATGGGCTCACTGGGAAAACATGCCTCTACATGCATTTTACTCCAAAAACTATACAATAACTATACAATTTACTGCAGTTTCCAGCAGAGATGACCACGATAGTGGCTGTAAAACACCTAGTTTTACTCATTTTTTTGCACATTGATTACAGATGCAGATAAAGACTTAGCATTGATTGAGCATAAAAATATGACTAAGGTCAGGAATCTGATGCATCTGATACAACTCAATTCGGTACTTGCATGCTGAACGGAAAGCCACCTCTCTTATTGTGTGTGAATACTGAATTGAGTTCTTTTACATCTTAAATACAACCAAACTTGTAAAAAAACCTGTGTAAACACAGTCAGCTTTGTCTTAAAGTGATACTCAACTTTTTTTTTTTTGGAAATCGGCTCATTTTACCACTTCCCCAGAGTTAAACAGTTGAGTTTTACCATTTTCGAACCCATTCAGACGATTTTCTGATATTTAGAAGAAAATCAGTAACCAGACAGTTTCTGTTCTCATTGACTTCCAGTACGAAAATAATATACTATGGAAGTCATTGAGACCAGAAACTGTCTGGTTACTGATATTCTTTTAAATATCAGAAAATCGTCTGGATACATTTGAAAACAGTAAAACCCAACTGTTTAACTCTGGGGAGTTGTAAAATGAGCCTATTTCGCAAAAAGTGGAGTATCCCTTTAAGTTAACGTAAACATCCGAGAAAGATATTTTGTATTTATATTTATATTTTGTGCTATTTCTAATAAGCTTATTTGTTCTTATTTTATTACTGACTATTTACTTATCTTTAATAATGTTTGAAATTTGTATTTGTTAGTCTAGGGAATTAATTAGAATCTGAATCTTTGCAGAAATGCCACACGTTTTTCAGTTTGGAGATTTGAAAAAAATATATATTGTAAATCACAATTGCAGTTTTAATCAGACCCAAATCATGCAGCCCTATTTTATTCAGCAGTGTTATTTTAGTATCAGTGATATCATTTTTTTTATTAATATTAAGAAGTTTTTTTAGTTTATATATATATATATATATATATTAAACTTCTAAATATTTATAAAAAAAATGATATCACTGATACTAATATATATATATATATATATATATATATATATATATATATATATATATATATATATATATATATATATATATATATATATATATATATATATATATATATATATATATATATACAATTTTCATTTCAATTTTAGTTTTAGTCATTTTATTATCAGTTATTGTAGTAGCCTACTTCAAATTAAACTAAACAAAAATGAAACAAAAACGTTTAATGCTTTAAAAGCTCACTACACTCTTTCTCTCTCTTCCCACCATCCCTCTTTTCCCCACGGACACATTGAGCTGTAATTAAAGGTTTTATTATTTCCCTCTTTTCACTTTAATCTAGTTATTCTCAGCATGATTGTGACATTCGTCTGTCAGCTGTAATTATCGTGGCAATAATCTCTCAGCGACACTCATCAGGCACGTCAGATGTGGCTTTATCTCCATGTTCTGCTAACCACGGCGAGATTGCAAAAAACCAGCCACAGCCATTAGGAAATGCATCTTCGAGCAGCGCTGGAATGCACAGCCTCAGACAGTCTTTTTCATCCTTCTCACCAGCTGAGACACAATCGGCCTGACGTCCGCAGTGCAGCTCTCTCCCCCTTTCACGTGCGCGCTCCTCCAATCCCCCTCGCTCTCGCGCGCTCCCCTTCCTGGGAAAGTCTCCGGGAAAGGTCTTGCATTTGCATAATCGTCTTTAGTGCCATTGTGGGCGGGCTCTCTGCGAGAGCGGCATCCGCCACTGGTCGGCTCGGCCACCTGTCCAGAACAAATCAAGCGACTCTTTGTGCAGCGGCCGGCCTCCTCCCTGCTCGCTCGCACATCCACATGCTAATGAATAAATTGATTAAATATGACTTAGATTGACAAAAGAGAGCCATTAGTCTGTTAATGAGAGCCCAAAGGATTTATTTGTTATTTGCATGAGCATCACAATACATTGCAATATATTATCTGTTTTATTTAAGTAGCCTACTACGGGTCATGTCAATCGCAATCTTCTACTCTAAAACTCAAAAAATTTAGGTCATCTTGTACATGTTGCCACAATGGTCCTTATTTAAAAAAAAAATCAGTTATTTTTTATGAATTGAAGTCTTCTGCTGAAGAAAAGTCTTTTTCCATTGCATTATGTGGTTGCTAGGGTGCTCCGAGCGGTTGCTAGCTGGTTGCGAAATTTTCTCTCTGTATGTATGGCTTAGGTCTACAGGATTTTTTTTTTCTGTCCATTTTTGGTGTCTATCATTTGCTTGGGGAAACTAATAGCATCCCTCTACTACAAGCTGCTCGTTTTGAGGCTGTTCTTATTTTTTAGCCTGTGTTTATACAGCAGAACTTCATGAATATGAAGCATGGTGTGAGAGAAGTTACAGTCTGGCTCAGGGACAAACATATGTCAGAAGTCTGAAAACAGGCTGACAGCACATCCTTACAGGCCAGTGTTCACTGGAGACTGCATAGCGCTCACACTGAGAAGGTTTAAAGAGCTGACGTGCTTGACAGGTACAGACAAACCTGCAGACAGAACAGTGTGGAGCCGATTACAGTGGGCTGTTTGGTGTTATATCTGAAGGGCCGTTCCAGTTTATACCGACAGTAATTAAACCGCTGGACGTCACCAAGTTGCTGTGCTGTTAGACCAAATGTATCTGGGGGATCATGTGAGAATCCTGTGTCTGCACTTCCATTGAGAGACTGCTTGTTAATATGTAAATTAATTCTCAAAAATGTATATCACATAATTCAACTGAATCTATACTAATATTCAAAATATTATTTATTTATTAAATGAATGCTTTATTCAGTAATGATGCATTAAATTGATCAAAAGTGTTCGTAAAGTCATTTAAAATGTTAAAGACTTTTATTTCAAATAAATTCTGCTCTTTTGAACTTTCTATTCGTCAAAGAATTCTGAAAACAAATGTATCACAGCACATTTTTTCAATATTGATATAAAATATTAACAATGTAATAATGTCTAAGAATTTTTTTTTCAGTTACTGAGTTTCTCTAATCATTTTTGTACGTGTTCTATTCTCCAAGAAGGTTTAAAGGTTTTAAAATATCACTACCGTTCAAAAGGTTTGGGGTCTGAAAAATATTTTCAGAAGAAACAATAAGATTAAGTTTTAATCAGTAATGATGCCTTAAAGCTGCTTTTGGTAACTTTTGTAAAAAAAAAATGTCAGGACAAAAATGTCCTGAACGGTAGAATATGAGACGGATAGTATTGTATAAAAAAAAAAACAACTGCGCCCACAAGATCACATTTTAAGCTTGCAAAATGGCATTTCGTACACGCGTCAACTGAGTTTTGTGGAGAAATGTTCAACCCAGCGTTACAATATGCCATAATTCCAGCCAATCAGAGATAGGGCTGCTAAATTCTGATTGGCAATTCTGATCACAAGACTCCCTGCATCACCAACAGCAGAAGAGGAAAAATACATGGTGGAAGAGATGTTCTCTTAAAGGGATACTCCACCGGATTTTCATATTAAACTATGTTATTCCCTTAACTAAGACGAGTTAACACATACCCCTCTCGTCTTCCCCACGTTTACCCTATTTAAATACAGTTACACGAGATGCGCGTCGAAGTCGAAGTGCTCCTAAGCACTTGCTGTGGTATTCTGCCATACATTATAGTTATACACTTCACACGCTTAGAAATGTGCAACGTTTTATTTTGTGTCACCATTCTTGGTTGAGTTACACTACTCCTGTAACTTTATTTAAATAGGGAAAACATGGGAGGTGTTTGGTCGCTTCTCTGCTTGACCCATAATGAATGAACTGGGCTAAGTTCAGTGCGATCAAAGTGTCTCGCACACCAGAGCGATTTGAACGCACGCACCGAGACGAGAGAGGTATCTACTACCGTCTTAGTTAAGGGAATAACATAGTTTAATATGAAAAAAACTGTGGAGTATCCCTTTAATGGCTTGAATATTTTAAGTTCAAATGTCTACTGCACTCGACGAGCACACATAACTAGCTTATTTGCAAATCAAAATCAAATCGTACTATTACTGTACAGAATGACATTTCCGAGTGTTTCCTACACCTCTAGTGGTAGTCCATTTTAACGGCGTCAAATTTATTATCGAACCCATTGATTTACTCGAACCCATGAAACCCATTAATTTCACTGGCTTGTGTCAGCGAGAGGACTGTTAAGTTGCTTTGTCGACGAAAGCGCAAGCGGATCTAACTTAACCTGACTCAGCCAGATGGATTTGCTCCGCATATCCATCTGGAAACCTTCCGTTGAAGTAGTTTTGGAAAGGGGCGAAAATACTGGTTAGCTGATTGGCTTATGTTGGTGATAGACGGGCCAAATCAACCAATCAGATCAACGAAGCATATGAACGTACTAACAGAGCGACGACGAAAACAAAACCCCAAGCCAGGCTACTCTTGCTGCTGCAGGTAAAGGCTCGTTAGCTCAGCAAATAAACATGTCGGCAAAAGAAAAACAAAACAAAAAAAAATTAAAATACTTAAAAAGAAAAACTGTCGCGCTTCCTCGTTGCGTCACACCTCAACCTGCCTCAAAGCCAATGCTGATTGGACGTTCGTTCGGTGAACTGCTCCCAAATTTTCTTTACGAAGTATCCAGACTGATCTGCGAGTGAAACCTTGAAAGCTCGCGAGATCAGGATGGTCTCACGAGGCTAGATCTAGCTAGACCTGAAGCAAAACAGGCATGCCGCACACACTCGTCTGGGCTTGCGAGCCGGGCCAAATAGTTGGTTAACGTTACGTTTTGGGTGGATGGCGAGCGCGAGACACCGAAATGGATGCCAATAAGATTCTGAATTGAAAGTTTACTTTTAAAAGTTGCCTAATGGTTCAATTGACAAGACCAAAGTGATCTGTGTTTTTTTCGTTGTGAAATGAGCTATCATAGCAGCACGTCCAGTCTGAAATACCGCTTGATGATGGCCAAGCACACACACACACACACACACAGCTGACGTGAATTCTCCGCCCCTCGC
>JAQIUQ010004260.1:0-12981 GCA_030378365.1 Hybognathus amarus
CACATCCTGAAGCTCAACACACTTCTTTTTTGTTTTAAAAGGTTGCGAGAAATTATTTTACTAGTGCTAATGCCGCTCGCTTTGCTTCTGCGGCCTTGAATGCCACGCTGATGATAAATAAAATGAAGCTTCAAATATTTGCTTTCGCTGATGTGAATTTAGCGTGGAAATTGAAGATTGGATTTTTATATTTCGTGAAACTACATTTCATGGCCAACTGTAAATTGGGCAGTTTTAAAGCACACTATGCAGCTCTGATGTTTTTGTGAAACAGCGACCCCTAGAGCCGCTGTGGTGTACTTGCACTGTTGTAAATAACCGCAACTCCCCTGTTACTGCATAGTTTACTGAACTACTAATGATGGTAATCGGTTAATACTATTTGTCAAGTGTTAAACTACTTTATAATAATAAAGTTGCCTATGCGTTTGTTGGCTTATAACGTTTTCACATGATTTCTGCTAAATCACAAGATAAAAGTGTAGGACTACTGTATAATTTAATTTGTGTTTTTTGATTGTTATGTAAACATTACAATATGTCAGATGACATCAATAAAGTTAAATTTATGTTGCATTATTTCATAACATTGGCTGACATTAGACATGATTATTATCATAGTAGTTAGCAAATTGTCCTCAATACACTATTTACAACCTCTAGGCTTATATAATATGTCCTAATAATTAGGTGAGATATTGACTATGTCCTCAAGATGATCGCAGTAATCAACATCAACAGCGTCAAGATTTAATTGACTCAACACAATTTAAAGTAAAATTACAGTCTGAAAGTGCACTGTTAGTCAACTAAACTTTGCAAAAGCGGGATTTGTCGCTCTCAAACTTGCATTGCTGGTTTTTTCAAGCTTTACTACCAGGATGATTCGCCCTACTATGACTTTGTTTACCACCGAAATGACTTTGAAGCTGTCCTGTTTGAGGTTCAAAATCTTTGCATAGTGTGCCTTTAACTAATCAGATAGCTATTCGATCAGTAAAAGAAAATATTGTAAAATATGAAAATAATTTATTTGCTGAAAGACTCACTTGTGCTTCCAAACTTTCAAGCTTTCGGCACATTAGGAGATGCCAAGTCCTGCAGTGTGGAGCAATTCAGTGCCCACTAAATGGCTTTGGTTTTAAATCTGAATATGCCGAAACATAAATGATAGCTACCAGTGGAGGGCAGTGTTTTATTTAAAGCACTTTTCCTGATATTTTTGAGTTAGCTTTTATTTTATATATTTTTTGTAATTTTGGTATGTGCTTTGTTGTTGTTTTTATAGTTTTTTTTTATTCATTTATATTTTTACTTAAGTTATTTTATAGTTCAGTTTTGGTCAGTTTCGTACTTCCACTTATATTTTTATTTTTTTATTTTATTTTATTTGTTTCTTTTACAGGGACAGTGCTCATTAATTAACAGTAAAATAACTGTAAATGAGCCAGAGTTAGCTCAACAGGCTAATTTTCATCTGTTGTCCCAGGCCAGTTGTTATGATGGCAACCTAAAATCAAGATATAAAACAAGAAATGACTTTTACAGTCCACAAAATACATAGAAAAGTAATAATAAGACAAATACAACACAACAATAAGTAACGAGACAACATCAGCACACAATATAAGCTAAAATAAATAAATAAATAAATAAATAAATAAAAAATAATAACCAAGCCTGACACAAGACAATCTAATAGCAAGCCACAATTTTCAGCAGGCAGTCGATGGTTTAATGTGCACATATCTGATTATCAATTAGCCAGTTCTTAAGGTGACCAGTAAAGGAACGATAAGTCTTTGCTTCTCTTATCAGACTTGGCAATAGATTCCACTGTTTAGTTGCAGTTACAGAGAACGCTGACTGACTAAAGGCACTTTTTCGAGTGGGAATGATACAGTCCCCTCTTGTAATACCTCTGGTGACATGAGTACCTGCTCTCTGCATAACAAATCTCTTCAGTGGAGGTGGAGCAGTGCTATGCAATATCTTATAGACTAGACAAAGGTTACTGTAGGTGATTAAATTTTCCCAACTCAGAAGTCTATGGGTATTTAAAATTTGACAGGTATGAAAACTATTAGGTTTCCGAACTAAAACTTTAAGAGTACGTTTATAAAGACTTTCTAGTGACTTCATTGTAGACTTGTTAGCTTGTGCCCAGCTTGTCAAACAGTATGTAAAATGCGGGATAATCATGGCATTCATATATAACATAGCAGTTTCAAAGTTGAATGATTCCTTAACAAATCTAAAATTACTTAAATTAAATCTGACTCGTTTGCACATACTTTTTACATGAGTTCTAAAACAGAGATTTGAATCAATCCAAACACCCAGATACTTATATTCAGTCACAACTTGCAAATTTTGACCTGATATCCTTATGTCAGGGTCTGGGATGCTACATGGTCGTTTTGAAAAGAACATGCTTACCGTTTTACATACATTTAACGTCAGACATGATCTGTTAAGCCATGTTGTGATATAGTTCATTGCACTGGTTAGTTTTAAGGCAGCTTGCTGTTTTGTGCTGCTATGTACATAAATAACAGCATCATCAGCATATAATAAGATTTCTATATCAGGACAAACTAAAGGCAAATCATTTACATAAAGACTGAACAGCAATGGCCCAAGTATAGATCCTTGCGGAACACCAGTATTATTTGTGTAAGCAGTTGATTTATGATTTTGAACCTTTACATGATTTGTTCTTCCCTTTAGATATGAATCAATCCACTTAATGGTATCATTAGAGAAATTAAAAGAAGCTAATTTGTTAACAAGTATTCTATGATTTTACGGTGTCGAAGGCCTTTTTAAGGTCCAAGGAGGATTGCCCCACAATACCACCCGTATCCCATCATAGATTTAATGTTTTCTAAAAGGAAAAGGGTAGCAGTCTCTGTTGAATGGTGTGCTCTAAAACCGAATTGCATCAGGATGCAGGCTAAAATCACTGTTATTCAAATAAAAAACTCATCTTCTCTGAAACCCACTTCTCCATCACCTTTGATACAACAGGCAAAATGCTAATAGGTCTATAGTTACTAATAATCTGGGTAGGGATGCACCGATACCACTTTTTGGAAACGAGTACGAGTAACGAGTACTTGCATTTCAGTACTCGCCGAAATCTAGACCGAGTACTTAATAAAAAAAACATGATTTAAAATCAGTTTTAACTATTTTTCCAATTTATTTAATTATATTTTATTTCATTTTATATATATATATATATATATATATATATATATATATATATATATATATATTTTTTTTCTTTCTTTTTTTTCCAAATAGTTAAATAAAAAAAATTCAATTCAATGACTATTATTTATGATGGTACATTTATGAAAGCATTGAAGGCTACATGCTGTTTATACGAAAATATTGATGATATTGAGAAATATTGCTTATAAAAAATCAAGAGAAAAAGCAACCTTATGCACACATTATTAGTAGTAGCAATTTTGATTAATAGAGACGTAGTTAAATCTATTGTACAGTAGCCTAATATAATTATTTCTGTCAATTTCTTACCAAACTTTTATTTTGACGGGTTGCCGTGAAGACCTTTGAGTTTCTGTGCGTGTCTGATACATAGACATTGGGCGTTTCTCAATGTCAAAGGGAAGTATCCTTGACATTGAGAAACACCTAGTAAAAGAAATGATATGACGATCGTTTTCTCAAATGAAACGGTAAAATACCTACCGTTACTCATGAAGTGACTCTCGGAGATGAAATCATGAATCATGTCATCATATCGTGAGGCAGCAGAGACGGAGAACAGCGCGAGCGTCACTCGAGCTTCAGTGTGTGTGTGAGGTAGCTAACGTTAAATGAAACCGCGCGTCTGCACTGTTCATTCACACAGAGACAAGCAGAACATGCAGGTTTTATATTTAAACAGTCGTTTGGCAGTTTAATATACACAGACACACATCAGCAGCGCCGCCGTCGCCATGTCTCAGCGCTTTCATGATGATGACGCAACTTCACGCCCTTCGTGCATGCATGTGCAAACGGAACTGGGTTTGATCAGGTATTCGGTACCACCGGGACTTGGTACCGTGACGTTTACATTTTTTTAGTACCGACTTGGTCCACGCGGCTGACAGGTCTCGTCTCGCCTCGCCTTCTCCCCGCTCTGAGCTGCAGCCGGGGCCTGGGGGCGGGCACTCGGCGCCTGTGATTAACCCATTTCTCAGACCGTGGTACTCGGTCCCCGGTATCGGGGGACTTTTAACGAGTACGAGTACTTTAGAAAATGTGGTATCGAGGCCGATACCCGATACCGGTATCGGTATCGGTGCATCCTAAATCTGGGATCTCCTCCTTTAAAATTGGTGACACAATAGCAGTTTTCCATGTGTTTTGGAAAAATCCCTTGAGATATTGAAAGGTTTATGATATTTGTAATGGATGGAGCCCAAAGCAGTCCTTGAACGACTTGCAGAGCATTATCGAGTCCATTCCGCAACAGTCCTCTAGCTTTGGAAGTCTTTAGTGTTTTTTTATTATCCTTAATACCTCCTGCTCTGAGATGTTACTTAAACAGAATTGAGGTTTAGTAAGTTTGGAGCTGACAGTCGAGCACCAAGGTGTTATCCTTATTGATTTCAGTTAGTTGCCAAGGACTCAATTCTAATTTTGCTTCTTAAGTTTGTTTTCTTTCTAATATTTTATTTTACTTCAACTTCATTTTAATTAGCAATATGATAGTTTTGGTTTTTAAATTTTAGTTAGAAATAAAATGGTGGAGGGAAGGACTTTTAGCTCATATCAAATTAAATTTGGCTCTGTTTCTTATGCAGAGCTGTCATATCACTTCATAAGATATAGATAGAAAATATTGCACATTCACAACCTTATTGATGTTTTTATGGTGTCTTTTTTCCTTTATGGAGCGGTCATTGTATAGTTGAGAGCAGGGTGGACACTGTTCAAAATATTCCCTGTTGTGTTCTTCAGAAAAAAGTCAAACGGGTTTGGAATGTCATGAGAGTGAATAAGTGATTAATTTTGGGGTGAACTGTACCTTTAAGATAAGAAGTTATCTCTGTGATGCTATAACCAGATTTTTGCCTTCCAGGATTTTTTCTTCCTTCCTTTCACAGGTTGCTGGAGTGATCTACTCTAGTTTGATTTATTATGTCTGTTTCTTCCTCCGCACAAATCTGGGAAGGTTTTGAGACTGGCTTTCATTTATCCTGCTTGTTCCTTCCTTTGGGTCTGATATGTGTGTGATTTATAATCTGTGTTTTCGCAGGTCAAAGCTGGGCCTGTTCCAATCTAGGATAAGTTTACAGAAGGCCAGTGTAAAGGTAAACACCACTGTCAGTCTTTTTTTTTTCTTTCTTTTTTTTTTTTTTTTTAAAGAAACATTTTGCTTTTGTCATGCATTTTGCCATGAGTGTTTGGGTCTTCTGTCAGACACATTTTGATTGTGTTGGAGTGTTATTAAAGGATTAATGAAACCAAAAATGAACATTTTGTCATATTTGACTGGATTCTTCTGAGAAAAAAAGTTCTGAGCTTTTCCATACAATATGTAGTAGAGGGTTATTTTACACTGATGTGCCCAAACATTATTAGTGAACAATCAGTTTTTTTGTAGTCAGTTTGTTGGATGCAGCAAAAAGACTTTGGCAAGGGTCAAATTGAAATTGTTATGGCCAAATGACAGGGTCAGAGTATCTCTGAAATCGCAAGGCTTATGGGTTGCTCCTGGTCAGCAGGGGTGGTTGGGAACCTACGGATAATGGTCCAGAGGAGCGACAAACCACAAAACGGTGAAGGGTTTCTTTTGGGCATCCAAGGCTCATTGGTGCACAAGAGCAACGAAGGCTATCCCCTCTGGTCTGAACTGATGGTATATTGTGGCAAAAGTCACAGAATTTTTTATTGTTGGTTATGGGAGAAATGTGTAACCGCATCACACATTGCTGCATAAGGTGCTACGTAGACGCTGGCTGGTCAGGGTGCCCACGATGACCCTTGTTCACCATTGAAATAAACTACAATGGGAACACAATCATCTGGAAGAAGGTCATTTGGTCCAATGAGTCCCATTTCCTTGCATCATGCAGGGCTCTAGAGTGCGACCAAAATTTGTAAGGGTGCGACTAAGATTTCGAATTAGGTCCATTTTCTTACGAAATTCAAAAACATAAATAGTGTTTTGACGCTGTGGCTTGAGAACGCTCTGGCTCAGCTCATGAGAAGCAGCAGCGCGGAGCGCACGTAAGCTTCTCTTCCGCTGACGTCTTCTTTCTCTTCTGCGATTCAACATTTGTAATAAAATCATTTGTTGTTCGACGTCGACAAGCTCCAGCTGCAACAACAATCTCTGTCTTTCGCTCGCCATTGTACGAAATGAAAAAGCGGAACTGGCGCACGGAACCAAAACAAACTAGCAAAGAGATTCGCGAACCACACACCCCTCAGCGTTCTGGCGGTGAAATGCACCGCGAAGCACCACAACCTCACGCAGAAGTATAAAACGGCCACAATGCCGTAGCAGTGACGACGTAGCTACGCCGGGGAGTTGACGCAGAAGCATAATGAGGCCTTTAATAATGCCAGTTACAGCACGAAATAAACATGAACGAGCATCTGAAAGTGTGTTAAAAGATAGAGTACAACTTATCGGAATCCGTGTCTTTCACATAGAAAAAAACACTATCACTATCATCATCGCACTATCAGTGTTTCAACCGTGGAAAGACGTCAGTAAACAATGTCATGTAACATCACATTTCCCTCAGAAAAAAAATCCAGTTACCATAAACTCGTTAGCAAGCTAGAAAAATTAACTCTAGAGCAGCATTTTGCCAAATACATGCACATATTCATTATAATTTTAATGTTTTTCAATATTTAATGCTTGTTTTTAAAAAAAAAATTTTATGAATCCACCATTTAAATGTTTATATTTCATATAACATTATTATTATAAAATAAATAAGTGTAATTTAAGTGTTTGTGTACAAATCAGGTAATACCTTCAATATTATAGTAGGCTAATGAAGCATAGTGGGCTACAACTGACTCCCAGTTTACAGCATTAGTTGAGATTTGTTTTCCTTGAGAAAATTTGCCATGTATTGTACCTGATATCCAAAATAATCAATATTGAATCAAATTGTGAAATTGGTGTCAATACCCTGCCCTAACTTGAACAATGTAAAAACAGCACTTTAAATTTAGATTTTTTTTTAAGATTTATATTTTTATATACAGTATAATTGTGCTTCAAAAAACAGAAAAAAAACTAAATCTAATTATTTTTTAAAAGCATTTACATAATATACATATGAATATATGGAGCGTGAGAAAAAGGTGACCTTGAAATTGTGACGTTAAAGGTGACGCGAGACGAGAAAAAATTTGAGTGCACCTAAATTTTGTGCTGGTGCACCCAAATAAAAAAGTTAGGCGCACCAGTGCAACCAAGGCAAAAAGTTAGTCTGGAGCCCTGATCATGTGGACAGCCATGTAAATGCGTCGTTTATGGGGAAGTGATGGCACCTGGATGCACTGTGGGACTAGGACAGCTGGCAGAGGGTGTGAGATCATGCTCTGTGCAATGTTTTACTTTGACATCCATATGATATGACAGTCCCAGAGATTCAATTTGACACTTGCCACCTACTTAAACATCACTGCAAACCAGGTACACTCATTGATGACAATGGCACACTCAGAATAATGTGCACTGCCACACTCCACACATTGTTCAGAAATGGTTTTAGGAACATGATTGAGAGGTCAAGGTGTTGCCCTGGCCTTCAATTTCCCCATTGATCAATCGGTTTGAGCATCTGTTGGATGTGCTGGACCAATTCTGATCCATGGTGGCTCCACCTTGCAACTTACAGGACGTAAATGATCTGCTGCTAATGTCTTGGTGCCAGAAACCTCAGCACACCTTCAGAGGGTCTTGTAGAGTCCATGTCGGTGCTGTTTGGTGGCAGAGATAGTAGGCAGGTGGTCATAATATTTTGGCTCATTGGTGTACACTTTTCAAAAAGAACAAAAATGCATCATGAAAGTAGTCCATACAACTCATGCACTTTGTTTACTTTAAAGTCATAAATCTGTAAGTGGAAAAAAATCTGAAATTTGTTTTTAACTGATGGTGGTTAAGGTCAAATGATATTATTGGAATAACATGAAATGAGAATGTAAATGATTGTCATTTCTGGATTAACTCTATCTTTAAAGGTCCCGTATTATGCCCCTTTTCACAAGATGTAAAATAAGACTCTGATGTCCCCAGAATGTGTATGTGAAGTTTCAGCTCAAAAATACCCATCAGAGGATTTTTTACAGCATGTTTAAATTGTCATTTTTAGGGCTCAGAAAACGTGCTGTCTTAGTGTGTGCCCTTTAAATGCAAATAAGCTGCTGCTGCCAGCACAGGGGGCGGAGCTTCATGAACTTGCGCTGAGGCTATGTTTACACGGAAACGATTCTAAAGAGAAAATGCAAAAGTGGTGTTGCGCCATCACTTTTTATTCTGCGTTTAGACGAGCGTTTTGTGTGGGAAATCCGCGTGCAAATGGTGAAGCAAAAGTGTGTGAAATTCAATGTAGTATGCACTTCAGGTGGCTAAGGGTGCATACTACAACACCACCAAGTCCACGCACCTGCGTACAACCTTCACTGGCAGACTTTTGCGCTTTTACCGTTTACACGAGAACACGGCGGTGGAGCATTTTTAGATTTTCACTCTGGAGGGTGGTTTCACTTTTTTGCGTTTTACGCCGTCGCCGTGTAAACGAAAGGCACACTCGATAAAATATTTTTACTTTTTCACCCGGAATCGTTCTCGTGTAACGGGGCCTCAGTCTCTCAAGATGATAATATCAGAGGCCCTGTTTACACGAGAACGCTCGCGGGTGAAAACGTAAAAATATTTTATCGGATGTGCCTTTCGTTTACACAGCGACGGCATTTTTGAGGCTTAAAGGCGCAGAAAAGTGAAACCACCTTCCAGAGTGGAAATCTTAAAAACGTTCCACCGTCGCGCTCCCGTGTAAAGGGTAAAAGCGCAAAAGTCTGCTTGACAGTGAAGGTTGTACGCAGGTGCTGGACTTGGTGTTGCTGTAGTATGCACTCCTAGCCACCTGAAGTGCATACTACATTGAATTTCACAGACATTTGCGTCACCATTTGCACGCGAATTTCCCACACAAAACGCTCGTCTAAACGCAGAATAAAAATGATGACGCAATGCTACTTTTGCGTTTTCTCTTCAGAAGTCGATTCCGTGTAAACATAGCCTCAGTAACAGTGTTCATTTCGAGTCGGACAATAATGCCTACAGAGTCAGAGTGCTGTATAGAGATGGAACAGGTATAGTTTAGTAGTTTAATTACGGTTATTATAACATATTTGTTATCTGCTTGAATGTATCCATTATTTATTAATGGCCTACAAGTCTGCTGTTTCGGACCAGGTCCGAATGATGATCAAACATACACTGATGAGTTTAATAAAGTTTATTGTACATCACACAAAAGATGAAGCGTCAGTTTTACTTCTGAAAATCATCGTAAGAGCTGAGTAAACACAGTAAGTTATAAGAAGTGCGCAAGTTGAGGGAGCATTCCTGTGGGCGGCCGTTAGTCAAAAAACTGTTCTACTGACGTCATTAATGAAGGTCATGTAATCCAAACGGGCCATTCGATATAGGCTACTTCTGTGAAATAAAATATCTCACTTGTCATTGAACTTTGAGCTTTAATAATTTTACAACATTCAACACTAACTAAAGTTTGAAACATGGAATCACAAAGAACGTGACCTTTAAATGGATGTTGCAGAGTCTTGCACTTCTTGAAGTTTTGAACCTTGTGTGTGTGTTTCAGTTGAAAGCAAAGAGGAGCGATTGTAACTCCAAAGCGACCCATGCGAGGAACGAATATCTTCTCACACTGGCGGCGGCTAACGCACACCACGACCGCTACTACCAGACCGACCTGGTCAACTGCATCAAGGTGAGCACAGCAAAGTTGTGTTATTTTAGGATTATTTATATGCTATTGTAGTATTTATTATGTAATTTTTTTATTTTCAGTTTTTTAATTTTATTTGAATTATTTTATCATTTTGTTGATGATTTTGGCATATTTATTAGTTGTTGTTGTTGTTGTTGTTTTTCTCAGTTGTACACTGTAAAAATGAAATGCTTTATCTAATCAATAAAATTGTGGCAACAGATTACAAGCAATATTATTAATTAAATTGAAGAAATTAGAATTGAGTAATAGTTAATCAAATTAATATTCTAATTAATTCTTATTTGTACAATTTAATTAATAATATTGCTTGTAATATGTTGCCACAATTTTATTGATTAGATAAAGCATATTCGTTTTTACAGTGTATTTCATTTTTTTAAATGCAAGTTTTTCATCTAATGTTTATATTTTATTTTATTTTATTTAAGTAACTGTTTATTAAAGCACAGAAAGAAAATTTGCCTGGATAAAATCATCCTTTTGAGCTGGGACTACTTTTCTATGTGGATGAACATGTGGTTGTGCATTATTGGGTGGAGTTTTCTCCATGTCGACAGTGCGTAACTTAATTTGACAAAATATTAGAGTTTTGATTTTCATGATTTCAGTGTTGGTGGAGTATTGCACTTGTTTTGAGCGTTTTACACACGAGTCATGTCTGTTGGCATGAAACTTGTACAGTGGGCCAGACAGTGATGTAATCTATGTGCAGATCAAACTATGCACTTCCTGTGTAGATTTCCTCACAGGAAAAAGCTCACTCACATAGAGAAATATCTGCATGCTTTCTTTTCTTGCCCAGTATTGCTCATTTATAACTGTACAAGAGGCATCTAGTCACCAAGTATTTTTGGTACTTTCATCCACATTTTTAAAAGTTGTAAAAACTATATTACCACCATTCTGGTGGCGTATTCAGTCTGTTTGTTTTATAATATCTCCTCAGGTATTTATATATTTATTTATTTGTATTTATTATAATAAGCCAATTTGTGGTAGTTCTCAGCTTTGTGTTTTGCATGTAAACACACTCACTGACTGGAGACAGTATTGTTGTTTCTTTCTTGTGCAGATGTTAAATGCATGTAATGTGTGATTACGCAATTGTTGAATGTTTGGTGTTTGTGGTCCAGGATTATCTGGTTGTGTGTGTAATAGACAGAAGTTGGCTAGAACATCGAAGCACGTCTGGTATGTGTCCCGTTCTGCCTCATACTCTCAGGGTCACAGCACAGCGCCTCTACGCTCATGGCACTTTAGCACAGCTTAGAGAACAAGAATGGTACTTTTTATTTTATTCTAACTGAAAAGTCAACATGAAATCGCATTTGCAACCCATTTTATTTCCAAATGAAAACTGTATAGTCTAGTCACAAACAATAATAGTGACTATCCTGAGCTGCAATGTCAAAGACAGCAGATGTAGAATATATATTCACCCTTTATTTAAATATGAAAATTCTTTTTTTTTTTTTTTTTTTAAAGATTTTATATTCATATATTACATAGTTTTTCTTGGAGTCTTCAATTGTTTTATTTGTTATAATGAAATGAAACATGGCAAATTATCCGAGGACATAATTTTTGGCTGTAACACTTTTTTGCCCGAGTCTCCAGTTGACTTAATTAATTACTTAGTAGTAAACATTGTAATAACATGTAACAAAATGTAATTAACATGTAACTAAGTTATGGAACAGCCTGTACTTACAGATTGTAATTACACTCATGTAATAGGCAGCTACTGTTACACATGTGTAACAGGCCGAGTCGGTTACATACGTGTTACCGACTTGGTACAATGTAACAAGTACTTAATATGTTACTAAGGTAAAAAGCCTGCAGTTACACATGGTCATTTTGTACCTTCTAAAATAAAGTGTATCAAGTACTTAAGTGCACTTCATGAGTATCTACATTACCTTATCCATCTGAATTAACCCACTAGTTCACAGCTTAAATACATGCAGTAGCTTCTTAATTACATTCAATTTACATAATATTACACAGGTATAAGCTACGTAAAATAAAGTGTATCAAGATTGTACTTAAGTGTTACTACATGTGTATCTACAAACCTTATCCATATGTACTTTAGTTTGAATTAGGCCTAACTCCCTCGTTCACAGCATAAATGCATGCGGTAGCTTCCTAATTACATTGCAATTACATAATATTACACAGGATATAGCTACGTAAATAAAGTGTATCAAGTATTGTACTTAAGTGTACTTCATGTGTATCTGCATACCTTATACACATGAAGTACACTTAAGTACAATCTTGATGCACTATTTTAGAAGGTACAAAATGACCATGTGGAACTGCAGGCTTTTTTCACACCTTAGTAACATATTTAAATAGTTGTTGTTACATTGATAGTACAACAGTACTTTTTTATATAATTACATTGTACCAAGTTCGTAACACGTATGTAACCGACTCTGCTTGTTACACATGTGTAACAGTAGCTGCCTATTACATGAGTGGAAATACAAGTACAGCTGTTCCATAACTTAGTTACATGTTAATTACATTTTGTTACATGTTATTACAACATCTACTACTAAGTAATTAATTAAGTAATTACTCTGTATCACAGACACCGTAAATAAAGTGTTACCGAGAGATTAATTCGATATATTAATAGCTGATTACGTTGTGTAGTCAATGTATTAGTGTTGTAGTTAAGACCACCTAAATTGAGAAAAGACCAGACCATATAAGTACTTGTTTGCAATCACATCTTGAATTTTGTTGGCATTTATATTCATTTTGGTGACATTTTTGTTTTTTTTATAACAAAAGAAATCACATTTGAAATTTGTTGAAGTTATTTATTGCATTTGAAGCAGGAACTTTTACATCTTCTAGTCACATTAATGATATTAACAAATAAATCAGACTCTCTCTCTCTCTCTCTCTCTCTCTCTCTCTCTAT
>JAQIUQ010004263.1:0-23104 GCA_030378365.1 Hybognathus amarus
TTAAACTCTACTGAATTGGTTTTCATTCTCTTAATGTTGCGGAATCAGTGTTACCCTCTCTCCCAGTCTGTCAGTAACACTCTGTTTTAGTTCCTGTCTACTATGAAGCCCCTCCTTTCTGAAAAGCACAGATGTGCTCTGGATTGGAGTTTACAGAAACAGTGATTACTGATATAGAGATAACTTTCCCTTAGGTATATACTTAGCTCTCTGTAATTTACCAGACCTTTCAGGCCGAGACTGCAACATTTCACAAGTGGAACATGTATAAAAGCATAATAGCAGACACCTTTAATGTTCATTTTTCAGCAGCTTGCTGATCTAACATTTTTCAAAATCGAATGTCTGCATGTCTGTTTCAGTGTTATTAACCTTCAAATGGTCTTTGTTTCCTGTTTACACTTCTGGGCTTCAGGTTTATGCCAACCCCAACAATTGATTGAGTACAATAATATACATTTTAATCATACAAATAATATATCATTTTTGTTTACTTCTCATCTGTATTCATTAATGCTGTGTTTTCAGAAATATGAAGACTCTTGTATCAATATCCACAGAATTCCTCAACTACACCATTTGCTTGCATATGAAATATGTGTGTATATATTTTGATACATTGCATTTATGCTCTAGTACTAGGCCTTTTTTTTTTTTTTTTTTTTTTTTTTCACATTCGTTTTCACATTTCCATTCATTTACAATGTGGTACATGTATGACCCAAAGCAGAAGTGTTTTTTTCACATAACTTCAAACAACAGAATAAGCCCAGTTTTTTGTGTGTGTATAGATAGATGATGTATGAAAAGTCACAAAATCTTCTTCCACTTGAGACTTTTTTTATTAAGTAATAAGTCGATTGTGGTCGTATAGACCCCATGACCCGATTGAGGGCTACTGGACCTGAGCTAACATGAACAATGAATAGTTGTTTTATTTATTAACTAACTTTAACAAAGATTAAGAAATCTATAATAAATGTATTGCCTATTGTTATTTAATTTAACAATTTAATTAGCTTGTTAATGCATTAACTAATGGGACCTTATTGTAAAGTTTTACCATATTTCCTGTAGAAATTCTTTTCTACAAGAAATATTTCTTGTTTTACCATATTTCTTGTACGCTTAAGTCTGACTAATTCTTAGATTTTCTCTACTACTACCCACCAGGATTCGAATGATTTTGATGAACTATTGATGAAGCAATAGAAGAAAACCATCAAGATTCAGAAGGAGGAGGTTGGTCGTTTGAGATATTGTTTCATACTTTATAATATGTGTGTCTTTGCATATTAAATTCACTGCTGGTGTTCTGCAGATGCTGGTCACGGTAAACCTGTAGTGACTGTCACGAGTCAGCAGCAGAACATGGTGACCCGAGAAGTCGGCGGCTTGTGAAACCTCTGCGCCGCAAAGAAGCGTCGGCGACTCAATGACCTGGACAGTGACAGTACGGTGGACGAGGAGGAGAGCGAGGATGAGTTTCAGCTTAGTGATAGGTGTGTGTTTAAAATTTACGAATATTTAGAACACTATGGGTTCAAATTTGGGATTTTGGGGTTTAAATCATGGATTTTTTTTACCAGTTCTTCAAAATATAATGGATAATAAAATATCTTCTATGGGTGAATCTCACAAAAGCTGTAAAGAACTTGTCCTGGTCATATTTTATCCCAAAAGACTATTTTATTTATAAATTTCATATATTTTTCTATTTTTAGGGCCATTTTTAGTTTTTTTTTCTTGACAATAAAGCACAATTTCCCCCTAAATTCTAATTAGTTTAATGCAAAGCTGTCAGTTATTTACACATCATGGTAGTGTTGCACTGCCAACTTAAAATCAAATTTCAAACCAATTTAAATCAATGTCACTTTTGTCATTATCACTCATAACAGTATTTTGTGCTATAAACTAAAATGACTACTACCGGTACATCTATTGAGGATCACCGTGAGAAATAATGAGAATTACAACACCAACAAAAAAGCCATAAAAGAATTTGGGGGAAATAAGCTTAATACGTATAATATATTTTTTTTTAAATGTTATTTGTCCTACAAGCTGGTAGAAATTGGGGTTAGATGGTTAGTTTAAATGTTTTTGAAATAAGTTTCAATCTAGGCTGCATGTATTTAATCAAATATACAGTAAAACAGTAATATTTTGAATATTATAATTTAAAATAACTGCTAGTCTGCTAGGAACACGTCGAATTTTTGGGACTTTAGCTTATTCACCGTATCCCAAGAGTTAGATAAGTCCATCCCAGGTTTCTGATTGTCCGGTAATTAACAAACATTTGCCAGGAAATTTTTTTTGGCCGTCAAACAAAAATTATATCTCTGGTCAAATTGTCTGATTAAATTGGCCTAATAATCCCACCCCCTAACACAATCTGAATTTAATTATAAACCTAAAATGTATAAAGCAAAAAAACACCGCCAATCAGAAGGATTATTGTGGGGCTGTGCAAAAATTAATTCGATTAATCAGCATCCAAAATAAAAGTCTGTGTTTACATAATATATTTGTGTGTGCTGTATATAATTATTTTGTATATATAAATACACACACATGCATGTATATATTTAAGAAAATGTGTTATTTATATTTATATAATATAGATATAGTATATATATATATATATATATATATATATATATATATATATACAGAATTTAAGCGCAAATAATTCTTAAATATATACATGCATGCATAGGTATTTATATCTACAAAATAATTATATACAGCACACACAAATATATTATGTAAGCACAGACTTTTTATTTTGGATGCGAATTAATCACAATTAACTTTTGCACAGCCCTAATTATTTGCTATTTTACAAGCAATTGAGTCTGCGGACACCGCTCCTCTTATCGATGCTGTTAGCCTGTGATCTGATGTGATGCACTCGCTGTCATGACTGAGTTCCGTGGCTATGAATGATTGCATTTCTCCACAGACTATTTATATGTTGTGATTTGTATCACTCCACCCAAGTAGCAGTGCTTCGCCTTCTGAAAAATAGTTCCCAGTATGTAAATGGTTAAAAGATGGCTGTGTCTCATAATAACCTTGTTTTTTGTACACGCTGTGACTTATACAAATCACAACATTTAAATAGTAAAATGTTGGTGTTATTTTGTCACTTATTGAGAGCAGTATGCTAGCTGTATCCATTTACTTCCAGTCTTTGTGCTAAGCTAGGCTAGCAGTGGGTTGCAATCTGACAGAGTTACAGCACGCACCGAGATGAGAAGGACTTATCTAACTCTGTGGGATATGGTGAATAAGCAACAGTCCCAAAAAGTCGGCAGTGTTCCTTAAAGAAACATTTCTCATCAATATCAATGTTGAAAACAGTTGTACTGTAAAATAGGCATGTTTGTGCGTTTTATTTTCATAAATTCAATAGATTGTCATTTATATAGATTTCCACATAAAACTGGGTGAGTATCAGCATTAATATATATGCTTTTGTAATGCCAGCCTGGAGGAGGAGGAATTCGTAGTTTTGAGGAAGAGGGTGCGTGCTGATGGTGATGCGGGGAGTGAATGGGGCAGTGGTGACAGTGGCGCTGAGAATCGACCAGCCTCCAGGAGAACAGGAAGAACCACACTCACCCAGAGAAGCAGGAGGAGCAAACGCAGACCTCCCGCTCGACGAAGAGGCTCCTCAGAAGAGGACCTGTTAGACTCAGAGGAAGAGGAGGAGGAAGAGGAAATGGGTCTGTATGAGTGTTCATATCCAGACTTAAAAGAATAACATATGTGCTCCATTTCATATCTGTTTCACATGTACAGCTACTGTATCTTCTAAGGCCGAATCCTTAATTAACTTAAATTAAATCCACACTTTGAAGCAACTTTCATATGACAGCATACTTTTGGTGTTTTTGTTTTTGGAGGTAGGCTGCCTAGGTAAGCAGTTCACTAGGTTTTGGTAGAGAGTCCTATTGAATGATATCTTTGACTTACAGTTTTTCCTTATGTGTTCATTTGGCAGAAACAGAAGGCTCTAATGAGTTCAGCGACAGCGACGTGGATGTCAACAGAAGGCGTCCGCTGACGGAGTCAGAACTCTCAGGTCAACTACTACGAGACGTCAGAGTCTGAGGGATCACGGAAGGTGTCCGATCAGAAACACCCCAGTCTTCCTCACCGTCGACGACTGTCCAGCTCCAACAGTGAAGGTGAGCACAACCACACTCCTATTTTCACATTTGTTAATATATGTTAATGTCATCTTTCTCATATTCCTCACTCAGGGGTCACACCTGTGATCCTTGGCAGTCAAAACGGGCCCAAGAGAAATGAGCTTACACAGTAAATTCCCTGGTGTTAAATTAACACAGCTCTGGTGTTCATATGGGAACCACCAGCCGGGTGTTAAAAGTAACACCGAGGCAGTGTTAGAATTAATGAGATAATTAAGTGATTAATTTAGTGATGATTGAGCATTATTGAAGACACCTGATGATCACAAGCAGAATCAATGAAGGACAAAATCACAAATTGTAAGCCACCGTTATGGAGATCAGTGTCTGCTTTAGTTGGGCTCTTGACACTTATACTTTCACTTTAAACTTTGTTTGTCTGCTGTTATTGATTTATAACAGTCAAATGAACAAAGATAACTGTGATCTGATAGAATTGGTTATGTTATGACATAATCATGTTATGATCTGAAAAATGAAACTTATTCAGATGAATTGACTTAACTTGTTAGTAACAGTTTATTGAATGTACAACATATCTGTATTTTCTTATAACCTAAAATATTTAATAATAAATATTCTGATCAAATCACTTTATCTTTATTTAGAAACACAGAGATCAATAATCAGCCTGTGAATCTCAACCGTGGTGACATTAATACTCCTTGTTGCCACCAATCACAACTCATTAATGGCTCCCATCATGCATTGCGGTATGAATAAATTATGATCTGAATTGTCTATGCAATTTACTTTTTCTAATTGAATATTCTGCTCATCACCATCGTTGAGAAGCATTGACTGAATCTTGAGGTTTTTGTGTGCCTATAAAATAGTTGTTGTTTTTCGTAGAAATCCATTATATTCTTATCTAATATTTTGGATATTAATGTAGAATCTCAGTTATGTTGTGACCTACAAAATTAACCACAAACATATATTTCAAATGATAAATGTCATAATATTACCAACACCATCATATAAATTGTTTATTTGTTCATCTGGCAGATATAACTCAGATGCAACAGCCAATTAAAATATAAAGTTAGTAATGAAAGGATCAAGAGCCCAACTAAAGCAAACACTTATCTCCATGATGGTGACCTGAAAGTTAGGTTTTCTGCTTGTGATTCTGCTTTAGGTGTCTTCAATAATGCTCAATCATCACTCAATTAACCACTTAATTATCTCATTAACTCTAACACTGTATCAGTGTTACTTTATAACACCCTGCTGGTGGTTCCCATATAAACACTGAGCGGTGTTAAATTTAACACCGGGGAAATTTACGTGTAACATTTTTGAATGATATGAATGTACTATATTTTGTTTCAGTAAATATTTCTTCTTGAAGTATTTCATCTTTATACTGGGCACCACTTACCTTGAGATTGTGCACCATTTATTTCTAAATAAAATGAGAATAAATATGGCTGTATATTCCCTAGTTGTTGGGAATACAAAAAAAATTGCTACATGTGTATTGTATCTCCCATTGCAGATGCTATTGCTGGTCATCTTTTACCCTTCATTTTTTATGCATACGATTTAGATTTTCCTTTGTGTGTACATTTTTTGATATATAAATTATATATATTTTTATATAGATATAATTGTATATAGAGGGTATATATGAATATATTTACTTGAGACTTTTGTGGCCCTCTTTTTGTATAAGTACTAGTGCCTAAACCCACAGTGGTTTATCTATGGTTATTGTATTACTGGTTTATTGATTAACTCTTTATTTTTTGGACACAACAAGACAAAATGAAAACAAAACGATGCATCATCTTGTGAGCCCTCCAATTTTGCTATTCGCTAGGGCTGTGAACTGATTCATCACGATTAATCGCATTGAAATAAAAGTTTTACATAATATATGTGTGTGTAGTGTGTATAATTGTTTTGTATATATAAATACAAACACATATGCATGTATATATTTAGGGAAAAACGTGTCAATTATATGAAAAATATGTATTTATGTATAATATTAATTTTGTATAAAATGTTATTGTGAAGTTTTAATATGCAAATATTCCTGAAATATATACACAGTGTTGGGGAGCCACTCTGAAACCTGTAGTTTGACAAGCTACAAGCTATCGTAAGTTAAAGTAATTTAACTACAGTCAAGCTACCCGTTGAGAAAAGTAGTTAGCTACACTACAAGTTACTATCAGAAAAGTAGCTCAGCTACATGAAACTACTTTGCTTTTTGAACAACGTATATTATAAAATAACTGAATAAGTCTCTGAGGAATGTTTTAAGTAAAATATTTAAGTGTTTAAAACAAGGCAATGCAATTACAATTTCAAAGAGTATTGTTTTATTACACACAACACTAAAATATCTCTGACTGTTTGTCAAAAGTGTAACAAATAGCCTACAACATTGCATGAATGAAATATATTCATCCAACGTAAATTGCATGTAGAACATTTCTCAAAAATACCGATTGAACTTGGACAAATAAGGCAATGGGCAATTAACGTTAGTTGTTTCTCCATCCTCCAAATCTGCCGTCAATGTCTTGCTATATAATCATAATATGGGTGCGTCAACCCACTTCTGTACGTCAGTGAACCGTTAGCCGCAAGATGCGTGATTAAACAACAGGTGGCGGTAATGGCAAAAAATGAGCTTGTAATTGTAACAAGAAGAAGAATATCCTTGCATCGCGCTGATTCGCGCAGGCTCGACAATGTAGCAATGTAGCTTCTGCTCGCGTTACACCGCTACTGCTGCATAAAGTAGTTAGCTACTGGAAAAGCTACACTGTTTACAAAGCAACTGAGCTACTGCCAAGTGCTACTGAAAAATGTAGTTAAGTTAGTAGCTACGGCTACTTGTAGTTAACTATCCCCCAACACTGTACACATACATGCATGTGTGTGTATCTATATTTACAAAAATAATAAATACACACTACACACACATATACTATGTAAACACGAACTTTTACTTTTGGATGCGATTAATCGCTGCTAATATCGATTTCCAACACAGCCCCAACCATTTACATCTGTTTTCATTCTGCCCACATCAGTCACACTTAAATAATTTACTGCTAGCTATACTGTTAATTGGCAACTGAGGAAATGTAAATTGTTTTCGTGTCATCCTAAATTTCTAGAGTCCACGCGCTTCCAAAGACGTTGAGCCAAAAGGAATGCACTCCAGTAGACCCTACGAGAAGGGCGGAAGTGCCGGTCGACTAGGCAAGACTCGAAACCTAGGCACAAACTAGATAAAACGGATCTCAGCGGGAGAGTCTCCAGTGGAAGATGAAGAGGACAGAGAGGAGGAGAGACCAGAGGACTCTGAGAGGAGGATGAGCAGCCCCTCCCGCAAAAGGTCGGTAACCGCATAGAAACAGACGAGAGACGAGAAGGAGGAGGAAGAGGAAAACAAACGTGGAAATGTCAGATGTGGAGGCTACACGGACCGAGGTCCTGGCCGGCACAACGGCTTGGTCCGCTGAGGACCGCAGCTCAGGATGACGAGGACGACGTAGGACGAGGAAGAGTTCACTGGCGTCACGGACCTTGTTAACTTTGTTTTCGACAGTGAACAGTTGTCATGATGTGCTCTGTAGGTAAAATGCATTTATTTTCTCATAGCCTTTCCCGAACTGAGAGAGTCACCTGTCACGGGAATGTCCCTCATCAGCCACCGTAGTTTGGGTGTAGTGGGACCAAACATGGAAGCTTCCAGAGGAATGCCGCATTTGTCCGTTTCAGATGTCTTGGAATCCGACTACCGGACATCCGCATGTATCATCCTTCCCACGATTAGAACAGGGTCTCCTTAATACTACAGTAACCATTCCTCAGAGTGAAGCACTTTGTCATTAACGGCCAGTACAGTTTTGTTTGTATAAAGCGGCTTTGTCGTCCTCCAGAGAAACTGGACGGCGGGCATTTTGAAGCTTGCGTGTTCTGTTAGTTTTAGACTGGGAGTTTTAGAGAGGCTTCACATTCTCTGTATTAATGTTTTATTCTTTGTTGTACATGGAAACCGTTGTACATTAACCTTCTGATGCCGCAACTTTGCCTAAATGCTTTCATCCAATTAAAGGCTTAAGGGATAGTTTACCCAAAAAAGATAATCCTGACATCATATGCTCGCCCTCCTCTTGTCATTTGCAAAACCACCGTAGACTTTCAGTGGAGCACAAGAGGAGATTTTCACTTTAGCACGAACTTCTGGGTGAGAATGATGGCACGAATTTTTCATTTTGGGGGGAAATTAAACTAGTTAGTAGACCAGCAAAAAAGGACGAAACACATTGCGATGATGATCGTAATCTGTCATTTCGATTATTATTTTTCTTTTTAATTTAAAAAGAACTAACAGACTCTCTCACTAAAATGACATTGTATGTAATGTTAAAAACAATATTATTTAATTATTTTTAAAATGATTTAAAAATTTCTGCACTTCTAGAAAGCTGTTGCTGAAATTTTAGGACGTCTACGGAGACATTCAGTCACTTTTAAGTCCCCTGTCTGAGCTTTATGTGTCAACTTGTATGCACACTGTCGACCAAAGCACCTTTGATGGCTGCAACCGCATTGTCTGACACGCAGTCTGGATCGTTCTTTCCATAGTAGTTGTTTTTAAGGTTTCTTCTGACTCCAAGCGGTGTGTTCTTGCATGCTGGATTGTTTCCGAATTAGAACACTATGGGAAGTCATTCCAACACAAATCCATCCCATTACTGAATAAATCCAAAAACAACAATAACAACAAAAGCCACAAGCACTAGAACAATCATGGTCCTTGCTTTCAGTTAAAGAATGTGTTTTTGAGCCTTGTACTACTGGAATTCATTTTCCTTCTCAGTTTATTTTACTCTTACTTTACTTTAATGTACATCTCCATATTTCAAAAAACAAAACAAAAAAAAAACAATTTACAAAACAAAAATAAACTTAATGTTGCTGTTAATGTCCCTGGCTTGAAATGTGTGTGTTTTAAGTAACTTCAATGGATTCAAGAAGCATTTCCTTGTATGGCTAGTTATTTACTTGTATGGCAATATTAACATTTTAGGTAAAAATGCATGTACTGTGTAAGGGAAAGTACACAAATGTAGTCATATGTTTGATATTGAGAATACAAATGTCACGTGAGGTCATAAACCTTCATACAAGAATAATAGAACAGCAACAATAAGTTAATCTTTTTAACTTATGAAATGTACATAAAAGGATTATGAAGCAAAAAATGCAGATTACGATTGTTTGTGTTTACAGTGTTTTATATGTCCTCCGATCCTGAGTAGGCGCTAGAGTTTTGTTTTGTGGTATCAAACGCACGCGCTCTTTTTGCGTCATAAAGCGGCGCGAATGTCGCCGATGAATAGAAATAAATAATTGGTAGAATGGATTATGCTCTTACAATGGGCTGTACTTAGTTGCCGGACGTCATCTGCCATTAGTCAGTATTTAAATTTTTAATTTTTAATTTTATTTTATTAAACATTTATTTACATAATACAAAAGTGAAAAGTTTTAAAACACAAACAACAGCCAGAGGTTCAAGGATTGATACCTATTACATTACATTGGAATTCAACGAGAAAGACAAAAAAATAATAATAATAAAATAATAATAACAAACAAAAAATAAAAAAAATAATATATATATATATAATCTTTTTTATACAAACACATCAAAAAATGAGCATACATTCAAAGGTTTAGTTTTTGTTACAAGAGGTAGGTAAGGTTCTCATATAAATATTAACATCTTCTTGAAATCAGTATTTCAAGTGTAAACTTTACACCGATGCTGACGTTGCAAACGAACAGTGGTATCATAAGATAGTTGTTACTTTTCTCCGCGTTTTGAGGAGTTAACAAATGAAAATCTGTTGTCATTACAGAGTAATATATTTTTACAGAGATTGCGCTTGGGAATATTCGTCTGTTTGTTGCATACTTATCTTTGTATTTAATATATTTGAAATAATTGTACCTATATCACTTCACAAACATCTCCAATAAGACAAAAAAACGTATTTAGACGTCAATGAAAGTCAACGGAGAATCCGTCATTTTGTGCCACTCAGCGCCCCCTGCAGGAATGAGCCGTGTGTTTCACAGGAAACAGTTATCAGAGACAGTCGTCGCACAATGAGTGAGAACTACAGAAGTGACGCATGACAGTGAATGTCTGAACTATAAAACCCATTTGAAAGTTTCTCGCCACGTAAACCGGACGCATTTTACTTGTGTATATTAATGAATTTAAAAGAGAAAGCTTGGTAACGCTTGAATGAGAGTTACGGTTGTCTTTGCAGTGCTTTGTGACTGTATTGTCTCATTATAGCATCAGTGTTCGTGTATCCAGCATCTTCACGCTGATTTAATTAATCAGAATGGTGGTGTTGAAGAGTTTACCTCCACCCAGCGAGGGCGTGCGGCTCCAGCAAGCCGAAACAACCGCGGTTCTGGACGGGAAAAGACTGGGATCTGGAACTCTGTTTGTGGCTGAAGCGTGAGTGTCTGTGCACGTTAACTAACTTGTTGTGTACACGTGGTATGTGTCTTCTACACCTGTGGACACATTTAGTCATTTATTTATGCATAAACTCATAGAATAAACATATCATGCCTACGAAAAGTAATTTTGTGGAACAATGGCACAGTGATGGCATCAGTTGGTGTATCTTTCCATCTTTAATTTGTTTTATATTAATGTTATTTAGTATTTGATTATGTTGTGCATTACCATATTACACTCATGATGTTTTGGGGACCTATGTTTACTAATGCATGTGTCCTTGCAGGCATCTGTCCTGGTTTGATGGTTCAGGGATGGGTTTCTGTCTTGAATACCCTTCCATCAGTCTGCATGCAATCTCACGAGATCTTAGTTCCTTTCCAGAAGAGCACCTGTATGTGATGGTCAATGCAAAACTGGACGGTGAGACGTCATTTTCCAAATACCACACAAAATAGAGATTCACGACTTCAGACATTTTGGCCAGCGGTTCTTTTCTGAAATTCTGTGTCTTCCAGATGAAGGTGATGGAGAGCAGCAGGATAAAGCTCCAGATGATGCATTAGAGGATGATGAGGAGAGTGACAGCGACAGTGAAGACTCACAAACCATCACAGAGATCCGCTTTGTGCCTAGTGATAAAGCCGCATGTGAGTGTTTGGGGACGGACACTGATGAGGTCAGTGTGTGCATCACTCCTGTAGAGGGTAACAGCGTGTGTTTGTGTGTGTGCAGTGGAGCCCATGTTCTCCACCATGTGTGAATGTCAGGCCCTGCACCCGGACCCTGAGGGACGCTGACACCGATGATGATGATGATTATGAGGGAGAGGAGTATGACGTAGAGGAGGCGGGTGAGTGTCATTTGGATCCATGATGCATCTAGTGCAGTGGTTCTGAACCTTTTTGACTCCAAGGTCACCTGTTGTCCACGGCAATATTCAAAGATCTCTCTTATCCACAAGTTTCCGGGGGCGCTCCTGGGGGCACACGATGTTCGCTACTGATGTTACACCTAAAATCATGATCAAAGCCTGAGTTGACAGAATACTACTGTTAACCAAATGTGCCAGTTAATGTATTCAAGTGGCACATTCATTTATAATTTTGAATAAACTCCAAAGCACAATGACTAAGTGTGTATTTTTTATTTTAATTGTTTGTCAGCTCACACAACTGTCTGTCACCATGCCTTGATGAGTATTGATTATTAATAATGTTAATATAATACTCCCAACCAACTACTGTGGAGGGTAAAGGTACTGTTATTTCACCCTTTTTAATTTCGTTGAGGTTGTGTTCCCACATCGTTAGCTAGTTTGGATCGCTATAACTTGAATGACTGTCAACTGTTGAATGAACGAGTGTTAAGTATGTCAATCTGCGCTTTGTTTACTACGAACCGGAAGACGCGCCCACTTTTGATGCAAGGCCTCATGGGGCGTAGGAAACTTGTAAATAGGCAAAGATATTTCTGCTATTAAAGTTGCAGTCACACTTTAGTTTAGGGTCTAATTCTCACTATTAACTTCGACTTTTGCCTGAATAACCTCCTAATGACTGATCTGCAGTTAGTAAGGTAGTTGTTAAAGGGATATTCCACTTTTTTTGGAAATAGGCTCATTTACGACTCCCACAGAGTTGAACAGGTTGAGTTTTACCGTTTTCAAATCCATTCAGACGATTTTCTGATATTTAGAAGAATATCAGTAACCAGACAGTTTCTGGTCTCATTGACTTCCATAGTAGGATATAAAATATACTATGTAATTCAATGAGACCAGAAACTGTCTGGTTACTGAATATTCTTCAAAATATCAAAAAATCGGCTGAATACATTCGAAAATGGTAAAACTCGAATGTTTAACTCTGGGGAGGGTAAAATGAGCCTATTTCCAAAAAAGTGGAGTATCCCTTTAAGTTTAGGAATATGGTAGTATTATAGTATTAAGGTATGTTGAAAATGGCCTTGCAGAATAAGGCTTTACCATTTACCATTTAATATGTGTTGATTAATATTAATGTGCTTTATACTGTAAGTATTAATAAACAGCCAGTAATCCTAGTAATATGCATGGTAATAAGCAACTAATTGATAGTGAGAAATGGACTAAACTAAAAAACTGAAGTAAAACCAAAACTACTGTGACTGACAAAAAAAACCAGAGTTGCAATTTATTAAAGTAAATAGAATAGACTATTTATAATTAAAATAACTAAATTCATTGTTCTAGAATAATAAAATAACATTTTTAAATAATAAAACAATTAAAAAAATCAATTAGACTAATTTTAAAATAATGATCTTTATTGGCATTTTCTCAGCATGTTTCTACATGATATAATAGAGCTTGAAATAACTAGAAAAATGTATATTCATTATATTAAAGATTTTACCAATTACCATGACTTTTCAAGATCTAAAAATAAATAAAAATAAAGTGTGTCCAGGGTTCCCAAGACCCTTGTGCGAACCCTTGTTTGAAAATAATGTAATTTGGATTTTTTAAAACGTATTATTGATTTTGTTTTTAAAACGTATTATTGGTTCTGTATTGTTCCTCTTACACGTTTTTCTCTTTAGAGCAAGAGCAGGGTCATGGAGACGTTCCCACGTTTTACACCTATGAGGAGGGCTTGTCTCACCTGACGTCAGAGGGTCAGGCCACACTGGACAGACTGGAAGGGATGCTGGCACAGTCAGTCGCACAGCAGTACCACATGGCCGGGGTCAGAACCGACGAGCCTTCAACTGCATTTGAAGGTCAGTGTGTGTTTAAACTTATTATGCATATGATTTATTTCAGTAGTGACAGTTTATCTGTCCAAGAGAGGGCAGTTTTGTGTATTATATCACAAAGATGCAGCGAAGTAACTGTAGTTTACAATAGACCTTAATGAAGGTTAGATTGCATATTGAATTAGTCACGGATGAAAATGAGGGGGTTATGAAGGAATAGACTTATTCTTTACAATAGCATGCCCCATATAAAGGTCTAGATCACATGATTTTTACATCTGAGTTTCATCAGCTAAACAATTGGTATGCTATTAAACAACAGTACAATCCATTGAACCAACTGTGATCCCACATAGCATCGTTTTCATTCCTGTCAAAACTTAAATATAGTGCTACCCTGACTAAGGTGTATGTTATTATAATATTCATATATATATATATATATATATATATATATATATATATATAGTATATATATATATTATTAAAATAATGGTAACACTTTACAAAAGGTCTCAATACAGTTTACATGTATTTTTTACAGCATTTAAATCTTTGATAATGTAAGTTAATCAAAAATAAAACATTTTTCTTGTAAGTTAACAGATACAACCTTTGATTTTAAAAATATATTAGTAAATGTTGAAATTTAATATTAATGAAGAAGATTATTAAACTGTAGAAGTATTGTTCATTATTAGTTCATGTTAAAGGAGCACCACAACACTCTTGTAGCCAATCAGCAGTAGGGGGCGTGTCCACTCATTGTGGGGGAGGACAGAGGGGCTGTGTCTGAAATCGTGTACTATGTGAATAGGTACTATATTTAAATAAGAACGTATTTCACGACCGTTAAAAAAGTACATTCTATATAGTATGAATGCAGGTAGTATGAATGAGTCTGGAGGTACTACATGCGCCATGTTGGTGTCGCGTGTCATACGCTGTCACAACAGTGCGAAAATTTAAAGAGCCCATTCCAGTGACTGCACCAACTTCGCGCTGTTTTTAGTTCTGCTTTGTTTTCATCTGCGTTTTTACGTCGTCCGAGCCAACAATTAAGAGGAGGCGTTGGTCAGCTGCTCGCAGATTACGCCTTTTGCGGAATTTCTCAAATAACATTTATTTACCTATTTACCTAAATTTTACCTCATAAAACACACACACAACCCCTTGAACAATGTCAGGTGTTGATTTTTGGTGAGGAAAAAGCCTTTTATTTGCTTGTTATATTTCCATTCGATAAATAAACATGAATGAATCAATAGCGATACGCATGTGTGTCTGTATTTATCTCCTTATGTTGCAGCCGCGTCTCCGTTTTCTGCCATTTTCAAATATAACGACCACAACTTATCTCCCGTGGCGTCATGGGATAGTAAAGTGTCCATCGTATGCGCACTTCAGAATCTCGCTGGAAGAAGTAGGTCATCCGGGTACTTTTCGCCTACTGTTTTTCGAATTCTATTAATTTCGGAATAAATACTATTCTGCTTGCGTACTGTTTTTCGCATACTATATAGTAGGGAAGTATTCTGATTTCGAACGCAGCTAAGGAGATTATGGAAGGGGCACTTGTCTGAAGTATAAAATCATTGGTTACCCATAAGCCAATCGCATAACGCAATCACCTCTCTCTCCCCAACTTAAACATCATCTCCATTCAAAATGTTTAACAAACATTCTTCTTGTTCGGGCTTCAGTTTGCAAATGCCGGTAATATTCTCCACAACAGAGCGAACTGCATCCTGTATCTCCATATCTGCGGTCGTTTTCGATTACCCTAACCTAAAATACAATTTTAAAGCTACACTGTGTGATTTTTACCCCCATCTAGCGGTGAAAAGGTATATGACCATCCAGTGAATATTAGTTTCTGTTAATATCTGTTAGTTTCCTCTCAATTCCGATTTTTGTTTTAACTCCTACGGTGGCCAATGTAGTCCAAGATTAACATGGCTCGTCCATGAGTGTTAAGTCGAACGTAAATGTGAAAGGCGAAGCTTGAATTAACGGGTATGTCCCTCTTTGGCTAATGTACTTTCAAGATGGAGGGGCAACATGGCGAGCCGATATTAGAATGTATGTATTTTACCCGTAGGTATTTTCAATGGCATATTATACACTCATCGAGAATACTTTATTACTTGAACGAAGTAAATATACATTAATAAGCACATATTTTTTTAAAGAACTAAGTGTTTTTAGCTAAGAATAAACTAAAATAGTTACACAGTGTAGCTTTAAACTCTGCGCTTAGCATCTAGTTCATGGCTCTCAGCCCACCCTCTGTTCTTTGATTGGGTCGGCTGTTTTCAGGCCGGAGGAAAACTGAGAGACAGGTCGCTATTTCAGACTGAGTGAGTACATAGGCGAACGTAGTCAGACTAATCCGCAATGGTGCTGACTTATGAATTTGCACATGGTTTGTCTTAAAGCATATTAAAAACACCACATAAACATATAAATTACATCAAAAGCTTGATTTCCACCACAGGAGGACATTAACTAATATATATGAACACATTGCATGTAAAACTGTGGTAACTTGGTCATCGAAAACACAAATAAAAGAATGTATGAAAGTTATTTATACATTATACACATGATCAGCCACAAAATGGCAGTAACAGAGAAAAGTCATGCAACTTTATACCTCACATGGTCTTAAAAGAGTCGCATTTTAGTAGGGCTGTCAACTTTAGTCGTTTAGTCGACTAATCAGTCAGATATCGTCTTGGTCGACTGAAATTCTTATTGGTCGACCAGTCGCATTTTTTTTTTTTTTGCCAATAGAAATACATTTTCAATGATTTACTCCCTATATTTATTCCTTTATAAAGCAGTTATTTATTACTGTATTCTAAATATAATTAGCCTATGTTTTATCCCCAACTTTAAATGCTTTTAGGCTATTTCTTGTAACTGCGCCACAGTTTAGCGCACACACATAACACACTCGGGAACCGCACCTACTGGCTGCGCTGCTGCTCGCGCTCAGTAAGGGATGTACTGGTAGGTGGTTTTGCTGTATTCATTCAGTTCACGCTGACTTTAGTCGACAGAATGTCCAAGAAATCTAAATCTTTTGTCTGGCTACATTTTTGTGGAGGTAGGCGACGGTGGCGACGCGTTGCTCCATTATGAGCGCGCACATCGCGTGCCTATTTGAAATCAAACTTGAGCGCGCAAAAGACGTGAGCAGCTCTTTTAACGGCTTTATCATACTGACTCAATAGATTGTTTTCTTAATAGGTTTTTATCTGTACACTTGACTCATTTGAAAGTAGCCTAAATAATGTAACAAAACGAAATTAAACTTATATGCTATCTTACAACACAGCCTAGATTTCAGATTTCAGATTTTTTTAGGCTATTTTGTCTGTTGTTTTAAGACGCCTAACAGATCGGCTCGACAAAAGTTAACCCATAGCTTTGTAAGTAAAGAAGAATACAGCCTGTATAAACGAGAGCTTTTGTTAGGATTTTTCATTATGTGGCAGATAGCAGTTATATTATTTTGTAGCGTGTGGTGTGATCAGGTGCGCGATTGTGACCGTCAGTATAGACCAAGGACAGAGCTCCTCACTTGCAGTTAAACAAATCACTTAATTTTCAAAGAATTGTATTATTATTATAGTTTTATTTATTTTCGATGTTTTTTCGTTGTTGTTTTATAAATGCTCTATGACAATTGTTTAAAAATGTTCAATCAAAACATCCGTTTTTTTTTTTTTTAGTCGACTAATCGTCGTGCAGGACAAGACCTTGGTCGACTAAGGATTTCTTTGGTTGAATACAGCCCTACATTTTAATATGTTTTATATGCATAAATGCATGAATGTTTTATTCAGTGAATCTTGTCTTGGTGTGTGTGTGTACATATGATTTTATTTCAGTCAGTCGAGGAAGAGTGTGAATTCAAGCATTCTTGGAGCCAGATCGTGTCTGTTTAGCTGATGGGGCTGTGCCTGTAATGAGCAGGATTTCCTGAAAGCTAATGGACCTGTAATGTAAAGCCCAGCGGAGCAGTTCAGGGCAGGATGCTCATAATTTAATACAGTGCTTAAACTTGTTTTTCTTTTTTCTGCATCCAGATGGAATGGAAGTCGACTCTAACTTCAATCGCTGGACAGTTTGATGACGCCGATGTGGATCACTGGTAAATATTTACCAAATCCATGGAATTGTCTAATTCCTTTTTCAGTCCTGGCCAGTGTTAATATTTATTAATCTATGGGATTATCTTTTTTCAAGTTTTTATTTAAGTTTTAGTAATTTTGTGCTTTGCCACAAATCTTTACAGTTTAAGATACAGTTACAGAAAAAGATTTTTAATATTTTAGTTTTAGCTACAAAACAACACAGGACCTGGCCGGAAAATGATAATTGTTCACAGTCAGAATTAGACATTCCTTGAATTGTATGCGCAAAAGATAATTAAATCAGAAAATTTATATTTTCTTGTATATAAATGTCTATTCCAAAGCTGTATGATACTTATCAGAATTCTTATCCCTATGATGCCATTGGGTGGATCCGTGTTAACTCTTGCATGACTCTGAATGTTTGAATCTGTTGACAGATGGACCGTCTCTGTGTTGCCGATTAAAGCACTTCTGTGGGGCATGCTGGGATAGTGGATGAGCCCACCTCTCAAAGCTCTTATAGTATTTTTGTCTCTCCTCGCTTGAGTTTAATGGGCTGTTTCACACCACAGCTGTAAATTTACCCTCAGCCACAGCTTTGTCTAGGTCCCACTAATGTATCTCTGTAGGTTTCCTTGAAGACCATGTTGATGTGTTTGTTAGAGATTTCAATAAATACAGTTGTTTTTGTACCAAAGTCTAATTTTGTTCCCATACTTGTTTTGTTTCTCTTTGAAATCTCTTCAATCAGACATTCTTCGTATAATTTGTTGTAATGTTAAAGTGTGCTAAAAATACTCATTTAGCTCATTTTGGGCTGATCTCAGTTTGTACTAGTCAGATGTTTGAGACATTTCTGTCTGAATCATTTCCTATGTGTTTCCTCACAGGAGATAAAATCATTTTTGGTGAGTCAGTTTATCTATTATTATTTGAGATGACTGCCCAAATAGACAAAAACAATTATTGGTTGAAAATAGTTTAATTGATTAACATTTACAAATAACAAATAGTTGTGAAATAGATTTGTAAAAAAAAAAAGAATTAATGGTTACACTTTACAATTAGGTTCATTAGTTAACTACATTAGTTAACATTAACTAAGAATGAACAATACTTCTTCAGCATGTGTTAATCTTTGTTAATATTAATTTCAACATTTACTAATACTTTATTAAAATCTTGTTAACATTACTTAATGCACTGTGAGCTAACATGAACAAACAATGAAGAGCTGGATTTGTATAAACGAACGTTAACAAAGATGAACAAAACAATAACGGTAACACTTTACAATAAGGTTCATTAGTTAACATTAGTTAATGTATTTACTAACATGAACTAACCATGAGCAATACATTTGTTACTGCATTTGTTCATATTTGTTAATGTTAGTTCATGAAAATACAGCTGTTCATTGTTTGTTCATGTTAGTTCACGGTGCATTAACTAATGTTAACAAGATTTTAATCAAGTATTAGTAAATGTTGAAAATAACATTAACAAAGATTAACAAATGCTGTATATGTGCTATTCATTATTAGTTCATATGTAGTTAACTAATGTTAACTAACGAACCTTATTGTAAAGTGTTACCACAATAACAAATGTATTGCTCATGGTTAGTTTGTTAGTTAATACATTAATGTTTAATGAACCTTATTGTAAAGTATTACCGAATTAATCAAATAGACTTCAAATAAAGACCAACTGTATAACCTGTATGTGGTTATTAGTTAATGTTTACGTGATTAGTGTGTGAACTGCTTGAAGTGTCGAGTTAAATCATTTTTTCACAACATTTGCAAATGTGTAAAAGTGCAAAATATACGAATCAAAGTTTAATAAGATTTGTTAGCTTTTTATTAAAGGGGTGATGTCATCACCGTGATGAACTGAGAAATCAAATCAAATGTTAGTCCAATAAAAGCTTTTATTGACACCACCAGCCTCAACAAACGTCTCGTTTTTGAAGTGGAAGTATGACGTCGATGACGCACCCGCTCATCAACGCCTACTTCAACACGGCCGGTTTAGCCCGCCCACCGATTCGCGTATTCACGCATAGGTAAACAAAAGCATACCTCGTGATGACTAACCGTAGCGAGCTACCAGCAATAAACATTCCGTTGACAAATGTTGTGCCGTGCCTGGCTGTGGAAGAAGACAGTCGCTGCATAAGCTTCCTCTGGATTCCAATATTAGGAATGCCTGGTTAAAATTAGTTTTTAATGACGTTCCAGCAGATGAGTGTAAAACATTATCCGTATGTTCGCTTCATTTCACCGAGGATTGTTTTGTCAACAAGACACAGTTCGAGGCTGGATTTGCAGACCGATTAAGAGAAAAGAACGGTGATGTGCCGTCTATATTGGATCTGACAGGAATTGTGCAACACACGGACTTGGGTTCGAACATGTATGGGTCGAATCCGGTTGCCATTTGACAACATTGGACGTTTTCCACCACGTGCACCGATGGGTGAGTTAAACTCATTATAATATAAGAGGGAGAAATGAAGACGACACAGATATGCATTTTGTGTATGACCTAGAAGAAGTATTTATTCAGCGATCGCCGGTTAAAGTTAACTGTACGGAACACCGTTGTTGTACAGTGTTCTGTCAATTTTTTGCTGCCTTGTCGAAAAATACTACCGTAGTGCGAATTGATCACAGAATGCCGATTAAAGTCATATGAAATACAATTATAATACAATTCTAAGTTGAGTAGCTACTGTATACTGTAGACTGCTGTTTTTGTTTTTATTTTTAAAACAGTGAGAAAAGTAAAAATTATCATAAAATATTCATATTTGACTCAAAGTTCACCTTTCCTCATAGTAACTGAAACTTTCAGTTATTATTTTTCAGCTGGCTGACCGTACAAATATTCATATGGTAGTAAGCATTTTTTAAAGGGAAATTATACATTATAACCGGAAAATGTACCTTTTGTAAAACAAAAACAAAAACAAAAAACCTGAGTCTGCACATGCACATAACCGGTAAGTAGCAAATCTCGATGGGTAGCATGAATCGTCAGAACACCTGAACATGATTAGTCTACGTTACCTTCTAAATTGGATCCAACAGGAGTGGTGCAACACACTTATGTGAGTAATATTTTTATTTTAGAAATAATAATCTACTCGGCTAAGCATTTACAGATCGTTTGATATTTAATAATTATGTATGTCTACAAGTATCCGTTGTATTTGAGGTGATGCTGGTTCATTGTTCACTGAAACTGGGGAAGAAAATAGTCCATAACGTATTCATTTTTATGTTTTTGAATGTAAAAACCAAGCGAACGTCATAAGTTGACCTCAGACAACAAAACAAAAACATTTAAAAAGCCAGTTCATGACTCCTTTAAATTAAATAACGATATGTTAATCGTGTATTCTTTAATGAGCTTATTTAAACATTAACATGCATGTTCTCATAGCTATTTGAAAAAAAATATGTATATATATATAACACAAAACAGAATGTATATAAAAAATGTATCTCACAAAATGTATATAAAAAAGTGTTATACATAAACAAATGAGGCACCAGATACAGTGAAAAATATACACCTTAAACTCCATCTAAAAATGAAAATTCTGTCATAATTTACTTGCGTTTGAAGAATGATTGGAACCTTGGCACCCTTTGACTTCCATAGTATTTTTCTTTCTGCTTGGTTCCAATCGTTCTTCAAAATATCTTCCTTTGTGTTCAGCAGAAGAAAGAAACTCATACAGGTTTGCAACAACTTGAGGGTGAGTAAATAATGACACAATTTTCATTTTTGGGTGGAGTATCCCTTTAATCAAACTTAAACAAAACATTAACAATAAAGTGAAAGAGTGAAGCCATAATATAGTTATCCATATTTAATATGGGCCCAAACATATTTCAATTCTTAAAAAGATACCTAATGACGGTGGCCCAAGATTTTATAATTTTGTTTAGAAGCATCAACTTAAGAAAAATGAATCCTTTTCAAGCCTGAGGGCAGCAACCATTTCAGTCTCCTTCATACCAAACACAATAGACTGAGAAGTTGCTGAGAACGTGTCAGTGCTAAGTATAGGGTCAGAAACATCCAAAAGCTAACTCAAAAACTGGACTGATATCGTCTCGAAAACGTTTGAGTACCACAGAAAAATATTCTTCCAAAACTCAGAAATCTCTGCGCAAAACCAAAAATTATCAGGATGCGTCCTATCAGAGTCTTACTGGGAAACTGAATATGAATTCGCACAAATGATTAAAAGGTGGCAAATGTCTAAACCAGAGGTTCACTGCACGTTTTCTTGATTCAACTCGTCAGCTCATTAACCCATGTGACAATGAGCTGATCAGTTGAATCAGGGGTGTTTGATTATGGAGATAAAGAAAACGTGCAGTGTTGGTGGTCTTCCAGGACAGGTTTGAGAACCACTGGTCTAAACCAACATGATGGTTAGGTTTAGGGGCGGGGTCAGGGGTAGGTCTTTCTACGAAAATCATACGAATTGGGCACCTTGTAAAATGATGTACAGAACAAGCAATGGCTAAAACTTGCACAAGTGCAAACAATCTCAGAATTTTTTTATACAAAGTACCCACATTTATTTTCTACAACAGAACAGAATGCCAGTGCTGGGTTGAACACCGCTCCGGTGAGACGTCCACCTTTACAAAACACAGTAGCTTCCTGAACACAGTTGCACGGCAATTAACAGTATATGAATGTTACTGAAATGTCACTAGACAAGATCTGCGTGCTTTAAAGGGATACTCCACTTTTTTTGGAAATAGGCTCATTTTACCCCTCCCTCAGAGTTAAACAGATGAGTTTTACCGTTTTCTAATGTATTCAGCTGATTTTCTAATATTCAGAAGAATATCAGTAAACCAGACAGTTTCTGGTCTCCATTGACTTCCATAGTAGGAAAAAAATATACTATGGAAGTCAATGAGACCAGAAACTGTCTGGTTACTGATATTAGGGATGTCAACGATTAATCCGATTAATTGTCGATAATACATTAATCGATCAAACTTATCCATTATGGATTAATCAGGTCTATGCGCGTGCCTGCTGCTCAACCGCAAAACATGCAAGCGAGTACACCGGAGTTATGTTTGGACTTCATCATGACTACGTTTGCGTGTGTATTCGCAGCCTTTTGTTTTATGCAAATGTAAGTTGTAATAGTTTATTATGTGTACGTCTATATCTGATTTATCTCATTTTGTTAAGAATTGAAGCGTGATCTTTACCGTACGCAGCTCAAACGGCAATGCACGACTAATAATGACTATTGGGAGTGTCATATATTACATAACATATAAAGAGAACAATATTGCAATAAAACGTGGTGAATAATTTGGGTTTAGTTGCCCTGTCGCGTTGTTCCAGGAAGAGCGCGTGCACAACTGACACGCGTCATTCTGAATGGCACGTAACTTGGTTCAAGTTCACTTGTGCATTCACGT
>JAQIUQ010004265.1:0-67500 GCA_030378365.1 Hybognathus amarus
AATATCTCAGCTCTGGAAGGGTCTAGAGCCTCCATTTTGCACTCAGATCTAAGTCCCATGGCCCTCTATCAGAATCCAGAGTTTCAAGAAGATTGGAGAAACTTATTTGATCCACAAAAAAAAAACAGTAAGGGGTACCACTGTAGTTTTTTTTTGGGTCAGAAGTTTTGATTTTCTTGAAACTCTGGATTCTGATAGAGGCCATGGGACTTAGATCTGAGTGCAAAAATGAAGGCTCTAGACCCTTCCAGAGCTGAGATATTGAGATCTCACGTAGCATTTATGCCATTGTAAATATCTCAATATCTCAGCTCTGTATGCCATTTATAAATATCTAAATATCTCAGCTCTGGAAGGGTCTAGAGCCTCCATTTTTGCACTCAGGTCTAAGTCCCATGGCCCTCTATCGGAATCCAAGAGTTTCAAGAAGATTGGAGAAACTTTTTTTCGCCCAAAAAAACATAAGGGGTACCACTGTCGTTTTTTTTTGGGGGGCAAAAAATAAGTTTCTCCAATCTTCTTGAAACTCTGGATTCTGATAGAGGGCCATGGGACTTAGACCTGATTGCAAAATGGAGGCTCTAGACCCTTCTCAGAGCTGAGATATTGAGATATTTATAATGGCTCAATATCTCAGTATGTCATAAATATCTCATAAATATCTCAGCTCTGGAAGGGTCTAGAGCCTCCATTTTTGCACTCAGGTCTAAGTCCCATGGCCCTCTATCAGAATCCAGAGTTTCAAGAAGATTGGAGAAACTTATTTTTTTCGCCCCCCCCAAAAAAACGACAGGGGTACCACTGTGTTTTTTTTGGGGGGCAAAAAATAAGTTTCTCCAATCTCTCGAAACTCTGGATTCTGATAGAGGGCCATGGGACTTAGACCTGAGTGCAAAAATGGAGGCTCTAGACCCTTCCAGAGCTGAGATATTGAGATATTATAATGGCATATAATGCTATCATGGATATCTCAATATCTCAGCTCTGGAAGGGTCTAGAGCCTCCATTTTTGCACTCAGGTCTAAGTCCCATGGCCCTCTATCAGGAATCCAGAGTTTCAAGAAGATTGGAGAAAACTTATTTTTTCGCCCCCCAAAAAAAACATACAGGGGTACCACTGTCGTTTTTTGGGGGGCAAAAAATAAGTTTCTCCAATCTTCTTGAAACTCTGGATTCTGATAGAGGGCCATGGGACTTAGACCTGAGTGCAAAAATGGAGGCTCTGACCCTTCCAGAGCTGAGATATTGAGATATTTATACATGGCATAAATGCTACGTGGGTATCTCAATATCTCAGCTCTGGAAGGGTCTAGAGCCTCCATTTTTGCACTCAGGTCTAAGTCCCATGGCCCTCTGTCAGAATCCAGAGTTTCAAGAAGATTGGAGAAACTTATTTTTTCACCCCCAAAAAAACATAAGGGGTACCACTGTCGTTTTTTTTTTGGGGGCGAAAATAAGTTTCTCCAATCTTCTTGAAACTCTGGATTCTGATAGAGGCCATGGGACTTAGACCTGAGTGCAAAATGGAGGCTCAGACCTTCCAGAGCTGAGATATTGAGATATTTATAAGTGGCATATAATGCTCATTATAGATATCTCAATATCTCAGCTCTGGAAGGGTCTAGAGCCTCCATTTTTGCACTCAGGTCTAAGTCCCATGGCCCTCTATCAGAATCCAGAGTTTCAAGAAGATTGGAGAAACTTATTTTTTCGCCCCCCAAAAAAAACAAGGGGTACCACTTGTTGTTTTTTGGGGGGGCAAAAAAATAAGTTTCTCCAATCTTCTTGAAACTCTGGATTCCGATAGAGGGCCATGGGACTTAGACCTGAGTGCAAAATGAAGGCTCTAGACCCTTCCAGAGCTGAGATATTGAGATATCTATACATGGCATTAATGCCATGATGGATATCTCAATATCTCAGCTCTGGAAGGGTCTAGAGCCTCCATTTTGCACTCAGGTCTAAGTCCCATGGCCCTCTATCAGAATCCAGAGTTTCAAGAAGATTGGAGAAACTTATTTTTTCACCCCCAAAAAAAACGACAGTGGTACCCCTTATGTTTTTTTTTGGGGTGAAAAAATAAGTTTCTCCAATCTTCTTGAAACTCTGGATTCTGATAGAGGGCCATGGGACTTAGACCTGAGTGCAAAAATGGAGGCTCTAGACCCTTCCAGAGCTGAGATATTGAGATCACACGTAGCATTTATGCCATTATAAATATCTCAATATCTCAGCTCTGGAAGGGTCTAGAGCCTCCATTTTTGCACTCAGGTCTAAGTCCCATGGCCCTCTATCAGAATCCAGAGTTTCAAGAAGATTGGAGAAACTTATTTTTTTGCCCCCCAAAAAAACGACAGTGGTGCCCCTTATGTTTTTTTTTTGGGGGTGAAAAAATAAGTTTCTCCAATCTTCTTGAAACTCTGGATTCTGATAGAGGGCCATGGGACTTAGACCTGAGTGCAAAAATGGAGGCTCTAGACCCTTCCAGAGCTGAGATATTGAGATCCGACGTAGCATTTATGCCATTATAAATATCTCAATATCTCAGCTCTGGAAGAGTCTAGAGCCTCCATTTTAGCACTCAGGTCTAAGTCCCATGGCCCTCTGTCAGAATCCAGAGTTTCAAGAAGATTGGAGAAACTTATTTTTTCACCCCCCAAAAAAACATACAGGGGTACCACTGTCATGTTTTTTTTTGGGGGTGGCAAAAAATAAGTTTCTCCAATCTTCTTGAAACTCTGGATTCTGATAGAGGGCCATGGACTTGACCTGAGTGCAAAATGGAGGCTCTAGACCCTTCCAGAGCTGAGATATTGAGATCCACGTAGCATTTATGCCATTATAAATATCTCAATATCTCAGCTCTGGAAGGGTCTAGAGCCTCCATTTTAGCACTCAGGTCTAAGTCCCATGGCCCTCTATCAGAATCCAGAGTTTCAAGAAGATTGGAGAAACTTATTTTTTCGCCCCCCAAAAAAACAGACAGTGGTACCCCTTATGTTTTTTTTTGGGGGCGAAAAATAAGTTTCTCCAATCTTCTTAAACTCTGGATTCTGATAGAGGGCCATGGGACTTAGACCTGAGTGCAAAAATGGAGGCTCTAGACCCTTCCAGAGCTGAGATATTGAGATCCCACGTAGCATTTATGCCATTATAAATATCTCAATATCTCAGCTCTGGAAGGGTCTAGAGCCTCCATTTTTGCACTCAGGTCTAAGTCCCATGGCCCTCTATCAGAATCCAGAGTTTCAAGAAGATTGGAGAAACTTATTTTTTTGCCCCCCAAAAAAACGACAGTGGTACCCCTTATGTTTTTTTTTGGGGGCGAAAGAATAAGTTTCTCCAATCTTCTTGAAACTCTGGATTCTGATAGAGGCCATGGGACTTAGACCTGAGTGCAAAAATGGAGGCTCTAGACCCTTCCAGAGCTGAGATATTGAGATCACACGTAGCATTTATGCCATTATAAATATCTCAATATCTCAGCTCTGGAAGAGTCTAGAGCCTCCATTTTTGCACTCAGGTCTAAGTCCCATGGCCCTCTATCAGAATCCAGAGTTTCAAGAAGATTGGAGAAACTTATTTTTTGCCCCCCAAAAAAACGACAGTGGTACCCCTTATGTTTTTTTTTGGGGGGGTGAAAAAATAAGTTTCTCCAATCTTCTTGAAACTCTGGATTCTGATAGAGGGCCATGGGACTTAGACCTGAGTGCAAAATGGAGGCTCTAGACCCTTCCAGAGCTGAGATATTGAGATCCCACGTAGCATTTATGCCATTATAAATATCTCAATATCTCAGCTCTGGAAGGGTCTAGAGCCTCCATTTTAGCACTCAGGTCTAAGTCCCATGGCCCTCTATCAGAATCCAGAGTTTCAAGAAGATTGGAGAAACTTATTTTTTCGCCCCCCAAAAAAACATACAGTGGTACCCCTGTCATGTTTTTTGGGGGGGTGAAAAAATAAGTTTCTCCAATCTTCTTGAAACTCTGGATTCTGATAGAGGGCCATGGGACTTAGACCTGAGTGCAAAAATGGAGGCTCTAGACCCTTCCAGAGCTGAGATATTGAGATCCACGTAGCATTTATGCCATTATAAATATCTCAATATCTCAGCTCTGGAAGGGTCTAGAGCCTCCATTTTTGCACTCAGGTCTAAGTCCCATGGCCCTCTATCAGAATCCAGAGTTTCAAGAAGATTGGAGAAACTTATTTTTTCGCCCCCAAAAAAACGACAGTGGTACCCCTTATGTTTTTTTTTGGGGTGAAAAAATAAGTTTCTCCAATCTCTTGAAACTCTGGATTCTGATAGAGGGCCATGGGACTTAGACCTGAGTGCAAAATGGAGGCTCTAGACCCTTCCAGAGCTGAGATATTGAGATCCCACGTAGCATTTATGCCATTATAAATATCTCAATATCTCAGCTCTGGAAGGGTCTAGAGCCTCCATTTTTGCACTCAGGTCTAAGTCCCATGGCCCTCTATCAGAATCCAGAGTTTCAAGAAGATTGGAGAAACTTATTTTTTGCCCCCCAAAAAAACGACAGTGGTACCCCTTATGTTTTTTTTGGGGGCGGAAAAATAAGTTTCTCCAATCTTCTTGAAACTCTGGATTCTGATAGAGGGCCATGGGACTTAGACCTGAGTGCAAAAATGGAGGCTCTAGACCCTTCCAGAGCTGAGATATTGAGATCACACGTAGCATTTATGCCATTATAAATATCTCAATATCTCAGCTCTGGAAGGGTCTAGAGCCTCCATTTTTGCACTCAGGTCTAAGTCCCATGGCCCTCTATCAGAATCCAGAGTTTCAAGAAGATTGGAGAAACTTATTTTTTTGCCCCCCCAAAAAACGACAGTGGTACCCCTTATGTTTTTTTTGGGGGGTGAAAAAATAAGTTTCTCCAATCTTCTTGAAACTCTGGATTCTGACAGAGGGCCATGGGACTTAGACCTGAGTGCAAAAATGGAGGCTCTAGACCCTTCCAGAGCTGAGATATTGAGATCCCACGTAGCATTTATGCCATTATAAATATCTCAATATCTCAGCTCTGGAAGGGTCTAGAGCCTCCATTTTTGCACTCAGGTCTAAGTCCCATGGCCCTCTATCAGAATCCAGAGTTTCAAGAAGATTGGAGAAACTTATTTTTGCCCCCCCAAAAAAACGACAGTGGTACCCCTTATGTTTTTTTTGGGGGCGAAGAAATAAGTTTCTCCAATCTCTTGAATCTCTGGATTCTGATAGAGGGCCATGGGACTTAGACCTGAGTGCAAAAATGGAGGCTCTAGACCCTTCCAGAGCTGAGATATTGAGATCCCACGTAGCATTTATGCCATTATAAATATCTCAATATCTCAGCTCTGGAAGGGTCTAGAGCCTCCATTTTTGCACTCAGGTCTAAGTCCCATGGCCCTCTATCAGAATCCAGAGTTTCAAGAAGATTGGAGAAACTTATTTTTTGCCCCCCAAAAAAACGACAGTGGTACCCCTTGTTTTTTGGGGGGGGGGTGGAAAAAATAAGTTTCTCCAATCTTCTTGAAACTCTGGATTCTGATAGAGGGCCAAGGGACTTAGACCTGAGTGCAAAAATGGAGGCTCTAGACCCTTCCAGAGCTGAGATATTGAGATCCCACGTAGCATTTATGCCATTATAAATATCTCAATATCTCAGCTCTGGAAGGGTCTAGAGCCTCCATTTTAGCACTCAGGTCTAAGTCCCATGGCCCTCTATCAGAATCCAGAGTTTCAAGAAGATTGGAGAAAATTATTTTTTCACCCCCCCAAAAAAACATACAGGGGTACCACTGTCATTTTTTTTGGGGGGGGAAAAAATACGTTTCTCCAATCTTCTTGAAACTCTGGATTCTAATAGAGGGCCATGGGACTTAGACCTGAGTGCAAAATGGAGGCTCTAGACCCTTCCAGAGCTGAGATATTGAGATCCCACGTAGCATTTATTCCATTATAAATATCTCAATATCTCAGCTCTGGAAGGGTCTAGAGCCTCCATTTTTGCACTCAGGTCTAAGTCCCATGGCCTCTATCAGAATCCAGAGTTTCAAGAAGATTGGAGAAACTTATTTTCTTGCCCCCCAAAAAAAAACGACAGTGGTACCCCTTATGTTTTTTTTTTGGGGTGAAAAAGTAAGTTTCTCCAATTTTCTTGAAACTCTGGATTCTGATAGAGGGCCATGGGACTTAGACCTGAGTGCAAAAATGGAGGCTCTAGACCCTTCCAGAGCTGAGATATTGAGATCCACACGTAGCATTTATGCCATTATAAATATCTCAATATCTCAGCTCTGGAAGGGTCTAGAGCCTCCATTTTTGCACTCAGGTCTAAGTCCCATGGCCCTCTATCAGAATCCAGAGTTTCAAGAAGATTGGAGAAACTTATTCTTTGCCCCCCAAAAAAACGACAGTGGTACCCCTTGTTTTTTTTGGGGGCGAAAAATAAGTTTCTCCAATCTTCTTGAAACTCTGGATTCTGACAGAGGGCCATGGGACTTAGACCTGAGTGCAAAAATGGAGGCTCTAGACCCTTCCAGAGCTGAGATATTGAGATCCCACATAGCATTTATGCCATTATAAATATCTCAATATCTCAGCTCTGGAAGGGTCTAGAGCCTCCATTTTTGCACTCAGGTCTAAGTCCCATGGCCCTCTATCAGAATCCAGAGTTTCAAGAAGATTGGAGAAACTTATTTTTTGCCCCCCAAAAAAACGACAGTGGTACCCCTTATGTTTTTTTTGGGGGCGAAAAATAAGTTTCTCCAATCTTCTTGAATCTCTGGATTCTGATAGAGGGCCATGGGACTTAGACCTGAGTGAAAATGGAGGCTCTAGACCCTTCCAGAGCTGAGATATTGAGATCCCACGTAGCATTTATGCCATTATAAATATCTCAATATCTCAGCTCTGGAAGGGTCTAGAGCCTCCATTTTTGCACTCAGGTCTAAGTCCCATGGCCCTCTATCAGAATCCAGAGTTTCAAGAAGATTGGGAGAAACTTATTTTTTTGCCCCCCAAAAAAAGACAGTGGTACCCCTTGTTTTTTGGGGGGGGGGGGCGAAAAAATAAGTTTCTCCAATCTTCTTGAAACTCTGGATTCTGATAGAGGGCCAAGGGACTTAGACCTGAGTGCAAAATGGAGGCTCTAGACCCTTCCAGAGCTGAGATATTGAGATCCCACGTAGCATTTATGCCATTATAAATATCTCAATATCTCAGCTCTGGAAGGGCTTAGAGCCTCCATTTTAGCACTCAGGTCTAAGTCCCATGGCCCTCTATCAGAATCCAGAGTTTCAAGAAGATTGGAGAAAATTATTTTTTCACCCCCCCAAAAAAACATAAGGGGTACCACTGTCATTTTTTTGGGGGGGGCAGAAAAATACGTTTCTCCAATCTTCTTGAAACTCTGGATTCTAATAGAGGGCCATGGGATTTAGACCTGAGTGCAAAATGGAGGCTCTAGACCCTTCCAGAGCTGAGATATTGAGATCCCACGTAGCATTTATTCCATTATAAATATCTCAATATCTCAGCTCTGGAAGGGTCTAGAGCCTCCATTTTTGCACTCAGGTCTAAGTCCCATGGCCCTCTATCAGAATCCAGAGTTTCAAGAAGATTGGAGAAACTTATTTTTTTGCCCCCCCAAAAAAAAACGACAGTGGTACCCCTTATGTTTTTTTTTGGGGTGAAAAAATAAGTTTCTCCAATTTTCTTGAAACTCTGGATTCTGATAGAGGGCCATGGGACTTAGACCTGAGTGCAAAATGGAGGCTCTAGACCTTCCAGAGCTGAGATATTGAGATCCCACGTAGCATTTATGCCATTATAAATATCTCAATATCTCAGCTCTGGAAGGGTCTAGAGCCTCCATTTTGCACTCAGGTCTAAGTCCCATGGCCCTCTATCAGAATCCAGAGTTTCAAGAAGATTGGAGAAACTTATTTCTTTGCCCCCCCAAAAAAACGACAGTGGTACCCCTTGTTTTTTTGGGGCGAAAAATAAGTTTCTCCAATCTTCTTGAAACTCTGGATTCTGATAGAGGGCCATGGGACTTAGACCTGAGTGCAAAATGGAGGCTCTAGACCTTCCAGAGCTGAGATATTGAGATTCCACGTAGCATTTATGCCATTATAAATATCTCAATATCTCAGCTCTGGAAGGGTCTAGAGCCTCCATTTTGCACTCAGGTCTAAGTCCCATGGCCTCTATCAGAATCCAGAGTTTCAAGAAGATTGGAGAAACTTATTCTTTGCCCCAAAAAACGACAGTGGTACCCCTTATGTTTTTTTTGGGGGTGAAAAATAAGTTTCTCCAATCTTCTTGAAACTCTGGATTCTGACAGAGGGCCATGGGACTTAGACCTGAGTGCAAAATGAGGCTCTAGACCTTCCAGAGCTGAGATATTGAGATCCCACGTAGCATTTATGCCATTATAAATATCTCAATATCTCAGCTCTGGAAGGGTCTAGAGCCTCCATTTTTGCACTCAGGTCTAAGTCCCATGGCCCTCTATCAGAATCCAGAGTTTCAAGAAAGATTGAGAAACTTATTTTTTCACCCCAAAAAAAAAAAAAAAAAAATCATAAGGGGTACCACTGTCATTTTTTTTTTTTGGTGGCAAAAAAATAAGTTTCTCCAATCTCTTGAAACTCTGGATTCTGATAGAGGGCCATGAGACTTAGACCTAGCACTCGTCCGCCAACCCACGTCCGTTTGCCTACGGCCCAAGGACAGAATGGACCTTTTTTTCGGCCTTGGACTAGCTAGAGTTACTGGAAATCGAAATACAGTGACTTGCTGGCAACCGTCCTGCCAGTACTGTAAAAATACAAGAAAACACAGGATGCACACAGGAAATGACTCTAACATGAATGCATTGATTGATTCCTAGGTTTTTTTTGTTATGAATAAACAAATGTGCAATATAAAGGAAAAACCTTACGATTAAAGTTGTAATGTTATAATGTTCAAGTTTTTGTTCTAAAAAAAGAAAGATGCACACAGAAAATGACTCTACTTTGACCAGATTGATTGATTCGAATATATTTAGTTTGTTACAAACAATGTGCAATCTGTAAAACAAAAACCTCAAAATTATAGTTGAAATGGTATACTGCTGGAATTTTTTTGACTTTGAGAAAAAGCTTAAAGTATAGACCAACAAATTTTATGTTTATTAATTTATTTCATGTTGGTACATTTTTGGGAAGTACACCTGTTTTGACCTGATGTCCATTGGAATGGACAAAAAAACATCACAATGAAAGCAATTATATATAAAAAAATGTCATTTGTTTTCATTTATAGAAACCTCATGAGCTGGGAAAATGTACTTTTATATTTTTCAGAAACTTGAAACATAATTCAGGTCTGAATAGTTAGGTTCTGGGAAAAAAAATCAAATAATGTTTAAATCTTTCAAACCAGACCTACCATGAGCACTGAGGTTTTTAGGGGAAAAAATACTTCCAGGAAAAATAACTTCCAGAACCAAGACTGTAAAAAAGTAAGTGGTTAGAGTAGCATTCTATAACTTATCCATACATCTAAAAAAATATATACACTGTAACAGCTGCTTTCATCAGATAAAGTTTCCATAAGATAATATACAATATGACTTTCATCAAAATAAATTAATTCAAGGACTGTCCTAAACGCCTCTTGATATTTAAGGCTTTTGAAATGCAGCATTAGTTTTAGTAGTCAGCACTAACATTTACAATAAATAATGATTTACAAAAAAAAAACAAAAAAACATGCAATATCACAATATACAAAGCAAAAACTACTTACTGTTGCTGATAATGTTGGGAAATGTTAATATATACATTTATGTAAAACAAGTAAATCCACAATGTTATGGCAAATCAAACTGCCTTGACAATACTAAGGAATCAAGGCCAGAGTGATTATTATTCATTTCCTTTGGCAGCAAATATTTCTTCATTAAATAATTAAGGTTTACTGCAATGGCATAAAGAAATCACGTAGACATCTGTCCAGATCTGTCGGCCTCTTGCATAAACTGCCGTTTGTGCGACAAGAGCGATAAAGTGCATCTGTATCAGGGCGGATTAAGCGTTCAGTAGCTCGTCTTCCTCACTGGTTCGGCCGATTGCATCCGGGTTTGACAGCGGATCCAAATCGGCAAACAGATTGAACCAAGCAGAGAGATCTTTTGAGGTATCTGTAATTGAAAAAAAAAAGAAAAAGATGTGTGATTAAAAGATGCATTACAATATATTCAATTTACTGTATATAAGACAACCTAAAGTTAAAGGTGTAAATATTTGCTCTGAAACTATCTGAAATTTGGTCTCAATTGTATGTATCTATTTCTTTTTTAACCCCAGTGCACTGTTCAATTCTGGGAATAACCTGTATGATCTGGGTCAAATTGACCCTAATTGGATTCAATACAATTCTTCAATACATAAAAATATGTGGGTCAAATTGATCCACGAACATCACAAACATGAATGTGAGCTGAACACAACATGTCAAAACACATCAGTGTGTTGAAACTTTACATTCATGTTCATGACCCTAAATGAGAAAAAAGTCACACAATTTCAAGAAAAACAACAGGTTTAATTGTATTTCAGACATTTTTACCATATGTGGCCGACAAAAATATTTTTCTGTATTGAAATAAGTGGGGGAAAGAAGTAAGTAAAAAACTAAAATAACTAAATACAACCAAGAAATGTTATTATTTTGGGTCTGTACAGTTGCCTCAGTACATTAACTGATGGGGTTATATGGGTCAAACGGACCCACTTACATCACAAACGTAAGAGAAATTATGTATATGTCAAAAAACATCAGTGTGTTGAAATTTTGCATGCATGTTCGTGACCATAAATGAGAAAAAGTCACAAACTTTGAGAACTTGATTGTAAGCAAAAGCAAGTATTAAATTCTGTTTCAGATCAATGCATCACAATGAATTAATTCATGTTTAGACTCCCAGGATTGACACACTATAAAAGCCTCTGATCATTTACCTTTCACTGCAGATTTGGAAGAGATTTGACTCACTACGGATGAGCTTTCAGGGATATTCTGTGGAATGGCTGTTGCCCAACCTGGAATAAAGACAATGTTAAAGAGAATTTACAGTAAATGTATACAACATTTGATTTTTTTATTTAAAGAAATTAATACTTTGGTAACACTTTACAATAAGGTTCATTTATTAAACATTAGTTCATGCATTAACTAACATTAACTAACCATTTGTTACTGTATTTGTTATTCTTTGTTAACGTTAGTTAATACAAATCTAGCTGTTCATTGTTGTTCATGTTAGTTCACAGTGCATTAACTAATGTTAACAAGATTTTAATAAAGTATTAGTAAATGTTGTAGTAACTAATGAACCTTATTGTAAAGTGTTACCAATACTTTTATTTAACTAGGATGCATTAAATTGATCACAATTCACAGTGAAGACATTTATAACGTTAACGTTTTTTTCTGAAGGATCATGTGACACTGAAGACTGGAGTAATGATGCTTTGATCACAAGATTAAATCCCATTTTAAAACATAAGTAAATAGTTATTTATAGCTAAGCAAAACATAAGAAATAGTTGTTTTTACATTTTAAATTAAAAATAAATATTTCACGTTTTACTGTATTTTTGATCCATGATCAATTATTATTGCATCAGATGAACTGGCACCTAAAGGACCCGAACTGGTTACAGTAAGAGAGTCTGTTCTTGTCTACAATAAACAGTAACACTTTACTTGAAGGGGTGTGCATAAGACTAACATGACACCTTCATAATCATCACATGTTATGAATATGAAGGAAGTTTTATGCATGTTTGTGACAACTGTCATTAAGTGTCTTTCGCTCAGTTATGACATTTTGAATGCAAATATGACATTGTTTAAGATGTCTTTGTTATGACACCTTGACATAAACCAATACATCATAACCTGTCAGTGTCTTTGTCAAGACAACTTGACATTACTAAACCTGTCATAAACATGACATACAGTAGCAGATTAAGGATCAAACTTAAGAAAGCACCTAGCTTAATTGGTTAACATTACATTAAACTGTCAGGTGGTTGGTTTTGACATTGGCTGTCATGAAGCCATTATAACTTTTTAATGACAAATTCAATTGGTACCACTGTAGTTGAGGTCACGAACAATATTCATGACACAGTTATAATGGCCTCATGACAGCCAATGTCAAAGCCAACCACATGACGGTTTAACTTCATTTATGTCAAATTGTCATGACAACGAACTCTGACAGGTTATGATGCATTGGTTTATGTCAAGGTGTCATAACAAAGATATCTTAAACAATGTCATATTTGCATTCAAAATGTCATTATTGAGCGAAAGACACTTAATGACAGTTGTCATAAACATGCATAAACCCTACTTACATATTCATGACGTGTTATGAAGGTGTCATCAGGGTTTCTGCAGGTTTCAGTAAGTCAAATTTAAGACCTTTTTAAGACCATAAACATTGAAATTTAAGACCTACACGACGCATTACCAAAATTTTAAATAAAAAAAATATTCTGAAAAAAATATTTTATATGTGTGTGTTTGTGTGTGTGAAAGAGCGTCAGAGAAAATAACATTTACAGAAAGTATAGAAATTTGTATTTTGCATTTTATACTGTAAAAACACAATTATAGTTGATTTTAGTTGATCATACCTAGAGATGAAATGGCATGAACATTTATTTTCATGATAATACTGAAATCAATTCAGAGACTGAGCTTTCAATGCTTTTACGGAAGGGGCTGATTGGTTGGTTTTTCAGTTCGTTTGCGGCATTCTGAATTTTTTTTTTTATTAAGAAACCAAGCAAATAAACAAATCAATAACAATGTCAAATCTTATTACAAACATAGATGAGTAGGAATTATCTTGTAAAAACGACATTTATGAATGAAATGTTTACTTAAAAGAATTATGTTGTTAATTCCAAAATCATTGTGATCATTACGAAAAAATACCGAATTTTATATCATTAATTGTTAGATTCATCAAATGAAATCCTTTGGAGACAAACAATTGTTGCCATTCTGAATCTGAAATGGTGAGATTTTTTTCAATCTCACTGCGGATGCCACGCGCCTATATTTGAATGAACTTGAGCGAACCATTGTGTAAATGAACCAGTGTGTAAATGGCCTCTTGGCGAGCTACCTCGTATAAAGCCACAAGCTAATGCCAGCACGCGAGCGCGTGCTTTGTAATAACTTTTCTGCGGCCAGAGTTTTGGTAAATAAACGAGGGTAAAATCTTTTTAAGACCTGACTAAATCAAATTTAAGACCTCGGATGAAAATCTGGCCGTTTTTAAGACTTTTTAAGGCCTTAAATTTAAAGTTCAGTGCCCGATTGCATAAAGCACCTTAAGTTTTTCCCTTAAGTGTGGGACTTAAGGCATGATTTCCCCTTAACTAAGGGAATGATTTAAGGGTGTTGCATATAATCCCTTAAAGAGTTCTCTTAGGTAAGGGAAACCGTTAAGTGTTTCACGGCAGCGATCCAGGTTTGCCGTTACTAAAAATCTATCGTTGCCATAGATACGCTAGCCTACACATTAACCTAGGAGCTTTAAAACAACAAATAGCACAAAAAAATGGATAAGGAAAACAAAAAAAGAAAGCCAAATTGGACCGAGGATGAGAAGTGTATTCTCCTAGACGAATATGGGAAAAAGAAAGGAAGTCAGAGGGGCAAATTTAATCCCGCTGTAACTGCTGGCAAAAAAAATAAAGAATGGGAGGAAATAACCGAGAAAATAAACGCACGGAACTTAGGAGTAAAGAGGACGGTTTCCGAAGTAATAAAAAAATACGAACACACATTAACAGAATGGTAATTTTTTCTGTTCACATACTGATCTCGTGCGTGCGGGGCGCTTGAATTCTGACATGTGTGCCGTCAATTACACCACTTATTCGAGGAAACCCCGCTTTCCGAAGAAAAGAGGTTTGAATGACATCCAGTTCAGCACCAGATGGAAACGTCACGATTTGGCTTAAATGACGGCAAAGGGCCCCTGCAACCCGGTGGATAACTCTACTGACGGACGACTTATGAACGTGGAAAACATCTCCCACTACAGACTGGAAACTCCCAGTTGCAAAAAAACGAAGTGCTATAAGCAACTGAAGCACTGAGGGTAGTGAGTGGTTGCGCTGGGTAATGGTCAATGTCGCCCTCCAGTTTATCAGCAATTTCATAAATTCCGCTGCAATCAAATCGAGAATCTCGAAGAAGTTCTTCATTCGCTGAAGATGATCCAAAGGGTTCTCCCTATCCCTACAAATTCTTCTTGGCACATAATTATCTTCAATTGGTTTCATAAATTCAGCCATGTCGTGTTTTTTTCTGTCCGCGTTACTCTTAAGGTAAAGTTTTCCTAACCTTAAACTGTCCTTAGGAAAATGACAGTTAAGGGGCTTTATGCAACACTTAACGGTTTTTAAGGGATTACTTAAGTGAAAAAACAGCATTTAAGGGAAAATCTAAGTGTTTATGACGTTTCACTTAAAGAAACCCTTAAGGACCATATAAGGGTTTTTTTCTGCAACACCCTTAGGTTTAAGGGAAACATAAGGGAGAACTTAAGGGAAAATTACACTTAAGGTGCTTTATGCAACCGGGCACTGAATTTTAGACTTTTTAAGACTTTTTAAGACCCGCGAAACCCTGTGTCATGTTAGTCTTATGCACACCCCTTCAAGTAAAGTGTTACCCAATAAACCAACTTCCTGCCAGTAGTCCGAAATGTCTGTTCACCTGAGGCCGTGGACTGTCGGTCGTTCATGTTCTGGTCGAGTAGTTTGGAAGGCAGGAAGAAGCTCGTACTCTTCCTCAGACAGCTGGATGTCTGCTCTGCTGCAGCCGGCCGGTTCCATCCTCCCCAAACACCTCACGCCATTCCTGTGAGAAACCCCTGTCCTCCAGAGAACTGCTGCCCAGAATCTCATCCAACAAACTCAATCCATCCTTCTCCTGACCGCCAGAGAAACACTCCTCATTTCCTGTATTTGCAGTGTATAGAGAGTAAAAAAGGCTATTGATCATGTTTAAAGCTTTAAACAGGTCTTTTGGGCTTTCTTTAGTGTATAATGGTGCTGTTTGAGCATGAAAAGGGTTGACCAATCACAACACACTGGTCCAGCTGACCAATCAGAGCGCATTGTGCTTTTGAAAAGGAGGGGCTTCATGGAGACATGAACTAAACAGAGCGATACTAACAGACTGGGAAGAGAGGTGCTGCAACAATAGAGAATATGTGAAAATAATGTGTTTATTGAACATTCAAGCTTGTTTTTGAAAGAGCCCTTTTGTGACTTTGGAAAAGGGCATTATAGGTCCCCTTTAAGGATGAATATTAGTTATTGTGTTATTCCGTGGAAAATACTCATGTATGTATGTATGAAAGTTTTACCTGTTTGTACTGAGTTACTGCTCAGAGTCTCTTGTTCAATTGAAATAAGCCTGAAAGAGAAGAGACGAGCGATTAGAGGTGTATGTCACATAATAAAGGAAAAGACATGAGGACCAAACAGCTCCTACGTTTCATCTGTATTCTGACTCGTGTCCTCGTCTTCTGCTTTTGCCTTGGTTTTCTTCTTCACCTTTTTCTTTGAAGCTTGATCTGAACCCTGGAGTATCAGGCACAACAGATTAACATATTAGTTGAACATGCATTATAATATCACATCCTGTTTGTCCAAAAATTTGGAAGACGGGTGAGCATTTAATAATTTAAGACAATTTAATCAAATACAATATATATTTTTTGCCATTCTTGCCGCACAACTTGCCCCACTACTATGAGAGCAATTCTTTACTGATAGAGACAATTTTAAGATGATGTTTCATAATTCACCAGCATTCAAGAGTTTGTCTTAAAGTCTCATGCTCACCAATGCTGCATTTATATGAGCAATAAAAACAGCAGTACTGTCAAATATTATTACAATTTAAAATAACTTTTCTATTTTAATATATTTTAAAATGTCATTTATTCCAGCAGAATTTTTTTCAGCATCATTACCCCAGTCTTCAGTGTCACATGATCCCTCAGAAATCATTTTAATATGCTGCTCAAGAAACATATTTATTTTAGGATTATTTGATGAATAGAAAGTTCAAAAGAAACACATTTATTTAAAATAGAAATGTTTTGTAACTTTACAAAACTCTTTAATGTCAATTTAATGCATTCTTTGCTGAATAAAAAGTATAATATCTTTAAAAACAGTCCAAACTTTTTCCAGAATATGCTTTAGATAAAATCATCTGCTAAATAATTCAATAAATGTAAATATAAAACAATCTTCCTTTAAACTAAATAACAATGTTACCCAAATGGGGAGTGTGTGAGTGGAGGCGGGGCTAATTTTACAGTCAAGCTATTTTAAGGCATAAAGGCACATTTTTTAAGTCAAGTCAAGTCAAGTCACATTTATTTATATAGCGCTTTTCACAATACAGATTGTATCAAAGCAGCTTCACAGTGATAACATGACAGAAGTACAACACAGATAAGTAATATTGTTAAATGGTAAAAACCCGAGGATTTTTAAAGGATTTTTTTTTTTAATATGTAATTTTTGTGTATTGACTACATGGGAACTTTAACACTAAATGAGAGCTATAAGTAAATATACACATCCATTCCCAAAATATGAATATAAAACATACTGAGATCATTTTCTTTTGAAAGCTCTCACCCCCAGTGCTGAAGCCTCGTGAGTCTGGCAGCCTTTAAAGCTCTCATGAATAGCAGCCATGGTGTGAGAGGTTTTCTCCCAGAAATGAAGCAATGTGGTCTGAAGCACAGAAAAGACAGATATTTATATTTATGACATGACTTCATTCCGCTAAACTGTGGATAACTGGCTTTATTAATAATTCATTTAGATCAGAATAATAATAATAAACATAATAATGCACACATCACATGTACAATGCTCACAACTCAAGTAAATAATAATAATAATAAAGCTACACAAGCTGCACCTGATAGGTTGTCAGGACGTGTGAGAGCAGATTACAGCGACTGGCTCCGAGCAGATCAACCTTCTGACACACATCATTCTTCAGCTTGTCAAAACTGGTCTTGGTGTGACGCACCTGAGTTTGAACCTGAGGGATATAAACAGATGAAGCTGCCGACTGTCAAAAACAACCATTGATCTGGTGAACAAGAGTGTCTAATGGGTTTTAGCTGATCTCAGGTCAGTTTTAGAATGTAGGTTCATTTTTTATTCATTTAAAGAATTTTAATACGTATGCGTATAATAATACAAAAAGAGAATGTTAAATGAGTTGCTTCTAATTGACCCAGTTTGCCAACGCTCTACCTAATAGCACACAAAACAATGACTACAAATCAATAAAACACACATTTTACAGAGCATTCATATTTCATGGTATTTAATTATTTGTAAATTCCATTTACATTTTTTTACAATCACTTTGTTACTATTTTCAGAACCTTGATGTCATTTTTCACAACTCAAGACACAAAACTCAGAACCAATGATCAAAGTGCACATTTTTCAAAACTCTAACCCTTTCCTCAATTGCTTGGATTCAATACAATGTTCATTCAACAAAAATCACCTGTTCAATATGACATAACTTAAAGGGATAGTTCACATTGAAATTAATTTTTGATATGTTTTAGCTTTCCTCAAGGGCATCCAAGATGTAGGTGTCTTTGTTTCCACAGTATTTTCAATTTTGTTAGATTTAGGATCAAATCGTTCTTGTCTGTCAGTCATATAATGGAGGTCTATGGTCACCACCTCAAAGAGCATGCACAGAGAAGTCCAAATTAAACATGATTTAATGACTCGTAAATGTAAGTACACATTGATGGCCTAAGACAAGAAATGGTTTGTGTGATAAAACGAACAGTATTTATATCGTTTTTACCTCTTGTAACCACAACCACGTCCAAGTGATCTCTCGCGCGGTTGCAAAAAAAAAAAGAAATTCAACGTTGTCTGTTGATATATGGAAATCGTCTTCCATTGCGGTTTCCTGCATATCTAAATATGTTTAGATCTTCACGGAGAAGGGTAACACTTCTGAAATCTCTGTGTAAACGATGAGTGACGTACACGCGCAAGAGATCACTTCCGGCGCTTGCACAGACAGAAGCGCCCTCGCCCTCAGAGTACTTGGACGTGACCGTGATTACAAGACGTAAAACCGATATAAATACTGTTCGTTTTCTCACACAAACCACTCGTTTTCGTGTCTTAGGCCACCAATGTGTACATTAAATCATGTTTAATCTGGACTTCTCTGTGCATGCTCTGAGGTGGTGACCATAGACCTCCATTATATGACTGACAGACAAGAACGGTTTGTCCTAAAAATATCAAAATTGAAAATACTGTGGAAACAACGACAACTACATCTTGGATGCCCTTGAGGAAAGCTAAAACATATCAAAAATTTATTTGAAAGTAAACTATCGCTTTAATAAACTTAATAAATTAAATTATTTTCAATACACACTCATGTTTTGTCTATATAGATAATCTTTTTAGTACACTATAAGTTTCAGATTGTGTGGGAGACCTGCTCTGGGACAGACTGACCTTGCGAAACTTCTCCATCTGCTTGTGTGTGTCCGGGTCCAGCTCCTGAGAAACGTCCTTCATCCAGAGCAGAGCTCCTCTGTACTCGGTGCGTGACTGCTCCATCCGGTTCACCGTCAGCCACGTGTCGAGAGATCGCTCGGTAACGGAAGGTCTCCACCTCCTGGTACAGGCGGCCCAGTGGACCTCTCAGTGCCAATCTGCAGTGAGGAACCAATCAATGAGAAGAACTCTCAAACCAATCACATCTGACTGACTGAAGATGATGTAGAATCTTCAACACTGAAAAAAAATTCCAGACTGCTGGACTATTAGTGGACCAGTATGTTTTCAAGCTAACCTGAGCTGACCTGCTTCACATGCTGGTGACCAGAGCAAAGCATGCACAACCTACGGCTCACCAGCAATGCTTGATTTTTCAGCAGGGTTGTTTTTGAAACACTGAATAAATGAAGAGACCTTTGCTGTGAAGAGAAGCAGAGCGCTTTCCCAGTCGCTTGCATGATCTTTCCAGCGCGACTCTTGTCTTGAGAGCCCTGCGAACGCAGGAACCGACCCAGTTCATTCTCCTCCTCAGACAAAACTGAAAGGAATTAAGCAACATATACTAATTATTCCCTTGGGATACAAAAATATGACAAACAAATTCCACCTTTAAAGGAGTAGTTCACTTTAAAAAAAAAATTGCTGATAATTTACTCACCGCCATGTCATGCAAGATGTCCATGTCTTTCTTTCTTCAGTCGAAAAGAAATTAAGGTTTACCAGGAAAAGAAATTAACATTCCAGGATTTTTCTCCACATAATGGACTTCAATGGGAACCAAACGGTTCAAGGTCCAAATGAGAGTTTCAGTGCAAACTGTTCAAAAGGCGTTAAATGATTCCAGACGATGAATAAGGGTCTTATCAAGCGAAACGATCGCTCATAAAAAAATAAAATAACAAAGTTTAAGTTTTATAAGCACAAATGCTCGCCTTGCTCTGTTCTGTGATGCGCGTTCATGACCCTCATGTTCAAATTCGTTCATCAAAACAATCAAATCTTTTTTCGAGTAATTTGGTTCATTCAATGAACAAAATGAATGAAATGACTCGAAAAAGATTCGTTCATTTTGATGAACGAGTTCGAACAGGAGAGTCACGAGAGCATCACAGAACAGAGCAAGGCGAGCATTTGAGCTTATAAAAACTAAACTTTTTTTTTTTTAAACGAGCGATCGTTTCGCTTGATAAGACCCTTATTCATCGTCTGGAATTGTTTAAAGCCCTTTGAACAATTTGCAGATTGTACTGAAACTGTCTTTTGGACCTTGAGCCGTTTGGTTCCCATTGAAGTGCATTATATGGAGAAAAATCCAGAAATGTTTACATCAAAAACCTTAATTTCTTGTCGACTGAAGAAAGAAAGACATGGACATCTTGGATGACATGGGGTGATTAAATTATCAGAAAAAGTTTTTTTAAAGTGAACTACTCCTTTAAGCAATTATTGATATGACTAATGCTGTTAGTCTAATAAAGTTGCAAATGAGTATGTTAAAAATGTACTCTTTAAATGTAACATTAAATAACACAACAGAACTTTACACACGCTGTAGTATTTTAGTCAGCACCAAAATAATTATTTTATTAAAAGTGTACATAAGTGTGTTAAGAAAGTGGCCTCTCTTTAAGAAGTACACTAAAAGAGCCTTTTATTTAATTTCATTATATTATCGGCAAGTACAGTTTTTCTAAATATACTGAGTAGAAGTACACTATGCACATTCAATACAGTTAAGCGCACTTCTTTTTCACTAGAGATCAATGATGTGAATATTAATAAATGTGTGAAATTGATGTCGACTTACAGCTGATCCTCCGTTGATACAGTTCGATCACCTTCAGGAGCTCCATGCACGTTCTCTGCACTGAATGAAACACCTGAGGGGAAGCATGCACAACCAAATCCATCACATGACCTTTCGTTCAGATTCAGAGAAAAGTCTGAATTCTGTCCATTTCTCACCTCCAGTTTAGCATCCAGGTCGGCATCGGAAGCAACGACATGTTCGTCCTCCTTCTTTCCTGTGACTTTGATCAGTGTTTGTTTGGTTTTCCAGTATTTCTGCTGGAACTTGTTCACCACAGATGATTCTTGACTTTGGAGAAACTGGTCAAAATGAGAATATCTACAAAGACATGACAAACCAATTATGAAAGCGTCTCATTTAAGTCTACAATGGATGTCGGTAACGCTTCCTTTTACAGTCCAGTTACCCATGTAAATACTATGTTTATATTTTAGTAACTACAATTACTGGGTAATAACTAGTACTAACCCTGAACCTACCCCTAAACCTAACCCTAACCCTGTTCCATGTACTTACCTTATATTAGCAAGTACTTTCTAGGTAAGTACATTGTAAGTACCCTGTAAGTACTGTACTGTAAAAGGAAGCGGTACCTGAATGTCTGCATTTTAATGCATACTCACTGGTTCCCTTTCTCCATGTTTATCAATTATCTGAAATAAAAAGGAAAATAATTTCAATTAATGGCATTGAGACGTTTATAAGTTTAACACATAGTTTTAATTTATAGAAGATAACTGGTCATTGTGCTATTGAAGAAAAAAAATCCTGTTTCATCAATGCACCACACACATAATTGACTGTACAGGCCATATCTATTGCGAGCATTTCTCTACAGGAAGATGATATCTTTGTAAATAAACCTAATTAATGCTACAGCACACTCGTCACTTACAATATTCATCGTCCTGCATGTGACAGACTCTCACATCCGGATTTCATTCTCTGCCGCACCAAAACAAACAGCTACTACATTATTTATTCTGTCATGCAACAGCTACAGTAAATGCAGGAAATGATCTACATATTATAAAAGGCCTTATAATGAATTGAATAAGAGTGAGACTCACCTTATGAGTTTGGATCCCGGCTGCAGATGTTTAAGTCATTCTGTAATGCGAAAATGAAACGCTATATGTGAATCACTGCTTGTTTTTGGGTGCGCGTCCTTGCAGATGGAGCGAAGACGTCATGCGCGCTACTGCCGGTGCACGAGCGCACTGCGAAGAATGGATGGGTGGGTTACGACAACAGAAACAGGGACTGTAAAAACGCAAATTTTGATCGTTCTGAACGATTTGATGATATTAGTGTGATATTTTAAGTTTTCGTGGCTTCTAAATTACTAATAAAGTTTCTTTGTAGCATTATCCAGTTGTCGATTTTTCTCAACAAAAAGAACAGGCGTGATCACGTGGTGTCTGTTACTTCTCAGCGCTTAGTACAATAGACTAATCACCTCAGTTTGCGATTCTTTAGAAACACTCGTGCGAAAGAAACGAAGGACGAAAGAAAGACAATAAATAAACTGAAGCATATTTTTATTAAGACTTACTGTAAGTGTAAAAAATAAAAGCCGTGCAAAAATACTTCTATGACGTACACCCCTCCCCCCGCATTTCAGAATGAGAATGGAAGCTCTCTGAAAATTTCCTCTCAAAGTTTTAAGAAACATTAAGGTAAACATGCATTTCACATTCATTTTCAATGTGATAAGAAATTGCCCCCAAGTGCGTGGAGACAGATTGTACTCAATAATGAAATTACATTCACTTTCACAGCAATTTCATTAATTCACAATGAGAAATGACAAAACCCTTGACACATGATCGCAGCAAAGAAAAATCAATTACAGGAACTCATTAAGTTTGGCTCCGTCTGTCAGAAATAATGACACATATTCACCAGCGCCTGCCACCGAGATCAGCTCAAGTTCATACAAGTATAGAGACAAACAGTAGGCTACTGAATATTTTCACAATTTAAAAAAAAAAAAAAAATTCTTATAATATGAGCTGGTTTCTCTCATTATGAGATAAAAGATCATCCAGAAGGTAAGTACGGAGACTCACTGTGGTAGTTATAGTCTGGACAGACTTTCTGCACCAGTTTATAGTCCAGACTATAGAAGTATATGTAGACACAGATGACTTTGAACGGTTTTGAGCAGAGCCACGAGACATGGCTTTGAGTCTGGTCCTGGTCGCAGCTATGGGACGGGTCATACCAGCAGCGTGTGCTTTTGGTGCCTCTCTCCACCTTTTCATGCTCCACCCTGCAGTTAAACATCCTCGACTCCACCGAGTGCACAACAGTTTGGGTCGTTGCATCAAATTCCACCGCTTTGCTCGGAGGAACCAGCCCTATGGAGACGTTTCCACCGCGGTGGTGTTGTACCGGAAAAAACACTAAGCGTCCCGTTGCCGTGATCCACAATCTTGCCTGTGATCAGCAGGTTGAGGCTTGCAGACTTCACTTTGTACTGGAAATCTCCCCAGCCGAACATCTTAGCTTTTCCTCTTCTCACCGTGAGCCGTTTCCTCTGATTGTTGGCCGGACGGGTGTGTCTCCGTCAGGTTCGGGGCCCAATCCCACAGCCCCTGCTCGGGACATGAGCGAAGTTTGTCGGACAGGAGGCCTAGGGTGGGGTCAGCGCCACGGACATCAGGACTCGCTTCCGGCAAAGGGTCCGAATCAGCACATGGCCTGTCCATATGTAGAGACCTTGAGGTCAGAGGACTATTTCCATTGGCATATCTGATCTGAGACAAACAAAATGAGACTTTTAGACTTTAGAGAATGAGTTTCTAGACAAAAGTGAGACACCGAACTAACAAAATTCACACATCAGAAAGACAATTTCTCCTTGACTTCACCTGACAGCAAATCTGTCATACAGGAGAGCTTGTAGTGAGCTCTTGGATCAATGGCCCAAATGTTACAGTTTGTTGCTTATCAAAAAGTGGTTCATATCCAACACTCAGGGGTTAGCAGCAATGACAGTCCTGAAATAAATAACAAAAGGTGTCCGGGAGTTGCCTGTAATTGAATTTTGGCCATCAATATCAGATCTAAATGCCCTAGAAGAGAGTCAGGGAAACATGGTCCGAACTTACAAAATGTAATAGAGATGGTTTTAACTCTGCAACATCTGAAGGAATAGTTCAGCCAAAATTCTGCCATTCATTTACAGATTCGTGTCGTTTTTCACTGAAAATCTCTCAAATGCATACTTAAATACGACACGTCAAGATTGTGGTTGCTTGTGTGTTCTTAACAGCTGCTCTCTTACTAATGGATTTCAAAGTGGTTGCAGTCGACACACTGTAAAAAAATATTTTCATGATTTGTAATCACAACATTTTTTCTTTTGTCAAATCAACTTAATTTATGTAGTTCAGATAACATAATATTTTGAGTTTCTGAAGAGTAAATCAATCTCCTTCATTGTATTATGATAAACTGCAATTGAAAGCTGCAATTGTCCTATATTGGATACAAAAAGTGTAACACTTGTTCATTCTTTCTGAAAACATGATGGACAAAATTGCTGACTTTTCTGAGCAGTATTGATCTCTCGAGTGCGAAGACCAGTGACCAATACAGGGTTCTTTTACATGATATTCTCGACCAACCATTAAATTACAATTCCTCCCACTAATGCAATCAATATCCATCATGGAAAATTATCATAAAAGTTGAGTTTAGTTGGTCTTGGCTGGTTTCTACAGGTCAGGCTGGTCCGATTTGATGGTTTTAGCTGATCAGAAGACCAGATTTTCTTTTTTGCTGTTTGACAAAAATGTCAATAATGTTTATAGAATTCCTGTTGGAATTTCAGAAGATCTTTTGTAAAAATCTCATAAGAAAAGTTTATACTTAAATAGGCTTAATGTTCCAAAGCTTCTAGACGATATAGTTCTAAAGTCTGAAAAATCTGATTTAACTCAATTTTTCCATTTCAATTAACTTAAAATTGTAAGGCAACCAGGTTACTTCATTTTTAAGTTAAACCAACAATTTTTTAGAGGTGACGAATAGATTGATTGACAGACAGACAGACAGACAGACAGACAGACAGACAGACAGATATAGATAGATAGATAGATAGATAGACAGACAACAAGACAGACAGACAGACAGACAGATAGATAGATAGACTGACATAACAGACAGAGATAGATATAGATAGACAGTCAGGCTGACTTATAAATAGACAAGACAGATAGACAGATGATTTTTGAATTCCCAATAGAACTAAAATATTTAGTTCAACCTCTCCCCCAGTTCCAGCACCCTGCAGTGATAAATTAATGGGATAACTTATGAAGATATAACAAAAACCTTTCAATCCCATTGCTCTCATTTACATTTCAGAATGACTTTTTAAGATGCACAATACAGTGAGACATGCTACTTTACCGTCAGAATGCTGTGAAACATAATTAACTTCATTTGAAGACTGACAGTTTTCCAGAAACAGCTCTGAGCAGGATTACGGCTGTTCCGATGGCAGATTTACAGGAAGCTGGTTTAATGGATTAGGTCTCCAGCAGTTGTACACTGCCATCCCACTCCAGCTATAAATAAGATCAAGGTGTTTCCAGCTCAGAGTTCATTTTCCAAGACGGGAATTTATGGAGTTGTAACATTCACAAACATGATTCAAAGCACCCAGACGAGGTAATGTGCGTGAACAATAGCACCTTCATTAAAGCGTGACGTTGAATGATGGAAGGCCAAGAAAACACAATGAAACTTGAGCAGAGATCATTTCATTATAGTATATATATATATATATATATATATATATATATATATATATATATATATATATATATATGAATTATTATAAAGACATAGGCTGTTTATAATCATATGATTAGGGTAGACCTTTGAAGATTTTTCTAAGGATCAGACCTGTGCAGGGTAGTCAGTGAAAAGGGGATTGAAATTCACCTGCAAGATGAAATCACAACATACTGTAAGTCATCTGAAACATTCCCAGAGGGAGATACTACCTCTGAAACCTGCATCTGCCTAAAGATGAAAAAGAATTTGGGATTGCATTGGGAATATTAGTGCATAAATCAGTAAGCCATGATTTAACTCCATGGATCATAAAAACATACACAGCATGCCGTAATCAGATGAAGGTTATTGAACACTGGAGCAATTCCATTGAACATGTCCAGGTGGAAAAAAAGGAAAACCCCAAAAATCGAAACTTATGATATCAACTCAATAGCTCTTTTCACAGAATTCGTATATTGGATCTTTATCTCCAGGGGTCCGACACTTACAGTCACACTTATATATTTATATAAAAAAGCAATAATCCTTTTGAGGCTCGAGCACGTTGCCTCTTATTTCAATTAGAGACGAATCGAATCTTCAGTCTGATGTGTGAGCTGGACCTTACACAGGGAACGGGTGAACAGAAAAGGTGCAAGAACGGAGAGACAGAAGTCAACACAAAATACTCTAGCTTGCAATGCTGGAATGTGAAACACCAAGAATGATAAACTGCAATTGGAAGCGCAATATGAGACAATTGGATACAAAAAGTGTAACACTTTTTCATTCTTTCTGAAAACATGACAGATAAAATTGCTGAGTTTTCTGAGCAGTATTGATCTCTCGGTGCGAAGACTAGTGGGTTCCTTCACATGATATATTAACCAACCATTAAATTAGAATTCCTCCCACTAATGCAATCAAGATCCATCATGGATAATTATCATAAAGTTGAGTTTAGTTGGTCTTAGCTGGTTTCTACAGGTCAGGCTGCCTGATTTGATGGTTTTAGGGGTTTTCAGCAGGTCAGAAGACCAGGAGAAACCATCTTAAACCAGCTAAGACTAGATTTTTTTTTTTTTTTTTTTTTTGCTGTTTCACAAAAATTAATTATTAATTATAAACCTATAAATTGTCATTTAAGTGTAATTACTGAACTTATAAATATACAATCTTGATAAAATGGTAATTAAAAAAGAAAATTTCAAATATCATTTAGAGGTTTTTGCATCTAGAACTCTTCAAAAGTTTATATTTAAATAGGCTTAATGTTCCAAAGCTCCCAAACGATATAGTTCTAAAGTCTTAAAAAATATGATTTACCAAGAAATTATTGCCTTTAATTAGATATTCTATAGAATTTTCACGTTCAATTTTAGCATTTGATCACACACTTTTAATCCATCCTTCATAAAGCTCTCCTAAACAATGTTTCAGTCTTCGATCTTACATAATTGGACACAGATCCCATTAGGATTCTGACAGAAATCACGTACAGTATGCATTCAGTATGGATCTGACTTGACATTTGTGATGCTGAACCCACCGCCAAACACATCAAAGAGCAGATAAACAGCCACAGCCAAGAGACGTAGAAAAAATAGAGATAAAATGTAAGTGTACTTACATCATATATGGCGGAAAGGATCAAAATATGCGCCAACCTTGCAATCATCATCATCTAGATTTTTTTACGCCTGAACTTTCCTTCTGATCCCTGTGAAATTCTCAATGGGATTCAATGGGTTTCACAGGGGAAGCTGATGTTCCTGATTCCAGGCTTGTTCTGCGCTGTGAACACATGGGTCACTCAGCTCCATCTGACACTGGGAGCTGCTCAGCACAGAGGGAGGAACGCCTGTGAAGCTCAGACTCAACCAATCCAGCTTCAGACACACTTTATGACTTTCATTAATATCAGTTGATCCTACAAAGCAGAATCATATCTGTCATCACATAAAAGAGTAAACATTCACATTCATAGACATACACTTACCTAATGGATTATTAGGAACACCTGTTCAATTTCTCATTAATGCAATTATCTAATCAACCAATCACATGGCAGTTGCTTCAATGCATTTAGGGGTGTGGTCCTGGTCAAGACAATCTCCTGAACTCCAAACTGAATGTCAGAATGGGAAAGAAAGATGAGTTTAAGCAATTCTTGAGCGTGGCATTGTTGTTTGGTGTCTGAAGTATTTCACAAATCTGCTCAGTTACTGGGATTTTCACGCACAACCATTTCTAGGGTTTACAAAGAATGGCTGTGAAAAGGGGAAAACATCCAGTATGTGGCAGTCCTGTGGGCGAAAATGCCTTGTTGATGCTAGAGGTCAGAGGAGAATGAGCACAACTGATTCAAGCTCAGTAGAAGAGCAACTTTGACTGAAATAACCACTCGTTACAACCGAGGTATGCAGCAAAGCATTTGTGAAGCCACAACACACACAACCTTGAGGCGGATGGGCTACAACAGCAGACGACCCCACCGGGTACCACTCATCTCCACTACAAATTGGAAAAAGAGGCTACAATTTGCAAGAACTCACCAAAATTGGACAGTTGAAGACTGGAAAAATGTTGCCTGTTCTGATGAGTCTTGATTTCTGTTGAGACATTCAGATGGTAGAGTCAGAATTTGGCGTAAACAGAATGAGAACATGGATCCATCATGCCTTGTTACCACTGTGCAGGCTGGTGGTGGTGGTGTAATGGTGTGGGGGATGTTTTCTTGGCACACTTTAGGCTCCTTAGTGCCAATCGAGCATCGTTTAAATGCCACGGCCTACCTGAGCATTGTTTTTGACCATGTCCATCCCTTTATGGCCATCATGTACCCATCCTCTGATGGCTACTTGCAGCAGGATAATGCACCATGTCACAAAGCTTTGAATCATTACAAATTGGTTTCTTGAACATGAGATTAGCCGCTTTCCCGAACCAAGTAGTTACAGGAACTTAGTTATAGGAACTGTCCACTTCTAAACCTTCTGTCCCCAAACTCGGTTTAGCTGGTTGAATGCGTTATGTTTGTCTTAATCCTCGTTGTAATGTTTTGCAAAAACAAAAATGTTTTCGCTACAAGTTCCGGGTTGACAGTGGGCATGACTTATAAGTTGAACCAATCAACGTAGACCTAGGGAAAGGGAACTAAAAAAGTCCTTGCTCTAGACTAGGTACTGAAAGAGTTATAGGAACTATGGTCTGAGGAACTAAAAAATCCCCAATTTAGTCCGGTCGGAACACAAGAAAAAAGGGTTATAGAGAACGTTAGGTTCTAGGAACTGCAAAAGTCCCTCCGGTCAGAAAGCGGCTAATGAGTTCACTGTACTAGAATGGCCCCCACAGTCACCAGATCTCAACCCAATAGAGCATCTTCGGGATGTGGTGGAACGGAGCTTCGTGCCCTGGATGTGCATCCCACAAATCTCCATCAACTGCAAGATGCTATCCTATCAATATGGGCCAACATTTCTAAAGAATGCTTTCAGCACCTTGTTGAATCAATGCCACGTCGAATTAAGGCAGTTCTGAAGGCGAAAGGGGGTCAAACACAGTATTAGTATGGTGTTCCTAATAATCCTTTAGGTGAGTATTTACGAAATCAGAATTCTCATAATTTATAATATAATGCATTGTACACTCTAAAAATGCTTGGTTCAGTCTGGTGGGTCGATGTATTGGGTTAAAAAAACCAATACAAGGTCATCATTCATGTTTAATACACCAGTGTTTATTACCTGTAGGTCATCAGAAAACATAAGCTGTACAGAAAAGACTTTACAACATGACCATAATCAACAAAGAATCAGCGAGTACCACTTTGCAATGTACTAAACATTTCTGTGCAATATAAAAGAAAATTAATATGATTTAATACTCATTCTTATTTACAAATGATACAAAACATTAATTTCACCAGCTGCTAGCAGGACGGCCAGGTGAAATGACTCTGATTTAGCAGCGTAAATGAATCAGGGAAAACGAGGAAAAGTTGACCAATAAAAAGCCTCTTCATAACTACTATCTGAATGGAAGATATCAGCAGGATTCATAGACTAATACACTACTTGAGGAATATCATATTCATCGCAGTTGTTTCGACATATACAAATTTCATGAATACTTAAGATTTTATACACCATTTTCTTTTTCGCTGCATTTTAGGGGATTCAGTATAATTATGGAGATATAAATTGATTACTATTAATATTCTGCTGAATAATTAAACATCAATCGGCTTTGTATATTTTCTGTAAGTGTGCAGAAGACAGCTCAAATTGTGACTATATTTGTGATGCCATAATATTATACATTAAAATATATATCAGATCCCAGAAAAGTGCTACACATGTACAATAACCCCAGAAAGTATTTCCACATGTAAGTCACACTGAATGTAGAGATGCATTAGATTACACAATATCAAATCAAGCGAAATTTAATATAAATAAATATAAAGCCCATTCCTGAATTTTTATTGACTTTTCACAGTCCTTTTAGAGGCATCATAAATGCCTATTTACTGAATATTAAATATTAGGCTACAATAAGGGAAACCAAAATTTTGTTAACTTTTTTAATTTATCCAATTTTTATATAATGCTTAAATCCTAATTTGTGTATATTCAAGTACAAAGTGTCATGTGATACACCAGCAGGTATACTGATTTAAGTTTCAATCAATCGGTTCATAAGAATCAATAGTTCAGGAATCGGACTACACCGAAGAGTTGAAATGTTTTTGATTCACTAAAAAGAACTGGTTCATAAGAGTCAATAGTTTGGGAATTGAGACTACACCGAATAGGTTGTATGTTTCTGATTCGGTCACCCAAAAATGAAAACTCTGACAGTAATTACTCACCCTCATGTTGTTCAAAACCCGTGAGACTTTCGTTAAGTTTTGTTCATCTGAGAGCTGGATCACTCCTCCATAGGCTTCTAAGGGATTAAAACTTGCAGGGCCAGAAAAGTTAGTAAAGACATTGTTAAAATAGTCCAAGTGACTACAGTGGCTCAATCTTAAGTTTATAAAGTGCTGAGAATACTTTTTGTGCCGCAAAAACAAACAGTGAGTGAGGTCTGATCGAGTGAGTTCATAACTGATCAGCGCTTCTATGTGTGCACGTACAGCGGCTCACTATTGGCCGACGCTGGTCTTGTGTGTGATGCGTGTGACCTCACTAGGACTATTTTAATGGATGTATTTAATAACTTTTCTGGGCCAGCAGTTCAATAACATAGAAGCCTATAGAGGAGTGATACAACTTTCCGATTTCAACGAAAATATCTTAAATTGTGTTAAACGAACGAAAGTCTTACAGGGTTGGAACAACATGAGGGTGAGTAATTACACACGGAATTTTCATTTTTGGGTGAACTATCCCTTTAAGAGAGTTCTGACATTGGTGGTGCAAAATATTTTAATATTATTTTAATAGAGTATTTTAATACATTGTGTCACTTGTTTCCAGTATTTAAAAATATGCTACGAATCACAACCCTATATCTAATGCAATTACATTCAGACATTTTAAAGTTGATCTTAAAGGGATACTCCACTTTTTTTTGGAAATAGGCTCATTTTTCAACTCCCCCAGAGTTAAACTGTTGAGTTTTACCGTTTTTAAATCCATTCAGCCGATCTACGGTTTGGCGGGACTACTTTTAGCATAGCTTAGCATACATCATTGAAGTGGACAAGACCATTAGCATTTCTCAAAAAAACAAAAAAACAAACAAAAAAAAAAACGACCAAAGAGTTTAGAAATTTTTCCTATTTAAAACTTGAACTCTTCTTGACTGACGCAAAATTTTGCGATTTTATATGTTGATATGTTTAGGAACTATACCCTCATTCCTACGTAAAAATCAAGAAACTTTACTGCCGTACCATGAGTGCGAATGAAGTATAGTTTCTAGCCATATCAACCTAGAAAATCGCAACTTTACATTTTACATCAGTCGAGAAGAGTCAAGTTTTAAATAGGAAAAATATTGAAAGTCTTTGGTCATATTTTTTATTTTATTTTTGAGAAATGCTAATGGCCTAGTCTACTTCAATGATGTATGCTAAGCTATGCTAAAAGTAGTCCGCCATAACTGGAGATCGGCTGAATGGATTCAAAAATGGTAAAACTCAACAGTTTAACTTTGGGGGAGATGTAAAATGAGCCTATTAAGTATCCCTTTAAGTGTCTAAAATACTTCTGTAGGGCCACTGTGTTTTGCATGACCACTGTCTTGTGAGAATTGGCAACAATTAGGAACAAAACTCCCATATTTCTGAATCGATAATAAGGCAGAAACTATCGGTCTTCCCATGAGACCCAATGTCTTGACACGTACATCATTCATGTAAATATATACCAGACATTGAAAATGGGGCATAAATCCCCCAATCAAAATCATAATACTGTCACAACCACTTTTCCCTAACAACTGTATATCGACCAATTATTATATATTATAAAAATGCCTGAATGGAAAACAATAACAAAAAAAATACATATGTAAAGTCTGTTGAGCAGAAAAGACACATCATACAGTAGAAACTATACAATGCACAAATGAGCGAAAATAAAAGGATGTGAGGTCTTTAAAGAGTCCCACTCTGAGATTTATTCTTACACTTTCTCAGCTATCCCGCTTCATTGATGTGCTCCAGTTTCATATTCTGTTGCTTCAGAGACATTGTTCAATGGCGAATGCCTTCCTTGCTGCACTAATATAGTGCAAAATAACACCTGGAATCAGAGTGGGACTTCCAGGAGAACATGATTCGTCTCGCTTTTACCTTCCATAGAAAGGCAGCATCTTCTGTGAGCAAATGTTGTCCATGACGTAAGTGATATCTGAAGTTGTTCTCTTCTGTGTGTTTGTACTGTATGTTTTGGCATTGTTTGTATAACTCCAAAAACATGAATCCTCTCAGCTGGGAAGCACAAGTCGGAAGAAAGTTGTTCTGATAAGGTCCTACCAGTCGTAGAAGACCACTAGCTTGACCGCAGTTGCATAATTGACAAATGCTTGTAAGGAACTGAACGAAGGCATGATCTCACAGCATATGGAGATGTGTGTAAAGGCTCTTCCAGAACAAGAACAGGAAGTAAAAACAAAGTATGACGGATTTCTGTTGTGGCTCTGGGATGTTTCTTCTTCCAAGTTGGATTCAAGCGATGAGGGTCCAGTATTTGTGATGGTTAGGCATTTCTCATTTGGAGGAGTGTGTACTGTAGGTGAATCTCAAAAACATGCCTAGGTCATATTTTCCCCCAAAACCAAAAAATTACGCTATATTTTAGGCCTATTTTATTGACATTATCAGATGATGCTGAATAATCGGCACAATTGTCTTCTGGTTGAGCTCCTTCACAGCAGAATTAAACTTGTTTCATAATGAATGAACTGAATTGAATTCGGTTATATTTGATGAAGTTTGCATCACTAATTCTATTACTTTCCTGTTTATTAAGCACTATAAATTGAAAAAGATGATATGACTGCAAAAGCTTTTTGCATTGTGACAATATTTTCATAACAGTTAAGCACATTTACCCTGAATTCTTATTGTTGTAATTATGTAAACACTCTTTTTTACTATACTTTTACTATAACTCTGTTTTACTATGTTTCAATAAATAGGTATTAATACATCATGGTAATATTAGTTATATAGCCTTTAATTTTTGCTGATTTAAATGGATATTTTTATTAAGCATCGCTATTGACAATACTAAGAATTAAAAAACACTTCAATCTTCCAGATGCATTACAATGAATTTAGGAACTAAATGTGATTCATTGTCATGAATAATGCAATAATCAAAATTTCATAATATCATGATATACAAAATCTCAAAGGTGCTAAAATTGCCTTAGTTTCTTTTAATCAAAAATATCATCACTTTAATTTGTTTTTCTTTAAATTTGGGGGTATAATGTGACTGCGGGCATGTTTGAGAGATATTCACCCATTTTCAGAATGTCGAATGATATTTTCATGATGTTAGTTCTCAGAGAAAGGCTACATGTCCGCATCACCATCGTACGCCAGGGTCAAGGGTTTCAGTCGGTTATTGTTTTGTCTTCGCTGAGGTTTCTTTGGCTTTTTGCTGAGGACAAAAGAATCAAAATTCTACAATAACAATATGCTTGGTTTAAGAATTACTTAATTACTTTAAGGCCACATGCACACTACAGCAATTTAATTCTCTTCATTAAAAGAAAAATGGCACCTCTGTTGACAGCAATTTACTAAAAACAAAACAAAAAACTCCAGCAGCCATAAAATAGATATTTTAGCAATCACTATGTTGGGTTATTACGATATTTAGCAACTGTAATTTACTGCCATTCATTGCTGCATTTAAGGTTGTCTCGAATCAAAATCTTGCAGTGTGTACATTGCTTGTGTATACTTTATCTTCCAGTTTTTGAAAACACATATAAATACAGTATATATGCATATGCATTTTATGGCATATGGTACAAAAATGAAACCATGCAATGTGTAAAAACAACAATGATTGATGATGAAAAATCATGATGTTGAGGGAAGATTCAGTAATGACTTATGATGAAATATAATAGGTGCAAAACTATGTCAAGCGTCATTAAAGACTATATTGGCCAAATTAGTTTTCAGCATTATTGCAACATATGATCATAACAAATTCACTGTTCCAAAACCTACTGAATTGTTCCAAAAGGTAAGGAACATGATGTAGCCTATCGGAATACCTGTCCTAAAACTCCATCAGGTGACCCAGTGGTGTCCTAAAACTCCATCAGGTGACCCAATGGTGTCCTAAAACTCCATCAGGTGACCTAATGGTGTCCTGAAAACTCCATCAAGGTGACCCAATGGTGTCCTAAAACTCCATCAGGTGACCCAATGGTGTCCTAAAACTCCATCAGGTGACCTAATGGTGTCCTGAAAACTCCATCAAGGTGACCCAATGGTGTCCTAAAACTCCATCAGGTGACCCAAATGGTGTCCTAAAACTCCATCAGGTGACCTAATGGTGTCCTGAAAACTCCATCAGGTGACCCAATGGTGTCCTAAAACTCCATCAGGTGACCTAATGGTGTCCTAAAACTCCATCAGGTGACCCAATGGTGTCCTAAAACTCCATCAGGTGACCCAATGGTGTCCTAAAACTCCATCAGGTGACCCAATGGTGTCCTAAAACTCCATCAGGTGACCTAATGGTGTCCTGAAAACTCCATCAGGTGACCTAATGGTGTCCTAAAACTCCATCAGGTGACCTAATGGTGTCCTAAAACTCCATCAGGTGACCTAATGGTGTCCTGAAAACTCCATCAGGTGACCTAATGGTGTCCTAAAACTCCATCAGGTGACCCAATGGTGTCCTAAAACTCCATCAGGTGACCCAATGGTGTCCTAAAACTCCATCAGGTGACCTAATGGTGTCCTAAAACTCCATCAGGTGACCCAATGGTACCCTAAAACTCCATCAGGTGACCTAATGGTGTCCTAAAACTCCATCAGGTGACCTAATGGTGCCCTAAAACTCCATCAGGTGACCTAATGGTGTCCTAAAACTCCATCAGGTGACCTAATGGTGTCCTAAAACTCCATCAAGTGACCTAATGGTGTCCTAAAACTCCATCAAGTGACCCAATGGTGTCCCTAAAACTCCATCAAGTGACCCAATGGTGTCCTAAAACTACATCAAGTGACCTAATGGTGTCCTAAAACTCCATCAGATGACCCAATGGTGTCCTAAAACTCCATCAGGTGACCCAATGGTGCCCTAAAACTCCATCAGGTGACCTAATGGTGTCCTAAAACTACATCAGGTGACCTAATGGTGTCCTAAAACTCCATCAAGTGACCTAATGGTGTCCTAAAACTCCATCAAGTGACCCAATTGTGTCCTAAAACTCCATCAAGTGACCCAATGGTGTCCTAAAACTACATCAAGTGACCTAATGGTGTCCTAAAACTCCATCAAGTGACCTAATGGTGTCCTAAAGCTCCATCCGAATTTTGTTTTATTTTATCACTACGAGGTAGGGACACGAAATGCTTAATCTGTAGAGTGGAAGGGATCCTCCATAGGGAGAGGCTAGTTGGCACTTCAGCACTTTAGTGTACTTTATAAATATACATTATTATATGTACACTTTATATATAAAGTATACATTATAAAATACTTTTAATTCATTCACAGAAAAAAAGTGTTTTTTAAAGAATTAACCCTATAAAGCCTACTGATGGAGCTCACTAGGTTTTGGAACAGAATTAGTTTCTTGATATTTTTTTAAACCCTTAAACTGTAGATAGGCAGCCTACCGGGGCAGCTCGGTGCATTGAGCATCCGAACACAAGGCACAGACTGAGGCTGAGGCACTGGGCAGAGGGGGCTGAGATCAGGAGTCTGTTCCTCTAACTGGCTCTCGACTCTTGACTCGGCTGCTGGCACTCAGGGCAGGTGTACGTCAGTTCATGGGCGTCTTGGCCCATCCATACCACCGTACCATTGGCAGAATCTGGCGTCTCGAGCGACCGCCGGATGGCACAGTAACTGCTGCTCATGACGGGCGAAGGGAGGCATGGATGATGGGATGTGAGTAAAAGAAAAACAAAGCAAACGAATGCATGTAGTGAATGAGAAAATAAAGTGAGCGAGATGGAAAGTGGCGTCGCTCTTACCATGCGAGGTAAATCATCGACACTATAAACACCAGGAGGACAAAAGCACCTGCCGCCACACCGTACACCCACGTCTTCAATGTTCCGTCTAAAGAGGAAAAGCCTTGATTTTTTAGCAAAAGCAAAATGCAAAACTACTTACAGAAAATTAAACTGATTATTTACCTGGTCCAAAGGGTTGCAAGTACCATGTGCGTCCCACACGGCCAGGTTGAATACGTGGTGGGCAGGGTGGGGTTGATGGCCCGGCTGGTCTTCACATCGGTTCTCTATTCCCTGCGGTAGGGATTTCGAGCACAGGGATGGGCGTACACTGCTCCAGCTTTCCCTCGGCCGTCAGGACCTCGGTATAGCCCTCCTCGCACATACATACGCCCTCCTGCAGGGGGCAGCAAAAGCACACAAATACTATCATGCGTTCTGCTTCCTCTCAGAGCATGACCCAATTTACACCCAAATGAGTGCTGTAGGAACCAGTCCTAAAACCCACCTTTACAAATTCAACAGCTTTTGGTTAAATGCTTGAAATAAGGTCTGTGGTTATATTCTCACGTTTTATTCTACGACATAAAATACATCAGCAACTTATGCATCATCGTCCTGTTAGCACTGTAAAGCTGCTTTAAACAATCTGTATTGTATAATATAAATAAAGGTGACTTGTTGGGGCCATTAAAGGTCATCACACTGAACTGGAAAACTCATCTACTTACTAGTCTGCTTTTACAGCCTCATTGGCAAACTGTAGATGTTAGGTAAAGACTGAAAGAGTTGAGGTTTAGCAGTGGTGACAGTGAAGGCGTCATTTATAGACTAACTTTACCTTTTCACTTTGGGAGATTAAATATTTAGGCTTCAAAATGAATAGGCTAATAGTTGTGTTCATTTGTGAATATTATCTTTATAATTAAAACGTGTAAGAATCATACACTTTTGTTGGTCACAGAGCTTAATTTTTACAACGCTCCAGAGCCAATGGGAAAAAATAAATTATTGGCTTTTTGACAAGGGAACCAGGGTCATGTTGACTTCCAGGTTGGCCTACAAAACTATGTCATTCATGCAGTAGTCTATTGACCAGGGAAATTAATGTTATCACCCATCGAATAGAGGAAAGAGAATATTCACGAACTCTCTTTTTAAAGGAATTGTGGGTAAAATTATCCCAAATAGCATGCACACAAAAATCAACTAGATTATATTATTTGTGCAGCCATCATTTGGTATGATATCTTAATATGATTAAAATTTGGTTTTGTAAACTTAAAGTAAAAAAGCTCATTGATCATGTTTCAGAAATATAAATCAACTGCACCCCTAAAAAACAGTTTATGACCATGATTTTCTGTTACATCCATTATAATAATTACAGCTGGAGCAACCGTCGACAGTTACAGACACCCAGGCTGAGATTACAGTAATCCCACAATCCTCTTGTGTCTTACCTCTGAGCAGAATGACTGTGGTTTGTTACAAAGTGGATCACATGACTGGTCCGCCCCTGGCAGTAGCGCTGGAGGGCATCCACCTGGAAGAAATAACAGAGTAGAGATCTTTTTCAAGCTTTTGACAAAAAGTTATGTACACCTACCAACCAAAGACGTAACAATAATGTTACTCTATCTTTTTTTTATTTTTATTTTTTATATAACAACAACATTTCAGCCTTTCCAGTTCACATTCGTTAAAGTAGTATCAATACAATACATTAAAGGTTGAAAAAACAAACAAAAAAACAATCAAGTTACCAATAAGGAAAAATAAACTTGTGACAGATTTGTATCCCATGACAAAAATAGTTCTAGTGACATATTAACCATTAAAAATTTCTGAATGAATGTTCATTACTAATATGCATTTCTTGTTTGTAATTAAATTAAGAGACTTAAAATAAAAATCCACCTCTATCAAAAACAACTTAAACTTGCTTAACAAAATGTAAATAATTGTATTTTTTTGGCATTGTAGAAATATTCTCTGATATGTTTATTAGTACATTTTTTGCTTAGAATGTCAATTAACGTTACCCTGATCGCATTCAAAAGTATACGTTTCTATTACATCACTTGCATGCAATACCAATTTAAGCCACCATGAAATCAAAATAGACAATTTTTTTTATTTATTTTTTTATGGAATACTGAAGTATAATTTATAATTTGTCTGTGCATAAATAGATTTACTTATAAATCATATCCCACTGCTGCTAAACTTTAGGTATATATGCCAGTTCTGATTTTACTCTGTGTACATTGTGGTACTGTAGTAATTATTGTCCATATTCATTGTTGTCTTTTTAGTCATCATGACTGTCTACTACTGTATATGTTTTACGAAGAACATGTATTACATTCATATCCATTGCCAAGTGATGTGTTAAAAATTACAACAAATTTGACTTTGGATTGCATTTTCTGTGATTTTCTAAGCAGTGTGCTTTTTGAGAAAATATGCTACAGAAAATATGAATCTTATGCACAGTACACATACAACAAAGATGCTGGCATGATGTTCTGAACGGTCTGCTTAAAACAGCACTTTGCCAATTATTTTATAATTATGCATGCAGCTTTTATGAGCTCATTAATTCAGAAGCTACAATAATTTATTTGTCACACTGCAGGAAGATTAATGATGACCTTTAAAGGCCAAAAGGCATTTAAAAGTGGTGGAAAAACTGAAAGGACCTAAGATGTGCACATTGAGATATACATTTTAACTTGAAAACTTGATGTTGATTAAAAGAAGTCAACAGACACATTATGCATCAAGTAAACAAAAGTATTGTATTGGTATCTGTCAACCTTCATTAGTTATTCATGTGACTTAAAGAGACAGATGTAAAGTGGTGTTACAGCACCTGTGACGATTAATCCATCTGAGCGTTGACACCAGATCAGCTGAGGACTGCCCATCCACTGGTACTCAAAAACACTCGCCATCTATCCAGAAATCAACAGAGTAAATATACATACTGCAGTCGACCCTTTAGGACAGTCGTAGAGAGGGTGTCATCACACTCACATCCTGTTAATAGTACCAAAATAATTAACCCTACTGCATCAAAACTTTGCAAGTAGTATCAAGTATGATCCATCAGGCATTTGGGGAACATTTATTTATTCATCTCTTAGTCATTGTATTGTACTGTATTTTGGCCCACACAATAAAATCCACAGAGCTTTGATCATAAAACTAAGCATTTAAATATCATCTTAGGAAGACATTATTGGCACATATAGAGTGACAACTGATATTTATACGCATTTTATAAAAGTAGCCTGTTATACTGGACTGTTCATCATACTATTAGCCTGATGTCTAGAAATACAATACATGCAAACTTTTTTGAATTTGAAAAAATGTTTTGTCTAAATATTCAATTTCACAATGTAACATTTCAGGCTTTACGGGGTTAAATTGGACCAAAATGTGAACCAGCTGAAAAAAAGCCCATTGCATTCACACAGTCCCTGTCTTAAATTGCTTTTATGTTCTCAGGCTCTCGGTTCACTTTTCAATCACTATTGTATAGAATCAAGCCCTAAACGTCAAACTGCATTTCATGTATAATTCTATGGACCTGTTAATTCAAGTATTTATTTTAGGAATCATCCATTTGGAACGAAATCAAAGTAAAGCAGTGTGTTTATGACAATGAGAGAGGAGGAGTATGTCTCACTGATGCAGGGGCGGGACTGCCATTCCTGATCGGGACACTGAGCGATGTTTTCTGGTTCCTGTGCGATGACGGCACGTGAGCGGACCTGCACTGGGGTGAAGTCCAAACGCTGACCCTTCACACACACTCTCTGACACGGGCTCCAGTCGGACCACTCCATCAGATAACAGTCACCTGAACAGATCAGCAGGAGAGCAGCATATATTACATAATTATCAGGTTATATAGACTTAAAACACATGTTAAAGGGATACTTCACCTCAGGAAAGATGAATGTGTATTTAAAATGGGTCATTTATGTAGACGAAATGTGAAATTATTTTTGAATTTGGAGCTTTCTAGACTGAGAAAAGCCAGAAAATGTATTTTTGGCTTATGTGGATGAAACACAACAACTCCCAGAATGCATTTGCTTCGCTGGCCTAGGAGGCCACGCCTATCAGGTAACAGAGCGCAGTAGTTAAACAACAAGTCTAGGCTACTAGTGAGTCTATGTGATGAGTCTGCCCGGAATTTGTGTTTCGAGTATCGCCCAAAATGTCCGTGATTCGGCTTTTGCGTTTCTAACAGTCGCCATTCGATTATGTTCACTGTGGCGAGCGTGACCGAGTTAGGGCCGCGGAGAACGACGCGAGAACGGCGATGAGTCGACACCTGTGAGACGCACTGGTCTCCGTATCTCTCACGGAGGAGCGTAATTTTCTTAACAATGTTAAAACGCACATCGACCGATCACTTGTTTAGCGTTCATGTAAACACTACATTCAGATTCACCAATCGAAATAAATTCAGTTAGATTGAAATAAAAGCTGTGCATGTAAACAATGAATGGCGACTACAAGCAAAAGCTGAATCCACATCGACGGCCAGACATGTCCGGAAAAAGAGGATGGTAACCCCGACTGACTCAGCTTTCTCCACAGAACAAGAGCCTGCTAGCTTAGCTTCCAAAAAAAGATGGCAGACACTATGTGTTCATTCTGTGAGTGAGATCGCCCTCTATGGGCGGGTTGAGGACATGCTGTGACAGACCCGACTACTGACTGTAGTCTTTAGCCTCTGGACAAAAAAATCCTCTGATGACGCAAAATGGCGATTTTTCGTCATCAGAGGATTTTTTTCCAGACAAAAAATACATAAATCTCTCGTCACATATGAGAGTGGAAAGCAGGGTAATTCGAAAATACAACAGGTTTTCTACTAATACAAAGCTTAATGCTAAATCCTAAAGAATCCCTTTAACACAAAAACAATGACGATCTCAAATAGGGTATAAGTATCAAACCTGAACCAAAACTTTTATATTACATCAAATAAAACCAAAAAACATCTAGATTATATAATTAAACTAAAAGCAATATTGCTGTATAACCAAATATGGTCACACTATAGATTAGGGTCCAATTCTCCTTATTAACTAACTATTAGCAATCTGTATGAATTTTTGCCTCAAACTCCTAATAACTGCCTATTAATAGTTGCAAGGTAATTATTGGGTAGGAGTAAGGGATGTTAATGCAGAACAACGCAATAATATGCTCTTTATTTAAGTACTAATAAACAGCCAATATATGCATGCTAATAAGCAGCTAGTTAATAGTGACAATTAAACCCTATATATTTATGAGAAAAAATATTTAAATGGCAACGCTATTGATTGTTGAATCTATATTTAAAAAATTTAATATTCTATATTTTAAAAATTCTATATTTTATCATTTTAAAACAACAACAACAAAAAACAAAACAAAAAACACTAGTTATTCTAAACAGTTCGAGGCTGGGTTTGGTTTTTATATGGGAATGTTTTTAAGATATTGTGCTAATTTTTTTATATCTATTAAAAAAATAAAAAAAATAAATTTATATATATATATATATATATATATATATATATTATTATTTGCTAACATTTTGCTATAATATTAATTTTACTTAAGTTCAATATATTATCTATTAGTTTTGTCAGTGTTGGCATGCCCACCTGTTCCGTGCAATATCATGTGTAGGTTGTTCAATTCTGCAAACAGCATCATTTCAACATTGACGAACCCAGGCCTAAGTTCAGTCAGATTCTCCTCCAGTATGAGGAACCATTGGCGTTTTAGCCTATATGTAAACTATATGTGATTTTTGTCTGTTTTTGTCTGTTACAGTCTGTGTTTTGGACCATGTGTGTCCTTAATAAAAGATTGATTGAAATATTCTAAGACTAAGTTACCAGGGCAGGGTAAGGTGCAGGTCTCCTCCAGAACAATCTTCGTATCTCCGTCGACGGCCAGCTCCAATCCAGCACACAGATCTTCCTCTACAATGCTGCTCTTCCCATCCGCTGGAGCCGTCCGACACGAAGCACGACAGGTTCCGGAAGCGCATGCCCACCCCACACACCACCTCCTGTAACACACATGCACACAGAGAGGTTGAGATGAGAGTGCTGCGCAGTCATAAACACTTCCTAAATCCAAAGATCAAAAGGAGGATTGAAACGGAGGAGGATCAGAGAGAATAACAGAAGAGAAGACGAGGTTGACAGCGAGATTGGAAATACAAGGTTCTGGAAGAGTGAGGAGTTCCAGCGTGGGTTGTTAGCGTATTATTCAGTGTGTTGTGCTGGCCGATTAAGGTGTTTAGCTTAAACTATTGCTTCTTTGTACAAACCGTTCAATAAACACTAAACTGTTTGAAATTCATGAGTCACAAAGGAGCTCAGCAGAAAAAGAATAAAGATGAACATATTACGATTATAAACTTTAATTTGTTTTCACAAGCTTATTTTACACATATGAAAATGCTGAGGTATGTACACTACCATTCAAAAGAGAGAAAAAAGAAACTTTTATTCAGCAATGATGCATTAAATAGTTCAAATACACCACTAAAAACATTTATACTGTTACAAACAATTGGTGGCAAAGCTGTATTTAGATTAGCAATCATTTTGTTATGCTGATTTTCTACTTAAGAAAGAAGTATTATTTGTATCAATGTTCCTTAATCTTTTTGGAAACCGTGATACAATTTTTTTGTGTTGATACGATTCTTTAATGAATAGACAGTTCAACAGAACATTTATTTAAAATGAAAATTTTAAAGAATATCAGTAATCAGATGTTTTGGTCTCTATTGACTATCATAGTAGGAAAAAAATATATACTATGGTAGTCAATGAGACCAAGAAACTGTCTGGTTACTGATATTCTTCAAAATATCAGAAAATCGTCTGAATGGATTCGAAAACGGTAAAACTCAACTGTTTAACTCTGGGGAGTGGTAAACAAGCCTATTTCCAAAAAAAGTGGAGTATCCCTTTAATAAATTAGCTCATGAACATGATTTCCCATGATCCCATGCTCATTCACGAGTCATCAAGCTATGCTTTTGTTATGGTTTTTAAAAAGCGACCTCTAACGGCGAAACTATAAATTCGAACAATATTTTACAATATTACCGTTTTGACAGTAAATATATACAAGAAAAAGCAGCCTTGGTGATCATAAGCATAATAAAACATTAAAAAATCTTACCTGCCTAAAACGTTTGAACGGTAGAGTACTTATTATAGTCAATTAATAGATTGTACTGTTGTGTACCTTAGTGTGGATAGTGTCTTTTGAAAACATTTCCAGTGACAAAAACTGAAAAACATGGATTATGAAAAATAAACTTGACCTAGAAGCTTCACAAGTCTGAGTTCACCAAACTTGAACTTGAGCCGAAAGATTTCTTGTAATGTGCTTGCATTTCCGTGAAGAAGTTTCTTCTTGCAGTGCTTAAGTTCAAGTTTGATGAACTCTGATCTGTAAATTTACATTGAGCCAAGGAAAAAGCTGAAATGAGAGACCTCAACACGGCACTCTGACCACGGGCCGTACTGCCATCTGTAGCAGGGTCGCACAGGACAGGGTTTCCACTGCTCCATCTGAGACGAACACGGCCTGCCGTCCCCTGAGACGCCTGAACCACCGCTCGCCTCCGCCACATCTTCCCTGAAGAATAGAGACACATGACCGAGAAATGAGTTCCAGCTTCGCTTCCACAAAGAACAAGATCTTTTAAAGGAATAGTTCACCCTAAAAATTATAGTTCAGTATTGGAGAAAAAAATGGCAATATGATTTTTTAAAAATGTCTTTATAAATACTTTAGAATTTATTTACACTTCTGTGCAAAGGTTTAGGGTCAGTAAGATATTTTGATGTTTTTGAAAAGTCACTTATGCTCACCAAGGCTGCAGTTATTTATTTTAAAATGTGATTGCAATTTAAAAAAAATGTTTTCTATTGTAATATAATTAATATGTCATTATAAATGTCACATTTGAGCAATTTAAATGAGCTGCATGTAAGAAATGTATTTCAATTAATCATAAAATGGCCCTGATATGTCAGTAGACATTAAGAAATCATGTTCATTTCAAATACTTATATCACTGACAACAGTAGTCCAGCCAGGATATTGTCATTTAATAAGCGAAGATGCAGCCCTCAACTGATGTTGATGTTGTCATGTTGTGTTTTGGTCTGATGCTCCACCTCTCATCGATCTACCAATCACAAAGTCAGAAGTGTTGCTGCATCCTGGTTGCCAGGACTGCTCTAGTTACCACAGCTGTAGCTACAAATGTGTCGGATAACAAATTGTTGGATCCTGCAGCCTATCTGGCAACCTTGAGTCAGGTGGAGGGGAGGGCATACACCGCTCTACACTCATTTGAAAGTGATTGCAGTACCAGTTTTGGCCACAAACTTGCATACGACTCCTTTAATGCATCTTTGCTGAGTAAAAAGTATTTTCTTCCAAAAATAAACAAATAAAATAATAAATTAATCAACAATGACCTAAACTTTTGAACAGTAGTGTACATTATGACAATGAAAATAATGTCAAAAACGTTTGATTTTGGAATGAAATTTGACCCGAACCTGTTTTCTGATAGATTTCATGAGCTGCCCGCACACACAAATTTCGACATACACAGGTACGCACGCACACAGGCACACACACTCATCTTTCAGTTTCCAGCTCAAGACGCGTCTGTCTCAGATAACTCACTAGCTCATCCCACACGTGTTTAGCATAAAACCTCACACAATGCGCCGCCTTCTCTCTGCTCTTCTTTTCTACCTTATCTTGGAAGTGTTTGGCAGGCCGACTGTCATTTTCTATCTAGAGCTGCTTCCATCTTTTTTTCTCCGTTGAACAGTCCATCATTTAATCTCGTATTTCAGAGTTTTCACATAAATATTAAGAATTAGAACCGTTTTAATCATTGATAATAAAAAGAAATGTTTCTTGAGCAGCAGCATATTAGAATGATTTCTGAAGGATCATGTGACACTGAAGAAATTCAGCTTTGCCAGTGTAGAAATAAATAACGGTTTAAATTGCATTATAGAAAACAGTGTAATAATATTTCACAATATATCCGTTTTTTTTACTATTTTTTTTTCAATCAAATTAACTAACGGCAAACTTTTTTAACTGACCGCAGAATATTATTGTAATATTTTACAATATAACAGTTTTTTACTGTATTTTTTCAATCAAATTAACTCACGGCAAACTTTTTTAAACGGCCGCAGAATATTATTGTAATATTTCACAATTTAACCGTTTTTTTTACTGTATTTTTTCACTCAAATTAACTCACGGCAAACTTTTTCACAACGACCGCAGAATATTATTGTAATATTTCACAATATATCCTGTTTTTTACCATATTTTTTCTATCAAATTAACTGACCGCAAACTTTTTTAACTGACCGCAGAATATTATTGTAATATTTTACAATATAACAGTTTTTTTACTGTATTTTTTCAATCAAATTAACTCACAGCAAACTTTTTTAAACGGCCGCAGAATATTATTGTAATATTTCACAATTTAACCGTTTTTTTACTGTATTTTTTCACTCAAATTAACTCACGGCAAACTTTTTCAAACGACCGCAGAATATTATTGTAATATTTCACAATATATCCGTTTTTTTTCCAGATTTTTTCTATCAAATTAACTGACCGCAAACTTTTTTAACTGACCGCAGGATATTATTGCAATATTTCACAATTTAACAGTTTTTTTACTGTATTTTTTCAATCAAATTAACGGACCACAAACTTTTTTAACTGACCACAGAATATTATTGTAATATTTCACAATATAACAGTTTTTTTACTGTATTTTTAAAATCAAATTAACTGACCACAAACTTTTTTAAATGACCGCAGAATATTAATGTAATATTTCACAATATAACAGTTTTTTACTGTATTTTTTCAATCAAATTAACTAACCGCAAACTTTTTTAACTGACCGCAGAATATTATGGTAATATTTCACAATATAACAGTTTTTTTTACTGTATTTTTAAAATCAAATTAACCGACCACAAACTTTTGAATGGTATTGAATGACATTAATTAAAAACACATTTAATGCAGCAGTAAAGAGTTATGCATTTGTTCATTCTTTGTCTGTACCTTCAAGGCCACAGGTCTGGGAACAGTCTGACCACACTGACCAATCAGAGAGCTGGCAGTTGATTGGACACTCCACTGTGCAGGAAGCATTCATCTGCCACTTCTTCTCTAAGCGCAGCTGTGGTAGAAAATAAGACATGCTGTTTTTTTAGCATTCAGGAAAAAATGTCACCTCGATCCAACAGAGAAACATCTGAGAAGCAGAAGTGCCCATGCTCTATGTTTAACTCACTTCTGTTAAAAATAGGGCTGTAAAATGATTAATTGCGATGAATCGCATCAAAAATAAAAGTTTGTGTTTACATAATACATGTGTATGAACAGTGTATAATTATTTTGTATATACATATATATATATATACACACACACACACGCATGTGTATATTTAAGAAATATTTGCTTCTATATACTGTTTATATATATAATTTGTACTATACATAAATATTTTATACATAAATAACACTTTTTTCTTAAATATATACAGTACATGTATGTGTGTGTATTTATATATACAAAATAATTATACACAGTTCACACACATATATTATGTAAACACAAACTTTTATTTTGGATGCGATTAATCGCGATTAATCGTTTCACATCCCTAGTTAAAGTAGAAATAAATGAGATATTAAAGAGTTCTCAGATCTCATTTGTGTTTTACATTTGAGAAGTTTTTAACCCTGAATCAAAGTGGGCTGGTTCAAAACTGGGTTACAGGGTTAATATCCTGTGCATATGAATTATCGCCACAGGGTCCAATTAAAGTGACCAGAGCTGTCGGATTTTAACTTATTTTTTGCCATCGCTTTCCACATTAACCTACAATTTAAAAAGGCACAAAATAACCTTGTTTCTTTTCCATTGGCTCATCACAACATCATATTCTACAAGAGTAGATCTAGGGACTGTCTCATTTTCAATGGTATCTGCCAACGCATGAATTTGAGGGATACACTATTGTTTAAAAGTTTGGGGTCTTTTTAAAATAAATGAAAACTTTTCTTCAGCAAGGATGCATTAAATTAATCAAGTGACAGTAGAGACATTTATAATGTTACAAAACATTATTATTTCACATAAAAGTTTCCACAACTACATCAAGCTAACTGTTTTCAACATTGATAATCAGAAATGTTTCTTGAGGAGCAAATCAGCATATTAGAATGATTTCCGAAGGATCATGCGACACTGAAATCTGGAGTAATGATGCTGAAAATTTAGCTTTGACACACACACTACACACACATACTGTACATACATTTTAAAGGGACAGTTCACCCAAAAATGAAAATTTTGTAAATTTTGGTCTGGTGTCAACTGTCTGGTTATCGACATTCTTCCAAGTTTTTTTTTGTGGTCAACAGAAGATAGAAACTCATATAGGTTGGAACAACTTGATGGTAAGTAATAACAAAATTGTCATTTTTGGGTGAACTATCCCTTAAATATAAATACATATTGAGTGTAATGAGAATGGCAAAGCTGTGCTGATGCAGCATTTAATTTCACAGAATCAAGCGTAAATCCAATAATGTAACACTATTTTCATCTGGAAAAGAAGCTCTAGTTATATTTTCTAGGACCTGGTAAAAAGGTCTGTAAACAAATGCACAAACCTCTTCACAGTACTTCAAGTCAACAGATTTGCCATCACTTCTAACGCAGTCCAGCATCCTCGTCTTGAGACCGATTCCACACACAGCGTTGGCACTTAATTGGCATGTGCTCCAGTCTGAGGGAACACACACAGATATCACCCTGCGGGTTCTCATTAAACCACATGTCTAGGTCAGAGGTTGCTTGCGTCCTCCAGAGCGGATGATTTGTGGACACGGTTTCATCTCTATAAACTGAAACTGCCACAGCGCTTCGCTTTGACGCTCTAGGAGGGCAGTTGTGAATGAAGTCTGAGCAGATGGAGGAAGCAGTTCTCAGTAATGACCCAAACTCTTGAATGACTCATTCATGTGACTCAAATCAATAAGAGAATAGTGCTTTGTGGGTAATAACCAAACTAGAAGGACTCAAAAACCGAAGGCAGCCACAGTGCAGGACAGTGCAACAATCATTTTATTGCAGGACTGTGATGCACTTGAGGACACTATATATAGAGTTAAAATAGAGTTAATCCATTATGCATTCAGTGGATAATGAATGTCACAATTGGCAAACAAAAATGACTTAGGTAAAAAGGTAAAATGTGTTTTTTATGAAGGCTTAGCAGAAGTAGAGCATGAGCTGGGTAGGTTTAGGGATCAGGGGTGGAGTTGGGTAGGTTTAGGGTGGGTTTAGGGATCAGTGGCTGGAGCTGGGTAGGTTAAGGGATCAGGGGGTGGAGTTGGGTAGGTTTAGGGGTGGGTTTAGGGATCAGGGGTGGGAGCTGGGTAGGCTAAGGGATCAGGGGGTGGAGTTGGGTAGGTTTAGGGATCATTGGGTGGAGCTGGGTAGGTTTAGGGGATCAGGGATGGTGGAGTTGGGTAGGTTTAGGGGTGGGTTTAGGGATCAGGGGGTGGAGCTGGGTAGGTTTAGGGGTGGGTGTAGGGGTCATTGGGTGGAGCTGGGTAGGTTTAAGGATCAGTGGGTGGAGTTGGGTAGGTTTAGGGATCAGGGGGTGGAGTTGGGTAGGTTTAGGGGTGGGTTTAGGGATCATTAGGTGGAGCTGGGTAGGTTTAAGGATCAGGGGGTGGAGTTGGGTAGGTTTAGGGGTGGGTTTAGGGATAATTGGGTGGAGCTGGGTAGTTTTAGGGATCAGGGGGTGAAGTTGGGTAGGTTTAGGGGTGGGTTTAGGGATCATTGGGTGGAGCTGGGTAGGTTTAAGGATCAGGGGGTGGAGTTGGGTAGGTTAAGGGATCAGGGGTGGAGTTGGGTAGGTTTAGGGGTGGGTTTAGGGATCATTGGGTGGAGCTGGGTAGGTTTAGAGGATCAGGGGGTGGAGTTGGGTAGGTTAAGGGATCAGGGGTGGAGTTGGGTAGGTTTAGGGGTGGGTTTAGGGATCATTGGGTGGAGCTGGGTAGGTTTAGGGGTGGGTTTAGGGATCATTGGGTGGAGCTGGGTAGGTTTAGGGATCAGGGGGTGGAGCTGGGGTAGGTTTAGGGATCAATGGGTGTGAGCTGGGTAGGTTTAGGGATCAGGGGGTGGAGTTGGGTAGGTTTAGGGATCAGGAGGTGGAGTTGGGTAGGTTAAGGGATCAGGGGTGGAGTTGGGTAGGTTTAGGGGTGGGTTTAGGGATCAGTGGGTGGAGCTGGGTAGGTTTAAGGATCAGGGGGTGGAGCTGGGTAGGTTTAGGGATCAGGGGGTGGAGCTGGGTAGGTTTAGGGATCAGGGGGTGGAGCTGGGTAGGTTTAGGGATCAGGGGGTGGAGCTGGGTAGGTTTAGGGGTGGGTTTAGAGAACAGGGGGTGGAGCTGGGTTTAGGTATATGTAAGGTGGGAGGAGTTGGAGCTGGATCCAGACTCTTCCCCGTGGATTTCATGTTCTGCATGTGAGGACCATCTCGATTAATTACATAAAAAATTTAATGATTAAGTTCATTTTTTCATCAATCGACAGCATTATATTTTTAGTAATTTTATGTGTAAAAAATAACATAAATAATAATAATTTTTATTATTGTATCGCTATATTCATAGACATTGGCAAAATGTGCAGCACTACAAACAAGCTCAGCAAACCACAATTGCAGTATTTCTCAGAAGAATCCCTATTGGTTCACTCACCGGTGATGTTGTAGCTGTAGTGAAAGCAGTTGCGGTTCAGGAGGCAGGGCTCGGTCTGCATGCTAACCGGACAGTCCTCTCCTTCTTTAGGCAGACGCAGGGCAAACGCAGTCCTCTCTCGATCTCCTCTTCCAGAACACGGCTGATAAAACAGGGTTGTCTTTTACACACTGCATTTCATTGCACTTTAGTGAGCTCATAAATCTCTCATATTTCTCCTCAAGCTGTTCATTTACTGTTTAACAAGTGCATCTTAATGACCTGCTTTGATTTTTAATGCCTCAGTGTCTGCTGGCTCTCACTGAGGTCATTTAATCCGAGGATAAAACGATATCCCTGTTGGCATAACCCAAGAATGGTAATGCACAGATGTTTCTTAGGAGATTTAAGAAATTCCTCAGTTACGTTTCATCAAAGCATGAACTTAGACATGTCTCTGATGCTTAGGATAATTACAATGGACACACATAAGACAACTAAAACTATTATAATTTTAAGTAAAAAGTTTTTGGAATTGAAATAAAGGTGACATTTTTTTTATCTAATATACATACATATATTGTGTATATATGAAGAGTTCAGATGCAAAAGCCTCTAAATGCCATTTGAAATTTTCTTCTAAAATGACCATTTTATCAAGCTTGTATATTTAAGTTCAGTAATTTCACTTAAATGACAATTATAAGGTAATCTTCATTGCCATTTAAGTGAAATTACTGAACTTAAATATACAAGCTTGATAAAAATGATCATTTTAGAAGAAAATTTCAAATGGCACTTAGAGGCTTTTGCATCTGAACTCTTCATATATTTGATGAAAAACTTAAATACACTGTAAAAAATATTGTTTGTTTATCTTAAATAAGTAACCTTGTTGCCTTAAACTTTTAAGTTCATTGAAATGGAAAAATGAGTTAATACAATGAAGGAGATTGATTTAATCACCAGAAACTAAAAACATTATGTTATCTGAACTACATAAATTATCTAAGTTGATTTGACAAAAGAAAAAATGTTGTGATAAATCATGAAAATATTTTTTTACAGAGAGAGTACACAAAAAAATTACTAAAACTAAAAAGAAAAACTAAAGATAGAAAAGTAAAAGCTAATTCAAATTATCAATAAATACTATAATAGTATATTAATAATATTAGAATTACACTGGTTGTCATACAGGAAGAGCAACATGACTCTGTATATCAGCATTTGTTCTGAGTTCATTAAGAGATTGCGGACTTTTGATTTTCAGACTTTGAGCCATTGCTGAGATCTCCTTAAAACGAGACGTTACAAGGTTTTTTTAAGGAGAAGTTGAGGACTTGAGAAAAAAAAGTGTTTTCTTTCACTATCCGAGATTTTACAGGGATCAAAACAGTGCCTAAATGCAACCCTAGGGTTTAAATGGATTAGCGCTAATCCTGACCAGGTCACATGGGGTCCAGGGACTCCAGTCGGACAGCACACAGTCCTCCGGGCAGGGCAGTCGACTCTCCCTCGTGCCCGGTGGCATCTCCTCTGGATCACACAGATAGTCTTCCACGCCATCGCTGGGACCGTCCACTGTGTTCAACATACACCTGTAAGACCAGATGAGCACGGTATGATCAGGGTGTTGTGGATGGGGTAACAGTAAAATAGGAGGAAGCGGCATCTCACCTGACTCTTCTGGTCTGCACGCCCTCGCCACAGTTCTCCTTCAGATCCACGTTACTTACTTTCCACACGCTCCAGGGTTCAGCTACCCAAATATACTGACTGCAGTCACTGACGCACGGGACCACCTCATAGACCTGAAACACGAGTCCATCAACCACTCATAACAGCACCAACACTACTAAACTCAACACATCCAACTATTCTAACTGAGGTCGGATATAACACCAGGAATTTTTCATAAAAAGCAGTGCAAAATCTGATCAGCGTGAAAAAGAAATGTTCAGTGCAAGGTTAAACTAAATATTATCTGAGCTGTTTTATTTTACATTCAATAAAAATTTTATTAATATGGATAATTGCAATTTTTACAAAAAATTGGGAGATCTAAAGGCAGTTTAAAGGCCTTATTTCTGTGATTAAAAAAAATTCTAGAAAAAAAACCCACAATGAAATAAAAACAAATCAAAATGAATAAACAAAAATACATTAAACTAGTCATTAAAATGTATTTAAGTAATAAATAAAATAAAACACCAGACTATTAATTTAAAAGATTGCAATAAAATAAATAAATACAATACAGAAAATAAATTATTTTAAATAAATATATAAATAACCCACCACAACACGAATTTATCAGATTATGTCAGAACAATAACACTGTTTTGAGTGTGCCACTTACAGTGCAGTGAATAAGTGTTGGCACCCATGCTAAAGTTGCTTAAAAAGAAGAATAAAAAATCATCTTTTGGATATTGATCTTAATGCCTTAATTAGAAAAATGAGGAAAACTCCAACCTTTAAGGACACAAATTTTCTTTGTGAATGAATAATGTATCATGAATAAATAAATAAATGTTTTTCCTTAAAATACAGGGTGCATAAGTCAGTGCCCCCTATGTTAAATTCCCATAGAGTCAGGCAGATTTTTATTTTTAAAAGCCAATTATTTCATGGATCCAGGATACTATGCATCCTGATAAAGTTCCCTTGGCCCTTGGAATTAAAATAGACCCAAATCATACACCATTCACCATGCCTAGAGATTGGCATGGTTTTACTTCAGTTAGCCTAATAGCTGGTTTGATTTGCATTGAAAGATGATCTTATGGAAAGTACCCCATGCCAATCTCTAGGCATGGTGAATGGTGTGTGATGATGCGGGGATATTTTAATTCCAAAGGCCAAGGGAACTTTATCAGGATGCATATTATCCTGGATCCATGAAATAACTGGCTTTTAAAAATAAAAATCTGCCTGACTCTATGGGAATTTAACATAGGGGGGCACTGACTTATGCACCCTGTATTTTAAGGAAAAACATTTATTTATTTATGATACATTATTCATTCACAAAGAAAATTTGTGTCCTTAAAGGTTGGAGTTTTCCTCATTTTTCTAATTAAGGCATTAAGATCAATATCCAAAAGATGATTTTTTATTCCTCTTTTTAGGCAACTTTAGCATGGGTGCCAACACTTATTCACAGCACTGTATATCTCTAAGCTGAGACATCTGTAATGTTATTAAAAATAGCCATTGCACACCAAAGTGAACCCGATTCAAAACACAACAACATAAAATCCATAAGAGACATTGAAATGAACTCTGGAATGTGAGTTTTAAAATGTGAGTGTTTTACCTGTGCCTGTGGCCGAGCAGCATTATTGGAGAGTTAGAGAAAAATGGCATTAGAACATCTGCATCTACAGAGACCAAAGCACCATAAGATATCATGCTCAGTATTTGTTCTTTTTAAGAAACAGCATTGCCCAAACTACACATAAAACACAGTTAGCAAGACCAGAAATATCTTTTAAGAAAATAAATGGGTTCAATTTTGATTTCACAGTGACAAAGTGCATGCAGAAGACCATGTAAAACGACATGATAATCTGTTTATTAATAAAAGGATAATTAAACAGAATCCACGAATGTACAGTATATTTGTCAGGAGAAGCATCTCAAAAAGGCTTTGATGTTGTGTGATCTATTTCTAGCAAATCTCAGTAAAGAAAAAAAATTCAGATGAAAGGCAAGTATTTCTGAATAAATTTTTTTTTGCATCTTAAGCGTGTCATTTTCACTGTATAACTGAGCCAAAAATTCAAGAAGTTGAGGGAAACTTTTGATACTATGCTCCAAATCATAGACATCTGCCTATGCAGGCAGTATTTTAAGATATCATAGGTGCGCTCCTTTGCTTTAAGGGATGAATAATCAGCACGCCTGCCTGCTAAGATGCATTCTTTTGGACAAATTGTAAAGCAGCAGTTCATGTGTCCTTTTACAATCCCATAATGCATTTCAATGCACACTCTATCTAAGCAACATCCATCTAAAATGGGGTGAAAAGGCAAGATAAATGATTTTAAGTACACTTACAATTTATTCAACATCAAAAATATAACAAAACTATTGCTTAATCAAAGTAATAATGTACTATTGTACATAATATTTGAATTTGTAGAGCATGCTTTATGTTAGCTAAATACTAACACCAAATTCTCCGGTAATTCGAGCAGTGTTGGGTGTAACGCATTACAAGTAATGCGAGTTATGTAATCAGATTACTTTTAAGTTCAAATAACAAGTAATTTATTTTAATTATAATAACTTTAAGGTTTTCCCATTATTGACTGACAAGTAATCGTTACTTTTTTAGGGAGTAACGCAATACTTTTAACTTTTGATTGTGAGATTGAGATTGTAACTGTAATTGTATCGAACTATTTGTACTACGGTCCATTAATACTGTGTGTATTAGCTCAGAAAAACATATTTACACTTCTTTCCTCCATGCATAAGGAAGGGTGACTTTACCTGGTTAAGGTGGTCCAGTTTTGGGCAGGGTCTTCCTCCATTGTAAGGCTTTTCTCTGAGCCATTTTGAGCGAACTTTGACCCCACTGCCACAGGATTTGCTGCAGCGGGACCAGTTGGACCATTCGCTGAGTTTACAATCAGAAGGGCAAGGGACGATACAGGCCTCCTCTATATAGCCTGAAAAAATAAAAACAGCATGCATGGTCAAAACTTACAGTAAATACAATGTTTACAAGTTATTTAGATGGTCTCTTCCAGTTTTTCTCCCCAACTAATGATGATTATAAATAACTATCAAGAAAGCATGCAACAAACTACCATCAGATGCTGGTATTTAACTAGATTTTCCTGCAGGGCAATAAGAAGTTTAACAGGCTTGCTGATCGAACCTGCCGTTTTGAAGGGGTTTAAACCTTGATTAAATATCAACCTTTCAGAAACATTATGAGGTGCATAAAAAGTTCAAAAGCAGCTGGTATAAATAGGCATGTTTTGAGATGCTGTATTTTTGTGGAGATTTGGCTGCAGGGTTGGAGAAATGTAATATGCTTTAGCAGCTAATGCTGAATTGTATTACTGCTGTTTGCTCGTGCCGTGTGAACCTCCTACTCATTTGGCTCAAGAGGATCAGCCTTTCCCAAGCACATACTTCAGGCCTCACGTACACACACACATACACACGTCCCTGAACACCATATCCTTCACAGAACCCTTTTAAGAGAAGCCAACACTTGGCTAACAACAAAGTCAAATGTAGGAATTGCTGCTTCCAAAATACTGTGGTAAATAATACATTATAAAACGGATGGTTCTGGAAGCTGATTGGTCAGTACAGCGTTCCAGTTATTCACAAACACGGGATGAAAACAGCTATGATGTCAAACATATGTTCACCATATCAATGCACAACACACACCGAGATTATTAACCTCAGCTCACATGACGTGCTGAATCTTTAAGCGCAGGGTTAAAGGGACAGTTCACCTAAAAATGTCAATTCGGTCATTAATTACTCCCCTTCATCTCATTCCAAACCCGTTTGACTTTCGTTCTTCATCAGAACACAAATGAAGATCTTTTTGATGAAATCTGAGAGGTTTCTGTGTCTCAATTGACAGTTAGGCAACTACCTCTTTGACCCTTCAGAGAGTTCATAAAGAGATCGGTATGAACTCATTTATGTTATAAAAAAATCTCACAAAATCACTGTGAAATCCAATGGGGAAAAAAGTGGTCTTTAGAATAGAAGTTATATAATTGACCATTCTTATTATAATAAAAAATATTATATAAAATTACAACTTTTGATTTTCATATTGCATCATCAAGAACATCAAATTTTTTTCAAACATATTAATAAACAATTAGTTTTGTATAATATCAAACTATTTTGTATAACAATGTATTTTTTTAATGTTATGGATAAAATTTAACCAATGCAAAAAGTCTGCAAACAGCCAACAGTTTCTTATATAGAGTTTCATATTTGAATGACCCAGACATTATCCTGGCATGTTTCATGACATTTCTGAAGAGAATTGATCGCTTTATCCGATTTTTATTATTTTTTTTTAATTTAACCTTTGTTTAACCAGATAAAATCAGTTGAGTTCAAGTTCTCATTTACTGTACAACTGTGACCTGGCCAAGACAAAGAGAAACAGTGTGACGAAAACAACAACACAGAGATAAACATAGAAATAAGTAAACATACGATCAAAATAAATAAATAAATAAATAATAAAATAAAAATAATAATCCATATACAAAAACACAATATAATCTAAAATACGATGAATGAAAGTCTTACAGGTTTGGAACAACATGAGGGCAAATTTTTGGGTGGACTATCCCTTTAAGTTTCTTTTTTGCAGCAAACAGGTCATTTTGTCACTCGCCACCTATCTCAAAAATAATTTAATTTGTCCCCTCAGGTGTTGAGTGCAATAGTGAAAATGCTTAACACTGATTGTTTGGATATGAAAATAAAATAAAAACTCTAACTGACGGTTTTCAGCCTTGTATTTGTTTCCTAAAGCAACCAACTGGCCATTTTTATTTGTTTTATTCCTTGCCAAAACCAATATTACAAGTATTTGGCACTTGATGAGTGTTCATTTTTGGACTCTGCATGCAACTGTGTGCAATTACTGTGCTAATAATGGAATCAGTATAATGATTCAGAACAAATTAATGAGGAGACTCAATGTTATAAAAAAAATCTCACAAAATCACTGTGAAATCCAATGGGGAAAAAGTGGTCTTTAGAATAGAAATTATAAAATTGACAATTCATATTATAATAAAAAAATATTATATAAAATTACAACTTTTGATTTTTATATTGCATTGTCAAAATTTTTTCAAACATATTAATAAACAATTAGTTTTGTATAATATCAAACTATTTTGTATAATATATTTTTTTAAAGTTATGGATCAAATTTAACCAATGCAGAAATATATTTGATATTTGAATGACCCAGACATTATCCTGGCATGTTTCATGACATTCACTCAAATTCTCAAAACCATAATTCATCTGATAAAAATATAACATCGTCCCCTTTCGACCCTGACATTCAAAACTTCCCACATCTCGTGCAACTATCAAGCAGTTCGAACGCAAGCCGTGAAACATTCACCTGAGGGACCTCAGATTGAAAAATCAAAGCAATTAATCAGAGAGGTCAAGGGTGAGTTTAACAGTCTCGTCTCAATCCAAAGATTAACCAGGATTTGACATGGCCGTGACGGGCAGGAAGAGATTCGGTTCCCGAGGGGGAGATACTGCAGCGACCCCAAATACCCTGTACAGTCACAATACATCTGTATAAAACAGCTTTCCCTTCTCCTCTGCCCCTCAGTGTTAAGACACGTCAATCCTGTTACACTGCTAACACGCCCTATAGGAGAAAACAAGCCTCTACTGGCTGTTCTCTGACCACTCGACCCAACATGCAACGCTCTCGTCCCTACAGCCAGTTCAGAGGTGGCAGGACGCCACTGGCCTCCACCAAACATGCCAGTCCTCGTGTTATTCTTTTGTGCCCATAGTGACCTCATTCCTTCAAAACAATCCAGTCCCGACTCTGGGTAACACACACAAACCGAAGGGTGAGTCATCAATGAAAAACAAGTTCGTTTCACAGTTTCTTACTCTGAAACCTAAAAGGATTAGTTCAAGTTCTGTCAAAAAAAAACATAATCTGTCTGTTCATGAACACATGCAATATAGCACACAAATCATACAGCATGGACTAGCTTTAATTGCATGGACAGAAACTATACTTTTGAGCATGTATGACCATACTATACTTATGAGCATGTGTGATCATTTTGAAGTATAAAAGAGCAGCTTATTTGAAATAGAATTCACTGTGACATTCTATATTTCTTTACTGTAAATCCTTGCTCTTCAGGTGTTCATTTAAAAACTTCCTGACTCCAAACTTTTGAACGGTAGTGTATGAGCAGAAGTAAATATGCAGTTCTACTGTATCTGTTGCGTTAAAAAAACATCCAGAAATAAACACACATTTATGTTTAGCCCTTTTTAGAGAAGAGATATGAGAGTATTTAATGATTTCTTTAGTAGCCTAAGGCAGCATGTAAGACATGACCTTCTATCAAGAGGAACTGTAGTGATTAACCCAGTGAGAGAGAGAGAGCGCCTCCAAAACCTTCCCGAGATATAAAATTCTACATGATGTGTTACTCTAATAAGCATAAAAACACAGCACAAACACATATTGGGTAAAATAGTCCATTTTTAATTGGATTTCATTCTTTTTATTAATATTTGTCAGTATTTTCTGAATTGCATCACTATATTTAGAATCAACAATCATTATTTTATATCCACATATTGCATTTTTTTTTTCACTGAGACTGTGTCACAATGCACTATGGGATTGTCTTTTCCGTGAAGGATATATGCGATGCTGCCTTTGGCGATACCTTAAAATGCAGCCAACGTAGCAACTCACTGGGTTTTGCAAAAAAGATTTTGACAGAGAGAGTGATGGGATTGAGGAAAAAAGATAATGAAAGATGATGAAGGATTTGTTGATGACATCACCACTCCGAGGAGCTTTAGGAGACGCCACATGGAGATCCATGAAGTGGTGAAACTTCATCTGATTCCATGGGAATGTCCCCGGAGGGCGTTCGTGATGCAGTGATGTTTTCTGGCAAATAATTTGACTTAAACCAGTTCAATTCTCAAGTCTTTGAACTCATGGGAAATAAAGTAGAGGAAGTAACTGAATAATACAACATTTGAGCTTTTTACCAGGATTATTTTAAGCTCATGGCTACATTATCATTTTGACAACTCTCATTTCACAGTTTTTAAACTGCAAGTGTGAGTAGCGCATATTTTTTTGGCTTGCATGTTAATCAATGAATGCATTCACACCGCAGGAGGAGCATTAGCAGCAGTGAGAGTCTATTTTTGTTGTGCTCACGCTCATTTAACCCTCTGGGTTGTTCTGGCCCAAATGGACCTCGAAGAATTTAAATAAAACATTTTTTAAATCACAGCTTCCTTGGAATGGTCCAGAAATTTGGTGACTTTGTTGGTATTTGGATTTGCAGATAATATTGAGTGGTTGTAAAAAAATATGTCACACTTAGGGTGTTCGGGTCCAAATGGACCCCCATGGAAAATGAATGGGAAATTGGCAAAAATGTGAAAATACTGAGTTTTTTTGTGCGTACATATCTACAAATCAGCCACGATCTTGAAAAAATGCACACAACAGCGAAGGGGTGAATCTATAAAACATCAAGAGTGCAAAACAGACACATCCAGACACACACACAAACACACTTTTACACAAACACACCAACAAATTCTGATTATACATATGTTTTGCATCCATCTCATTTCAAAAATTGCTTTTATGAGGCCTAGGCTTGACTCTAAAATGAAATACAGCTTTAAAAAAAATGTTTTTTTTGAAATATTTGTTCTGTTATGTTCAATGGGGGAAATTTTGTCATAATTATTGCATTAATACTAATTATAATTTTTTTTATTTTTGAAATTTTCTCAAAACACCAAAAAAGAAAAAAAAAAATGTGAAAAAAATCATGATTTTTTTTTTTAAATATGAATCCCGCCCATTTAAATATGAATGGGTCCATTTGGACCCGAACACTCGAAGTGTGACTCTGATACGGTTAAGGTTAAGGTGAAAGCACACTTTTGATGGAGAAAATTATTATGATTTCACACAAAAAGTGACCAAAATGCACAGAATTCTGATTGTCTAGTGTGTTTTAACAAGAACTGGAGTAGGCTACGTTAGAAAAGAAAAAGACTCAAACATATTTATACAAGATTTAGCCATTTAAACTTGTCAGTTTCAGTTTGGGTAAAACTATGTTTTATAAATAAATAAAACGAGCAAGCTAGTCAGAATATAAGCTTTTCTTTTAGTTTATGTAATAGCCTACACAGACAGGCAGTCTACATGCGCTAAATCAAACCTAGTGTAGGCCTACTTATTTTATGTTTGTTGTAACATATCAAGTATGACTGAAAAGACAATATTGGGAGCTGTTTTCTTGGTTGTTTCTGTTGTTTACATGCAATTGTTGTGTACTTCCCATCTTAACAAACTTCAAGAATCAAGTTCATTAATGACCAACTTCTAAAAAGAGAATGTTTCTTTTTAAGAAATGCACGCACACATGACTTAAATACATTTCTGTTGTTCATTAATAACAATAAATTGTGGTTGTAAGAGCAATATTTCCAAGTTTTGTTTTTCCCTGTAAAAATTTCAAATGTCATGATTTGCCAATGAAAGAGAGTACCAGCACCTTTTCCCCCACTTCAAGCACTGATTACTAGAGTTCAAATTAAACAATCTACTGTATAATATTGCATTTCCTACTAAAGTTACCAGCAGAAGCGAGAGTATCTGCCAGTGGTTAAAGTCAGGTCTGATCAGGCCAGTCCCGCGGACAGCATATGGTCTTTAATGAGGGCAGAGATTTATACCTAGAGATCAGCCGGGCAACACAGACACTCGGACAGAGGGAAAACCAACCGACCAGCGCCTGGCGCTCAGACCAGCCTGCTCGTCATACAAATAACAAGATTAAGTGAGCAATGCACCAAAAGCTTCACTAACAGAGGTAGGAGATCAGTTAAGACAGAGCAGAAGAAGGTCACTAGAGAGAGGAAGTTATAGACAATGACGAATTAACGAAGAGTGAAACACCAAATGATCAAATGGATGTGTGATTCACCTGCGGCTAAACTGTCGTTTAAAGAGCCCCTATCATAGCATTTGAAATGTTCCTATTTTTGTTTTAGGAGTTCCCAAAAACAGTTTAACATGCATGCAAGGATAAAAAACACTTTATTTGTCTTATAATATGCATTTATTTTTAACTGATTTGCTCACCCGACTCCCATATGATTCGTGCGACTCATTTTTCCAAACCACTCCTTTGCGTGACGCTAATCGGCGGTGATTGGTCAGATGACCCAGTCAGTTATTGTTTGTTAGCATAACGCATAAACATATTGATAAAGCACTGCAGTACAACAAGACGCTCTATTCTTTATGACAACTCCAATAACAGCGACAAACTAGGCCTGGGCGAAAAATCGATTAAATGAATTAATTCAAATTTTTTGTTGCGGGCGATTTAAAAAATAAGTAAATCGAGTTTTTGTGTAATGTCACATTTTTGGCTCCCCAGAGTTTCCGTAGCATTAGTTTCACTCACGTAGCAGTATGGCAAGCGACAACAACAACATGATAGCACACACGAAACGGAAACAGCATACAGCAAGGGACAACATGGCTCGGGCCGATATTTCCCATCACTATCCTCTGGGTCAGGCCGGGCCCTTGAGAGAACGATTTCGGGACTCCCGCAAACTGAGAAATATATATTTAAAACATATAAAAAGTAATAGATTTGTATTCATCTGTTGCAGAAAACCTTCAAGAACAACTAAAACAAAATAGAAACGATTTACAGGCCAGATTTTCTATGTATAACATGTTTGCAACGTCGAGCGATGTAGCCAATCACATACATACCTTAGCCTATATGTTGATTTCTTGAACGCAATGGCCAATTTAAGCATTTAAGATAGACTCTCCTCACCGCTCAAAACATACTTTTTGTTCAGTGCTGAATTCTTTATGCTGGCAAATCCTCAAATTATAAAAAATTGCCTCAGATTTGAATGTATTGTTAATGCTTTAGAAAATGGTGCTATAATCTCAAGGTGAATGTTTGTCTCATTTTAGTCTAGACTACAAAGTGTGACTTAAAACACCATTAGTGTTCATTTATTTATTATTCATTCCAGAAGTGGGGGTTATATTTTTCTTGCTTTTGATTAAATAAAAGCAACATTTGCTTTAGTTGTCTGCTGTTTGTACTTATTGCTTTGCTAAGTAGGGGGGGGGGGGGGATTGTAAAAAAATCGTAAATCGAATTAAAAAAAATAAAATCAGAGATTTTTAGGCCATATCGCCCAGCCCTACGACAAACATTTCACATATTTAAAAAAAAATTGACATTGGAGACCTAGAAGCTGCGCTGAGCGTAACTTACACACACATGCACACACATACTTATTGCGCCTTCCCTCCTCGTGTCTCGATGCTACAAAACCGTTCAAAACCTATAAAAGCAACAATTATTAATAATACTTACAGGTTGTGATTCATAGGAGAAAGCTGATCCATATACACTGGGTAAGTTACTAGGGCTGGGTATCGTAACAAAATGTTCGATACCGATACCTTGACTTCGATACCGGTTCCTGAACGATACCTTTTCAATACCAATATTATGTAACCAGTTTTATCAATATAATATTACCTACATTTTTATTTTATTTTTCAGTTTTTGACTTTTTCCACACTCAAGTATGTAAAAAAGCACCAATGCTAAAGTTTTCTATGGTTCCTAATCATTTAACAACATGTTTTCTTTACTTCAGAGCTCATTGATTCTGACTTATCTTAATGTTTAACAATGAAACTGAATGAAAATTAATTGAAATGCATTACACTGTCACCTCTGATAATAACAGATCATCACTCTAAATTGTTATTTAGAAACATGCATTTTCTGTAAAGCTGCTTTGAAACGATATGTATTGTGAAAAATGCTATACAAGTGAATTAAATCAAATATAGGCTACTGGGGGCGGGATATATGTCTCTGCGCTCAGCACACGTGAAGCTTGCCGCAAAGCACTGGCAACAGAAGCCTAATTATTATGGATGTGTCGTGAAACAACAGCAAAGATATATTTTTTATCATTTATTAATGAACAAGTGTTTAATAAGTCTACTGGCAGTGATTATGGCGATGCTGACTCGTCATTCCTGCAGCAGTGAATGCGCGCGCCTAACGTTATATGGATCAGGTAATCAAACTATTTATTTCTAATTGTTTTGTTTAAAAGTAGAATTATTTTGACCGACTATAAACCTATTTCTCTTGTCTATGAGGCAAGTATTCCATATACTGAGTGTCGGTTCATCTGTGACGCGCTCCAGTTATTGAAGCGGAAAACGGACTTTGTACTCTCAACAAGTGTGTGTGCGCTTATCAGATTTACCGTGTTACTGGTTTTGGTGGCAAATATCCTGTCGAAAATATTGCATCGCGTGCTTCTGGTATCGAGCCTGGCACACAGGTACACTATGGATCATTTCCACATATTTTCTATCCATCTGGGTTGGGACGCTTACACGCACGCGCACACACACACACACTCACGTGCAGACGAGCTACGTCCTCTGAGCAGCTGCGTAAACTAGTGTTTTCTGCCACAGCCTATCGTGCTGCGTGCTTATTGTTTCACTGACGTTGATGCGATTAAACTACTTGGGTAATCTAAATTTGGTATCGAAAAACAAGACATGTTTCCAATACTCAGTAGTACTCGAATCAATTCGGCTCGGTACCTAAAAGTACCGAATTGGCACCCTAGCCTGATAAGTTACTGAGCCCTCCTTCACGGAACAACCGCTTGCGAATCCACATTTGAATTAATTTATGTTGTTGAACTATTCGTAATTAAAATGATGAGAGACAATCGGGCTATACTGTTGTGGTCGTCGTTGCAAATATGAACTCTAACCACCGATTCTTCACATGCTCGTCCCTGGTAAATGAAAACAAAGTGGCTGAACTATCTTTGCATTGTAGAACGTCTTCTCGACATGATGCTATGATGAAGTATTTTAATGTGTTCTAGTCTTCCGTCTGCGTCGCGAGTAACTGGGCGCGGCCAATATGTCTCTACGTCACGATGTAACAGCTAATGACTCGTTTCAAAAACAATTCATTTCATAGACTCAGAGTCGAACTCTCACTTTTGAAAGACAATAACTTTATATATGGTGCACTTTCAGATATAAATCTTTGCAGGATGTTTTCATTCCCTTAGAGCTATAGTCCACACTACATATTAACAGTCATTTTCAAAAATCCATGATAGGGGCTCTTAAAGTCTGCAAGGACTTAAGAGTCACTTCTTACACAGGATGGGATTTTTCTTACCATGGCTTGTCTTGGCTAATGAATATAAATTGAGTTGTAGCGCAGTCTAGAAGGTCACGTAGCAAAGTCGGCTAACTATAATTACGTCCTAATGCTTGTCATGACGTCAGCTCTACATGATGAACTTCTTACCGTGACTGTTACAGCGTGAAGTCTCCACAAGCCTGTTCTCCTGGTCGTCAGACACCATGGCCTGGTACCCGGTAGCCCTGCCCACACTCCTTAACGTCTCCCTGTACCTTCATGACCGGAGCGCTCTCCACTCGGCCCTCGGGGCAGGATGCAGTCAGACCAGTTACCCACAGGCTGAGCGTTGTATTTGTCACAGGGGCAGTACTGAGTCTCCGCTCAGCGGGTACATCTGGCTGTTCTTACACTTATCCTTCTTCTTGCTTTTTCCTGTAATCAGAGCAATTAAGTGTTGATTACGGTATTAATTAAGCTCGCTAATGAATGAGTCATGAACACTGAGGTCAACTCTAGCAGCCAGACTCAGAGTCTCGCTGCTGCTTTCTAACAAAAAGCACAACGGTATTACTATTTTTGGCACATGATATGAAGCTAAAGCATGCAGCGCTGTTAATACACAGTATAACAACAGGGTGATGTATCCAATATTCATGATGTATTTGTGAGTTTTTTCTGGTAATATTTTTCATCTTAATGTGTATATATAAGCTGATATATATATATATATATATATATATATATATACAGATATTAATATATATATATACACATATACACATATATATATATATATATATATATATATATATATATATATATATATATATATATATATATATAAATATATATATGTGTGTGTGTGTATATCAGCTTTATATACACATTTAAATGAAAAATATTACCAGAAAACTGCACAAATACATCATGAATATTGGATACATATATATATATATATATATATACTGTGCATTTTTAACATAAATCAAGATATTCTGAATATTGTAAAATATTGTATATTGTCTTTTTGCCACCAGTTAACTCATATTATTCCAAATCTCTTGTGCTAGAAGTCATTTAGCATTTAAAGGAATACTCCACTTTTTTTAAAGTTTGGAGTGTTGGAAAGTGTTGGAGAATTTTACCGTTTTTGAATCTATTCAGCCAATCTCCGGTTCTGCCGTACCACTTTTAGCATAGCTTAGCATAAGCATTTCTCAAAAAAAAAAAAAAGACCAAAGTGTTTCGATATTTTCCCTATTCAAAACTTGACTCTTCTGTTGTTACATCGTGCACTAAGGCCGTGTGTCCACCAAACCGTTTTTGATGCAGCTGAACTTTAGACACTCTGCTGAAGAGCAGTGCTTGGGCGCTTCAGAGCTTTTGCGGCGTTTTTTCCGTTGAGATTTTCCGTTTCGTTGCTATGATACAGAATATCCACAGCACAGTTTACTTGTAACTGATTTCGCAGATTTGTTTCATACTAAAAAAATAATTTTTCATCCATTTTGTTCGGTTAGCTCTGCTGGTTGATGTCGTTGTACAGAAAGAATGTTGTGACAGTTGGTCGGTGTGGTATTAGTCCCGCCCCTCCTCCACTGTGATTGGACGGGTGGGTAAAAAGTGACAGTGATGAGCGCTGCGTTTTATCCAAAGTTGAATATTTTTCAACTCCCGGCGACCAGTAAAAACGCTGGCCGCTCTGCGCTTCAGCGTGAAAAATGCTCAGCACCTCGTTACGCTCATGGCGTTTAAAAACGCGGCGCTCCCATTGAAAACAATTGAAAACATACGCCAGGCACGTGGAAAAACGCTTTGGTGGACATACGGCCTAAGACTGATCGGAAAATTACTCTCATTACTGTGTAATAATCAAGAAACTTTACTGCCGTACCATGAGTGCAGCAGGCGTAGTCATATGACGCAGCGCATGAAAAAAGGCTACCTTCCGTTAAAATAACCATAGATATCATATATGAACATAACTGCACATAACTACGTTGGAAATTACCGAGCTGGGGACTATTTCAGGCGCTGTGTCATATCATTGCGCCTAATACACTCATGGTACGGCAGTAAAGTTTCTTTATTATTACGCAGGAATGAGAGTATAGTTCCTAGCCATATCAGCCTAGAAAATCGCAACTTTACATTTTCCGTTGGTCTTAGTGCACGATGTAACTACAAAAGAGTCAAGTTTTAAATAGGATTATATATTGAAACTCTTTGGTCATTTTTTTTAAAGAAATGCTAATGGTCTTGTCCACTTCAATGATGTATGCTAAGCTATGCTAAAAGTGGTACCGCTAAAACCGGAAATCGGCTGAATGGATTCAAAAACGGTAAAACTCAACAGTTTAACTCTGGGGGAGTTGTAAAATGTATCCTATTTCCCAAAAAAAGTGGAGTATCCCTTTAAGCTATCTCTGGTTCAGTGATTTGCTCATGGAAACTAATGGTACAGTAATACCTCACTGCTTGCAGGGATGGAACCAGAGTTCAAACCACAGTGTTAATGATGCATATGTCCTAATTACCCACGAGAGCTCTCCTTCGCGTACGAACCCCTACACAGTCCGAGCTGCAAGGAGAGAACTTGGACCAGTTGGTGAGCTGGCAGTCGTCTCTGCACGGTAACAGGCAGGGCTGGCTCGGTAACAGGCATAATGCTGGCAAACTTCAGACACTGAACAACATCAGCCACTGTCCCATCCAGCTGCCTACATGAGATAGCTGCAGATCACACACACACACACAGCGGTGAGACTCCTGCTGATTACAGAGAGGAAGTGGCACAGTACCAGACAGAGAGAAAAGGTGCAGGTGAACAGAAGATGCTTATTTATAGAACAGAGAGAGAGAGAGAGAGAGAGATGTGGTTCACTTTGATGAGAAATCAGCATTATATTAAATTATGCATTATATTTCTGTAGTTTTGATATAATTCAATAATTTCCCCCCTGTTGTTCCCTAATTAAACTTATTAGCATCCAATAAGACTGTGTATAGCAATATTTGAAAAATTATTTCAAAAATTAGTGTTGTTGGGTTAACGCATGCCATTTTTTCCCCAGTTTCTGTCATTTTTAGCTAGCGTTACATTATATGATCACGCTAATAAGATCTTATCTATGCAAATGCTTTTAAATCATTCAAGTGTGACAAAAGAGAACGCACTGCCTGTGAATGTCTTGTCTATGTGACACACGAGGCACAGAAAGACGCTTGAACGAACAATAACACACACACAATTATGCAACTGAACTGTCCCGTTTTGTTGAGTTTCCTCATAGGAACAGTTTTAAATGAGTTAAAGAAAGACTTAAATTAAAGTTGTGAGAGAATGAAGTGAGAATGAAGTGAGATCCGAGTCATGTTTCGGCAGCGGCTGCTCTTAAAGTGACAGCAGCCAATAGCGCTAAGTTAATCTAAGAATTAAGGTAACAGAGAAAACAACTCACTATTCTTGACTAAATAGCTTTAATAAGTATTAATCTATATTTATTTAATATACAATTCATGCAGTGCAGAACAGCTTGATAACTTCTATTCAATTTCTGTATATTTCCCTGGTAGGAATGACACAGGTAAATATGACACTTATTATGGGGTTATGTGAGGATTCTTTTAAGG